>VZTX01018070.1:237919-323353 GCA_013400915.1 Pardalotus punctatus | reverse complement strand
AGAAAAAAGTGTATGTGTTTTCTTTAAAACACCAACGGGGGGGGGGGGGGGGAAGGAAAAAAAAAGGAGAAAATATTAAATAATTACTTAAAATATAATTATTTTATCTATAAGTACCACTTTATTTTATCTATAAGTACCACTACAATGTAATAGAAAAAAATGGCAAAAATGTACATTTAGCAGTTAATTAAAACTATCAATTCCTATAATGAACATTTAGGAAAGGTCTATTACAAAAAGCAAATGAAACTAGAAAACTAGACTATCCTGGAAAAAAAAACTAGATAACTGCTTTTTAAAACGTATTTTAAAATATTTTGATTCACGTGGTTCAAAATGTTTCAGTTTTATTTATTAAGGAGTTGGAGTTATATTTACTCCCATTTGTATTGAACCAGAAGACAAAGGACCACAATCAAAATTAAGCTTCCCCAGCACCACAAGCTGTTTGCCGTAATGTGATTCCAATTCATGCGTCAGAGCCTTGACTCTCTGTTCCACCAGTTTCTCCTGAGTGTCATGATGTCAACATGTGGAGGCTGATCCTCCATATCTGGATCTGACATTTTGCCAGGCTTCACTTTTGGTAATTAAAGGAACTGCGATTACAGACTGACTTTGACTTGCAGCATCCAGGATTTCTGTTCTTCCTCTCTACCTATATCCTGCCATTTCATGCCCCAAAATGTAATGGACTTTGAAGAAAAAAAACCCTTTTGCATCACCAAGAAAGATAAAAGATGGAATTTTCCTAATCTGCCCACTCAGACTCATTTCAAAATGTCAAACAAAATAAGCAAATCTTATTTTCACAAATGCTTAATTTTAGACATTCCTCTCTTGAGCTGTGCTCAAGTCTAGAAGTTTGGAGAATTTTCTCTCTTGGCTGGAGTCTCCTTTTGCATTTACAAACCAGAGCTAAGCTCAGGCTGTCTCACAGCTAACAAAAAGTCATCAACTGACCCAAGTCAAACTGTGGTACAATCAAAGGGTTCGAACACAACTGATTTCAGAATTGTGTCCTTCTGACACCCAGTGCTGTCTAACCTTGTGGATTTGGGAAAATTTTACATTGATAACGGTCTCAGATTATCCATGCAGTTCCTATTATTCATGAAACCATTGAAATCAAGGCAACCTATTCATACCTCGGATTTGACACAATTATGTTCCTGAAATCGAACAGAATCAGTTTCAAATGAGCACAATTTACTCTGACATCTGTCAGCTATGACAGAGGGGCAGATTTCCTATGCAGAAAATTCTAATTTAATTTTCAGAAATGTGTGTAGCTATTTAGAGGTGCAGTTAGCCAATTTTAAGTGCAATGCTCGTATGGCAGCAGCAGTATCTTTGAACATACAAGCGGGAACTTCTCACCAGTGTATGCAATTGCAGAAATATTTCTGAAAATATCTCCAGTGAGGGAGACTCCACAACCCCTCTGGGCAATCTGTTCCCATGCTTGGTGACCCACACAGTAAAGAGGTTCTCCCTCACATTCAGGTGGAACTTCCTGTGCATCACTTTCTGGATCCATCCTCTGACACCTCCCTTCAAATACTGATAGACATTGATGTCTCTCATCAGTTGTTTCTTCTCGAGGCTTAACAGGCCCAGCTCCCTCAGCCTTTTCTTGCAGGAGAGATGCTCCTGTCCCTTTATAAACTTTGCAGCCCTCATCTGGACCCACTCCAGGAGTTCTGTGTCTCTCTTGCTTCTCAGAAACTAACATTCTGCTTATCTTTAGATTATTTTTAAGCCTGCTGTACCTCCACTTAGCTGTGCGGGCGAGGCATCAGCAGCAGCCTCCGCACGCCCAGGCACAGCACGAGGCAGGTCTTTCCAGCTGAAGTGCTCTGACATACGGATAACCTGAGGCAGGCCGCTATGGAAAAGTCACTTCTTGGAGGGGCACAGGCAGAGCCGGCTGGGAGAGTTTCCATACCACGGGGGAGGCTCTCGGGGCAAGTATGACGCAGGGCCACCTCAGCGGCCCCTCGGGGCCCGGGCACCCCGGCGTCCCCTCATCCCCGCCCCTTGGGCCGCTGCACCCCTGAACGCAACGGGGACGGGACGAGCGCTCCCGCGGGCAGGCGGGCGGCGGCTCCGGGGCTCAGCCTCGCCCCCTGCAGGAGCCACTCCCCACTGGCAACGGCTCTTCTCTTCACAGAGCCCGTGCCGGCGGCGCCNCCCCCCCCAGCCGCGCGAGAGCCCCTGGAGAGGGCGGGGTCGGGCCGGGCAGCGTTGGGCGCGCGCGGGCGCCGCCATTGTTGCTAGGGAGGGCGGGAAGCCGCGGCCGCCCCTCAGCGCCCCCACCGCGCTTCTCCCTCCTTCCCTTTCGCCCGCCCTGCTCTCGCTGCCCCGCTCTGCCTCAGGGCCGCCTGCGCCACCCGGCTCCGGGACCGCAGCGGCGGCGGGAGTGGGGTTTGTCCCCCAAACGCCCCCCTCGGCCCCGCTCGGCGGGACGTGCTGGCCCCGGCTCTGCTGTGGGGCCCGGACTGCTGTGCCCCTGAGCGGGAGCGTGTGGAATCGATTTGTGGGGTTGTTTTGGGGGGTTTCCTTGTTGGTTTTCGGTTTTGGTATTTTGCGAAATAATGTTTATCCCCAAGACAAGGATCAGGAAAAGCAATACTTTTGGAGGCTTTTTTTTTCGTTTAGTTGGGTTTTGTTTGGTTGGTTTGGGGTTATTTTATTTTTGTAAAGTATGCTACTCAAATTATTCGGAGGGATCTGAAAAATCTGGTGGCCTGCGGGTCATAATGTTCACAAATGCATTTTTCATTGGAGAAGCCCTTTCTTTGTTCTTTCTGCACGGTATGATTTTTGGAGGAAGCAGCCTTTGTGCTGCCCTTCATGGGATGGTGCTTCTGTCTCATGTCCTAGTCGCAGGGAGGTTCCCTGCTGCTGCAAGAGCTGCTGTTGCAAAATTTAGTTTCTCTGCAAATCTTACATGATGTTTTGAGCGTGCATGTCATAAACCAAGTAAAGTACGTGTCGTGTCTCACTTGGTGTGATGAGACCAAAGTGTTTATAAGACTTGCAGGTGCACGTTATGTTGGGACAACCACAAGGATTTTTGTGGAATTGCATTGGTGTAATAGCATAAAGTCATATGATGGTTTGGTTTGGAAGGGATGTGAAAAACGAGGTTCACTTTTCCTGTTAAATTTAAAAGTTTTAATAAAGGACAGTAGGGGATAAACAATAAAGCAAAGAAACAGCGCTGGGTGCTTGGCACTTGGCCAAAAGGCAGGCTTGCTATTGCCAGGAGACACCTTAAATACTTTCTGTGTTGTGTCAGCCTAATGTCTATTCATGGTCATTAATGCATATTAAACACTTTTCCAAGAACTGTTTAGCATGGCTCCTCCTTGGTCCCGCTTTTTTAGAGCATGCGTATTTCGTAGCTTGTGGTTTTGTCAGTTTCTTGTTCTCTTCTCCAGCTTGTAGTTCTTGCAGAAGGCAGTTGTTGATAGCTGACATATCCGTAGCAGGGGTCTTCCTGGCACCATTCTTCGGATGTTATGCAACCTTGCACTAGATCAGGCAGCTCGGAGCTCCATCCGATCTGGCCTTGAACACTTCCAGGAATGGAGCATCCACAACTTCTCTGGGCAGCCTGTGCCAGTGCCTCACCACACTCACTGTAATATGGGGAAACTTGGATGAGTCTGTTGTACACTTTACGTGCAAGCTATAACTTTTCATAAATTTTTTGTTGTTATTTGGCAGTTAAGTGTAGCTTGTCATGGAGCTAAGTAATGTGAGATAATACTGGGATATTACAACAATTATAGTTACATTTCTTTAAGAGAAACGTGATTTTTGCATTGTGCAAGTTTTTGAAATAATGTTAGCAATATAAGCTATATAAATTTTGTTACTTTCGTTGCTCTAGAAATCTCAACAGTTTCAGAAATGGTCATGGATTTTTAAAATGTGCTCAGACATCATTAAATGCTTACATCACAGCAAGTGCATAAATGACATCTAAATTGTTTTTGAATACTACCAAAGCCCAGTGGTTAAACCTAGATACTTGGGTGTCAGTCTTCCAGTGGAGATCTGGGAATCATGCCTAATTACTTTTCTGGGCCTGGGATTAATGCCCTTTCTTCATTGTTAGCTTGATGAAAATTGGTCCAGTATATAATTTAGCAAGTTTACATTATTTCAATTATCATCTATTCTCTTGTCCTCTCATTAAATTCATGTTCCTTCCATTGTCTCATCACCACCTACCCTTAGCCACTAAAAATAGCATACCTTCTGCCAAGCTCTCTCTTTGTCCTTAAGTACCCTTGAATTCCAGAAGGTGCCTTTTTTCCTCTTTGTTCAATTAATTTCAGATTTCTGTATACCACTAGCTTGCTAACATTAATGTATCTTCTCATTAGTGTATTGTAAGAACTTGGGCAGGGAAGAGTGTAAGATTTGACAGAACTCCATGAATGCTTGTGAATTTTAGAACATCCTTTTTATTCTCCTCAGTCAGTTTGGGGTTTTTGTTTCATAGCTTGTCATAAATATGAGGATAGTATTGCTGTCATTTTACCGATTTTCCATTTTTCAACAGTGCTTTTATAAATTATGTTTTTGTGTGTGATGTATGTACCAATGAAACAGCCTACTTGGAAAATAGCTGCCAGTCCAAAACACTCAGAGACTCAGAGACAATCTCTAGTACCATTTTTCCTGGAAATTCTTTCACTGTAGATACAAATTTTTAAAAATCCAACAAACGAAAACAGGAATGTTGGTATTTTTTGATAAAAAAGTGTTAAGGTTACTGTTATCTACACAAGTTTTTTCTATCTAAAAGTATTCTGACACTTGGTGTCTTTTCCTTTACAGTTATAAATTTGCCAGATAGAGACCCCTGTCTTTACCTTTTACCATCTTAATCTTTAGAATCTGCATCCGAGTTCTTCGAGGAAACACTAACACTGGTATTTTTAGAAGAAATTACTCAGCTTGTGTGTTGGATTGCCAGGGCAGCCCTGGTGGCAGCACAGGGATTGATTCCCAGCTCTTGGTGCCTTTGAGAGGCCACACACTGAGCACCAGCTTCTGTCCAAGAGAGCTCTGGCAGTTGTGACTGATCACTGTGGCTGCTGGTGTGCGAAGGAAGCAGACATAGCCTTGCTTAATTCAACTGCTGTATTAAACCAGATTATTGCTTTACCAATAAATACCCAACAAAACCCCAGTTAACAGTGAAACAAATTACCTGCATGTGCTGTTTCACAGCTGGAGCCTGATAGGGGAGGGGAGAAGGGCACCCATGTTGTCTCCTGTTGCTCCCAGTGGAATAGTGCTGGCCCTGCCCTAAATCAGGACGTGCCACACAGCTTGTATCATTCTGGGTCCAGCAGCAAAAGGCATAAGTGCTTCCTCTCCAGAGGCTCCAGTGCTTTGTGTTGTAGATAAGCCTCTTGGTGGCTTTCCCCTAGTGCTTTTGAAGGTGTTTTTCACAAAGTGGAAAACCTTCCTAAAAGTGCTTTACCTTTCATAAGGTTTTTATGGGTGGGATCTCCCGGGTGTTTCATGGGTCACGAAATCATTTTCAATTAAAGCACTCTATCATTATCCCTTTTATCTGCTATTACTGTTTTCTAGTTCATGTTACTTTTAATTGCTGGTGTCCTTTCTTATGAGTTAATTGCCCTGATTTTGCTCCTCACCAGGCCCATCTTCCTCAAGATCATGAACAGGAAAGGTTTAACGAAACACTGGACGTGACACTCAGTGCCATGGTCTGGTTGACATGGTGGTGTTCTGTCATAGGTTGGGCTCGATGATCTCAGGGTCTTTTCCAGCCTAATTGATTGTGTCAACTCACAACCAGGGCATGGTCACAGCAGCCTGGACTGCCTCCAGTCTTAGCCCCTTTAATGAGCTCATCCACAGTGGTGAGCACCAGGTCCAGTAATGCTTATCTGGTTGGTTTGTCCAATACCTGAACCAGGAAGTTGTCCTTGATGCACCCCAGGATTGTCCTGGATTTCTTACAGTGAGCTGTGTTGCTTTCCCAGCAGATGCTGGGTGGTAGAAGTCTTCTGCTAGAATGAAAGCTTGGAGTGTGATGCTTCCTGTATCTGAAGCAGGAGGCCTTGTCCTTGGTCTCCCCCGATCAGATCCCCACCACCATGTGTCCTTTGTTGGGCTTGTCTTTGATTTTTTTACCTACCGGCTCTCAACCTGTTTGTGGCTGTTTTTCAGAGGCAGCTCTTCACAGTCTTAACCCTTCCTTAACATAGAGCACAAAACCCCCACCTCTCCTTCCTTGCAAGTCTCTTTTAAAAATCTCATAGCCTTTGACTACAGTTCTGTCCCAGCATGTTCCCCTGGTAGGTCATAGTTTTCTAATTGCACCATGGTTTCCAACTCCACTTGTTTGTTTCCCATGCCATGTGCAGTGCTGTAGAGGCATTTCAGCTGGGCTGTAGGCTGCCCCACCTTTTGGGAGGAGCCCTCCTTAATACCTTTGGGATGATTTACAGGTATTTCCCTGTTGTTTTCTAAAGTGACAGTATCTTCTGGTTCTCTGTCACTCAGAAGTACATCCCCTTCCTCCTAATTCATATAAAATGCATTAGGCCAAAGGTGAAGCTGAGCCCAGCTTTTACACATCCTGGAGAGCTCAAACCACAGGTTTTTTTAAAGAGAGAACTCTTTTTTTAGGAAAACTGATTAAGTCCTACCCAATCTCAAAAAGTGCAACTGACCACTGGTGAGAAGGATCTGTAAGTTACTTATTCTGGTCTGTAAATTTTTGTGGATTCAGTGGCATGAGACCCCTCAGTCTCATGGAACCTAGTCTGAAACCTAGCATTTATTAGTCAGGAAGCACAGCAGGGAGCCCACTGTGAACAGACACAAGTTGGTTACATTTTCCAAGGGAGTCATGGTAAGAGTGGATTTTGTAATTAGTAAATTCTCATGGAGAAATTAATTGTGCTAAAACCTATGTATGTAAACTATTTTGATGTTCATTGTCACTAACTGTGATGTGCAGATACAATCACTGTCGGAGATGGTGCCAAACCAAATGAGTATGGATGGTGTGAGGAATTTGACTACTGCTTGAAGCAGGTGTTTGGGATACTAGAAGTGCTGGTCACTTCCTCCACCTCCAAGGTGGAGGAAATGGTAGAATAGATAAATGATGAGCTGGCATCTGTCACGAAGCAGCTGAAGATGGGATAACCCAAGAGGATAATTCATGTGCTGAAATAGGAGCAGATGTTAATTAAGACAGTCTGTCTGGCCATTTTCAGGTGCCAGTTCTGTAGCATGTGTCATCAGTACAGGCTTGACAAACAGCCTGTTTGTGAAATGTGGTGTTACTTGACATAATTTGTTAGAAAGTGGAGATGCTGTGGGCATTGAGAATCTGGAAAATTTAATCATTGGAGCAAACCCAAATTACAGTTTGATGTTAAAACAAAGTAGGTGCCATTTTAAGTTGTCATTGGGGTTTTTTTAAATGAGAAGTGCAGTACAAAACTAGTTGCTTTTACTAGAAACAAAATAAAGCTGCAACAGAATTTTAGTGTTAGACTGTCTGGGCTACTGAACTTTAAAACTTCTGCAGTGGTGTGCAACTGTTTTCCAAAATATTTTGCCCCAAACCTTTTCTTAATTAAATTCCTTTCTTTTCCACTTCCAATTGCACTCTGTTATCTTGGGTGAAACTTGTGGCCTTAAGTCCTAGGAATTATCTTAGGTTTCTTCATCTGGGAAATTTTCCGTAAACTTAGTATTTGGAAGATTCCATTGATGCAAGGGGTTCTATCCTGCCTAGCTTAGAGCAATACTCCTTATAAACATATGCAAGAACCCTTAAAAGATAGACAGGACTTCAGGATTTTGTTACATTATGGACATTATCACTATGCAAGATCAACATGTTGAATACAAAATAAAGGTCAAATTTTCCAATCCTTAAAAGATAAGATTAAAAACAATTACAAAAAATAATTAGTCCATTTCTAAACTGCTAACTGCTTTGACTTTGGATTTAAAAAGGCAAGTAGTCAAATACATAAAATGAAGTAAGCATTATGTTACATTATTTTCTCATAGTACCACCTCTTATGGTTCCTTTGTCTCCCATGTTGTGCACCTACTAATCATAAAAAAAACACAAGCATATTTCCTTATTGTTCTGTATCTTGAAGTTAGCATTTCTACAATATTTTTTATATTATACTGTGTTCATCATTTCAAGACATAGTGATGTGCTTAAATACAGACAAAAAAATCAAAGAAATGCACAGATTAATGAAAGAAAATTAAGGCAGGTGTAAGGGAAAATGGGGCCACTGTAAGGGAAAATGCAGAAAAGCCAGAAATAACTTTAAGTGTGTTTAAAATTTAGTTTAGTTTGCTCTAGAGCATCAAATACAGAAGGTTTCATCTTTCTCACAGGTATGGCTTGTGTCAGTTCTGAAAACTTGTCTGAAGAAATCAGTAGCTTGAGGCAGCAGCCCTCAGGCAGGAAAGCACCAAAGGATAGTGGCTGAACAGGAAGGAAAAACAAAGCTCCATACACAGTAGTATTTAAGAAGTGCAAATATAATAAGTTTTGGGGGAAAGGATTCATCTTGGGAGCGCTGTTTCCATGAAAACTGATTAACACATATATTCATGTTAGTATGTCTATTGTGTTTCTTCTGGAAAACTGCTGAGGTCCTTGTGGCCCAGCTTAGGTGAATGTTTGGGGGATGAGAAGGATCCACATTGCTCTGAATTTTGTGTGATATCCCTGAAGAGCTTTCATTTTCCCAGCAACCTATCTCTGTGCATGGCCTTGCCTACTGACTTGAGATACTGAAGAGACTTCTTTGATTCTTTCAGATATATAACCATACAGTTCTTAGAAGTGAAGAGGTTGCTAACTGCTGAGTTTACTCACCTGCTTTCCAGGACAAAGGTGCCACAAGTTAATTGTCCATCCAACGGCTCTGTAAATATTTAAGCAACGCGGTAGTGGAATATGAAGGAAAATTCCCTTTGAAATATTTTATCTTCAATATAGGAGGCACACATAAATCTATTTTTGGAATAAAAGAGTCCTTTGTATTCTAAATAGTGGTTTTTTTCTTTGGAAGGATTTTGCATAGGGAATCAATCTGGCTTCCTCCCCCAGTCCCTGTAGGCAAAGCCATCAGCAACTGAGAGACCGTCTTTTACACAGAGATTCTTTTAAGAACAGAGGAGCCCCGTCAACGCAGCAAGAGCAGAATATGATATTTGGTCCCTGAAATTGTTCCACAAAATCATTATTTGCAGATCTAGGGTGTACATCAGAGAGAATTTTTATCTGAGCATATTTAGTAGGGAGGAGGGTTAAATAGCATTGGTGGTTTTTACTTGGAGGTTACTGATTTACGACTCAAAGTTGTACAATACATTAATTATCAGAACAATTGGACCTATTGAAGTTCTGAAGTGAAAGCCACAAATTATCAGATAAATTTAGAGTTGTGTAATTTTCTCATAACCCTTCACTTGGAAAGCCTTTCTGCTTCCAGTATAGGATGAGGTCTGGCAGTGGGGTTAACCCTGACCCCTGAGTGTTCTATATGGACTTGTTCATTTCTGCCACATTCTTTCAGTTTAAATTTAGATTTGCTGGCAGCTATTATGCCTCTTGCAATAAGCCTCATGACCAAACATTGAAACAAATATGCCTTTTATCACAGATGTTTTTGCCGAATAAGATTAATGAAGAACACTTGAAAGCTGAAAAATAATGTGCAGAAGCCTTTGGTCCAAAAGGCAGTAACGTCTGAATGTCTGGAACATATTTTCTTCTCAGTGTTAGAAAAGAGCAAGTAAGTGTTTAGATGATTGAGCACAATCTTGCACCCTGTTTTACCTCTAATTTGTTATTGGTAGTAATGAAATTTCAGCTACGCAAATGAATACAGAATCAGGATACATATGAATGTGTACATGTAAGAAAGTCATTGAGCTGTTCTAAAATAGACTATGGTTGCTGTAGGAAGTAGCAACATACAACTGAGTTTTATGTTTGGCTTATTGCTAAATATGCCAGTAAATCTTAAAAAGTTGGGATAGTTCTTCTATACAATAGCTATCTTAAGCACAGTAGCTGCATTTGTAACTGCTTTAAGGAAGTTCATACCACTTAATTTTCTATGTTCTGCAACAATGATGCTTGTTTTATGATTAGTTAGTTTGTTTTTTAAAAAAATCTAGCATGAGTGTGTGGGACTTGAGAAATCTATGTGGCAAAGGAGTTCACTTTCAAGGCCAATACATTATTCTTGGCCTAAGGTATGCCATGATCTTCATAGACAATGTTGCTTCACCTTGAAACATTGTTTGACAAGGCATTCTCTGGTTTCGCTGTCTACAACTGCTCATCTGTCTAGGGTAGGACACAAGGAAATGGTTTCTGATGGCACTGTGGGAGGTTTAGACTGGATATTAGGAAATTTTTTTTCACCAGAAGGGTTGTCAAACATTGGAACAAGCTTCCCAGGGAAGTGGTGGAGTCACCGTCCCCGGAGGTATTTAAAAGATGTGCAGCTGTGGCTCTGAGGGACATGGTTTAAGGGTGGACTTGGCAGTGCTGGCTTAATGCTTGGACTTGACAATCAAAGATGTTTTCCAAATGATAAATGGTTCTGTGATTCTGTGTTCTAAGGTAGCATGTAAACAGTGTTTCTGTAAAGCACTTCTGTCTATGCTTTCAAGGTTCTTCAAAAGGTAACAGTGTTCCTGTGCATTGCTGAATAGCTATGGCTCCAACAAAGAAAGCAGACCTTGAGAATATATGGAGTATTCTCTCTGTAACCTTTTAGGGGGAAAAAACAGTGAATAAAGCAAGCCAGAATTCTGTAGATGATTTAAAGTGAGATTTTTTTCCTTCTGAAAGGCAAGACACAAAAGCCTCCAAAGGCATCCTGACCCTACTGCTTCTGCAGTTGCTATGGGCAGGAAACATTCATAGTCAGATCTTCTGAGCACTTTGATAGTGTCCAACCTAGTTGCTGGGGCTGAACACCATAGAGTTGTGTTCCTCATGAATGGATTAGGAAAAATTTATTCACTGGTTAGAAGTCCTACTGTGCAGGCTGTATATTTTTGAATGTAAGTAGCATCATGTTTTTTCTGTTTAGCAGGAATTTCAGGCAACCTTTGAAATACGTAGCCAATCAGCATTTGTTCCAAATGGTGCTTTTGTGCCAAATTTCCAATTAGTGAATGGCATTTGTTAACTAGGCCTGTTTGGCTTTATCTTCAAGGATAATGAAACCCCATCTTTTTCCTCATCCCTTTAATAGACACAATATAGGGTCTTACTGAACTAAAAAAAAGAACTGAATGCAGCATGCTAAGAGATTTATAGTTTGGTGAAACTCCTTAAGACTTGTATTTTTTAGAAATGACTGTGGTTTAGTTTTAGTTCTGTTGCATTAAAGAAAGAAACTTATAAAAATAAGGGGGTTTGACTAATGCAGTTGTTTGGAAGAACATTAATGAATGCTGGAGGTATTGTTACAGTAGGTAAATATTTGTTGAGATAAAGTCAGAATGTTCTTCCCTATGCATGGAGCTGGATTTTTTTATTGTAATGCAATATTATGTGTGCTGTTGCATAGATTTGGAGTGTCTTAGAAATATTTTGAAGCCTTCCTTGAAGTCTTCATGAATTTTTATCATTGTATTTTCTACGAAAAATGCGAAATTAGAGACACCACTCCAACATCCCTTAAAATACTCTTTTCTTTTGTGGGACAGAAAGGGGTCTGTTTGGACTTGTGGAACTTGATTCTGCTTCTTACTAAACTCAGAAATCCACATTTCTAATGTAGCCTTCAGTGCTTGGCACCTGGCAAGCACAATTTTTGCATAGCTCACAGAAATCAAACACACTTTACTCATATCCCTCTGTGATTGTTGCTTCAGAATTGTTTACTAGTGGTAAGTAAGAAAACATATTCTTACAGCCCCTTTGTAATTAATTACATTTTAACTGTGTTGAGAAATAGAGCATTCATATTAGATTTTCACAGACTTCATACATTTTAGTTTGTGGAACTTGGGTGGGTTTCCATGTTTTGTCCTTGTTGAGTCTTTTTTTGAGTGGTCTTTAGTATTGGAAAGATCAGTGTGTGAAGAAGCATAACCACAGGAAGACATTTGCTTTATTTATAAACGAGTGTTGTAGACATGTATCAGCATGCACCTTTACTGTGTGAGATCATCTCACTCAGAATGGATTCAGCAGGAGTGCCTTTTGATACTTCTTTTATGTGAAACATCCTATAGTTTACTTGGAAATGGTTGGGAAGACAATAGGAACCAATCAAATTATCTTTTCAAATAATTTTAATAGCTAAAGAGTTGAAATACAACTTAACACTTCTAACAGCATTTCAGGCAAAATACTTAGAGGTAAAAAGTAAAACACTGAAATTCCAAATAAAGATTTGGAAAACTAAAAATTGGGGTATTTGTTTTTCTTGCTTTGAAAGAATCCTTAGAAAGATAATACTAGCCCCTCTGAAGGGAGCATGCATCTGTTGCTAATATGGGACTCAGTGTCTGATGATTTGGGACCTTAGTTACTGTGGAGAAGATGAGTAATTCCATTAGTAATAATATAGTCAGTGTAATAGTGGAATGCATCTCATGGATTCTATTTGTAAAGGATTTTTTTCTACAATAGTGAGCCAATTACAGTTATCATTCTGTCCCACTTGCAAAACCCTCTTAAGAAAACAAAGCATAATAAAGATTCATCAGGTAAGAGCAGTAACAAAATTCATCTATCTCCCCTAGGTTTTGATGAGTGTTGGTATGATGCTCTTAAGATTATGGCAGGATGAAAACGCTTTATTACTATTTGTCTGCTCATGCTCACTATGGAATTATCCTCTGTGCAAAGATTCATATTGTTTGTGAAAGGAAGGAAAATGAAAAAACTGAAGTAGCTTCAGGACAGAGACTTCTGGGGAGCAGTAGCTGCCTGTGATGACAGTGAGGTCAGTGTGACTGGTTTTTTAGTGGATCATTAGAAGTGATGTGAATAAGGAAAACAAGGCATAATGCAGCAATATGCACAGGGACTGCCATGGAAAGATGCTTAAGGAGAGTTACTGGAGAGGATTTTTAGGAAAGTAAGGAATAAGAAAAGTGTCTTTGTCGATTATGCTACAGTGAATTAAAATTTTTGTTATACAGTAAAGCTCACCAGATGAAGAGGAAATATGCATCCTAGTGACAAGGTGACCAATAAAGTATCCCCACCATATGAGCAGGGGAAAGCTGCAAGATTTGACAAGTCTGGAATTATAGTAAGGAATATAATACCGTGCACATAATAACCGTCAATATTCTGGTTCCTGTTGACAACAAGCAATCAGTGAAGACATGCTAAAATAGAAGTAGCTTAGAAGGAAGCATTAAAGTGACTTTAGTTGTAGTTTTGGTTCTGCTTAGCTTGAAATAGCAGTGGGTCACCCAAGATGAAGCGTTAGAAATCCATTCAGATATACAGAAGTCATTTGAGTATGAAGAACAGCTATGAATATGTGTCTTCAGGATTTGAGTGATAAATGACGCTTTCTAAATGGGACAAAGTTGCTCAAGGACAGGGGAAAAACTAGTCAGCTTTTTCCTTGGGGGCTGGAAGAGAAAATAAGCATCTTCAAGTTACAAACAGCTTGAATATTTTAAGACTTCACATATGTTTGATTTCTTTTAGACCCAACCAGAAAAAGAATCTGACTGGCCAGACTCTATGTCATGGCTTATGAAGAAACTGGAACAGTTGAACTTAGATATTGAAGAAGCTCTGAGTGCTGGCTCTTCTCCTTCCAGTACTCCTTCTTCTAAAAGACACAAGCAATTGGTAAGAACGTGTGTGTGTGTGTCATATGATGTGTTCTCTAACACTTAGCTACAACACTCCTCAAGCCATAGCTGTGAGATCCAGTTGTGTTTCTGAATAGGCTGAGGAGCTCAGGTGTAAGAGTTAAGTTAAAGTTTTCCCTCAATAAAATGAAGTCTCTAATTTCATTAGAAAACTAATGGTCAATTAACCAGAAATGTGATAGGGTGAAATTGTAAATTTTCTGTCAGTATGGCTTAAAAATCATAAAACACTTTTTTTTTTTTGGGGGGGGGGTGGAATTTGATTGCATCAGATAGTTTTTCAGGGTAGAATATTGTTAATTTAAGTGCTAACCTATTAATACTTGTTATGTTTTTTTAAAGATAAAACAGCAAGAGACTATCTTCATTAAAAGTTGAATTAATTTTTTTTTCCTTTCTTTTATTTGAATAGTTGATTTAGAGCTGCATTCCTCTAGTTAGTATTTTGTGATTACAGGTGTCATCAGTTGATGACAAAGAGTTTCTCAGTCTTTTATTTTGAGGGCAAATGGGATTAAAGGAGCAATGATACTGTTCTAGTAATTTTTGAATAAGCAAAGTTTATATAAGCAAGTAACAGAGAGTGAACAGCATAAGAAATAGAAGTGTTTGTTCTCTGATCCAGACTATGATTCAAGTTAGTTCTTAAGATAGAATTGTGTGAATTTGCAGCTCTGAATATTAGTGTTGTCTTGAAATTCGTGGAAGGTGATCTTTGGTGAATGCTTTTGCCATTACTACTGCTTCAGTTTGTAAAAGTAAATTCTTAAAATAAGCAGCTGCATGGATCATCACAATGTAAATGTTCATGTCTCTCTAAGTGGCATGTTCAGAATATAGCACTTTGTCTTTCCATATTTCACAGAATGAGTGTTAATAACAGAGTGACCATGTGTATTGGTTTGAAAACAAACCAGTGGGAGATTGCAAGTCAGGATTATAATTTAATAGGAAAATTAAAAAGATAAGTGCAATAATACAAGGGGGAAAAAAAAAAAACAAACAACCACTGACAAAGTCAGATATAACCTGACACCCTGTGAGGGTGGTGGTAGCAGTCCAAATGAAGTAGCTCAGTTGAAGCAGTGATCCTGTGGATGGTCTGGTCTCCTCCTGAAGGTCCAGTGGTAGCTCTTGTCCTTTGGGAATCCAGTAGACAGGGCTACCCTGGGCAGTTCCAAAAACAGGTTATATCCAGGTGGGAATGCTTGGCCCCTCCCTCCTGGGTGGAGCATTTCCCAATAGGATGAGGTAAGCCCATGAGTCATTCTGTGGTTCTTGATGGCCCATTGTCTGTTATAAGGGGTGAGTCATAGCAGGAGATAACAGCTAATGAATGCCCCACAGCTTGAGGTAATAGAATACTAAATACATTTATATTGTAACCTAGGACACCATGGCTGTCTCTCATTTCTTTCTTACTGTACGTGTCAGCAAGTCAGAACCAGCTCTGTCCAACCAAATTAGTTTGTAATTAATTTGCCTGTTAAGGGACAGTGTTCTGTCTTCTTGCAGGAGAATGCTCAATGTCTTCTGTCAAAATACAGTGGCAGTGTAGTTTGCTTTTCTGTCTGAAATTGAAATCCCAGCCATCAGAGTTTCAACACTTCCCATTGTGAGACAGTCTGTTTTCAGTAACCAGTGATCCAAACACCCATTATTTTATGGCTGTGCCTGTTCTACTAAGGCAAAAGCAATGGTTTGGTTAGGCATATTTTTTTTCCATGAAGGCTAGAAGACCATAGGATACAACTTCAAATCCTTTACTGAAGCATTCAGTGAAGGGCATGTTGCATGTAAACAGCAGCAAAATCTAAATAGGCAACATTTTCAAATTAACTTTGATACATAAGAACAGCATCATCAGAAATGGTTGCACTGAGAATGCCATCACCAGCATCCCAGATGCTTGTACTTCTCTTCCTGAAGCCTAGTGGCAAGACACCTTCTGAGTACAGAGAGGCTGGGACTTCCATCACAGCCTTTTTCCCACCAAAAGCCTCTGCTAGGGTGTTAGGATGTTCTTAACACCAGTGCCAAAATTAGTTTCGCTTAATATGATATTTGAGCAGTTGCAGTCCTTTATCAGGCTACATCTTTTTCCCACTGTAAAGAATAGGAAAGAGCTCTCATTTTAGTTGTCTGTGGACAGGCAAATGTGTGAGTCAGTCACATTTTATTGTCACCTTATTTAACAAACTGGAAATTACCTTTAAACCTCCAAGAGCCAATTTCAATACAGAAGCTGGACAGGACACTTAATACAAAATCTTTCTGATGAGACCAGCAAGATCAGAGCAAGAAAAGTCTTGGACAATCTGTTGTGGAACTGATGATGATGGAATTATTTGCTGTCTCCTGGAAAACAATTTGTAAAGCAAGGGAATCATCTGCTCTGATTTAAATATTAACAAATAATTTGCCTCAGAATGGGTGTCCTTAGTCTTACTTTATAGTCAAAGAAGAGATAGCTCCTCATCAATCTCTCCATAAATTTACTGTGAAGAAACATAGTGTAGATCTCAAAATGACAGTTGCAGTGGAAAAAGTAACGGTCTTGTTTTCACACAAGTTGTATGAGTAGTTTATATTCTATCAGTTCATGCTATTTGTACCGTATTTCTAACTATAGCTTGTCATTTTTTCCACACATATCAAATGGTTTATTCTTGTCACTTACAATGAAACTTGAATAGAAAGAAGGCCTATCTCAAACATATGTGTAGTAGTAACTTCGTAAATTTGGCTTCTGTAAAATGAACCACTTTTGTGTTCTTCATGTGGTTTTATCCTCAACTAGGTACTGACACAAGTAATTAAGATTGAAAGTGGCTTTGGGTGAAGTGTTCAAAGATGTAAGACTGGCTTTGGAGACCTGACATCTCCAAAGCAGGTGACTACTGTATGAGTGGCAACATGGTTTGTTGGAGCTGCTGCTCTGAAAGTTGGTCTCTTGAGGGTTTGGACAATATTTAGCAGATGACAGTTATTTCTTATGGCAAGTCTGTATCCCAGAAATATATTTTGTAATTTAATCTTTAGGCTGAGCCAGTTAGTTTTCCACTGAATGATTTTTCTGTTCATGGAAGTAATTCTTTGTTATTTTCTTATTCTTTGCATTTTCCTTTTGTGTAGGTATCTGTTATTAATAATACTCATTTGAACCGAACTTTACAGAAGAAGCCAAAATATTTGCTAATGAAAATCAGTTGAGAGAATAAATATTATGGGACTTATTGGGTGAGGGTAGGGAGTCTTGCAGTATTTTGGTGAGCAAATTCAAGGTGTTTTCTAAAACAACTTTTACATGAATGGTAGGAGGTGATCTGTCTTTACATCTGTGTAAACCATGAGTTACTACTGGTCGTTTTTATGTTGGCAAGTGTTATGGGGAAGTAGTACTGACTGGATTCCTCAGTATCTGATCCAGAAAAGATGTTAAAAATAATTGTCTGTAATAAAATCATATTCTGAAACATTCTCTCACCAATGCTCTAAATACATGTTTTAAGTGCAAAAAGTTGCACTGTGTCTCAATGTGCTAACAGCAAAACTGCTAGTTTTGGAAAAACACATTTAACAGTTCAACTCCTCTAAAACCTATACCTTTCCTATGGAAAAAAAAAGTCTTTCTTAGCAGTACAGAAGGAGGCACTTTGTAAATGAAACATCAGAGATAAATCACTCTTGCTGCAGTGTTTCCCTGTAGTTTAATGTAGCTACTTCATTTCCACTTAATATCTTGTACTCAGTTTCTGTATAGAAAAAGCCCCAACTTATATTAGAGATATGACTTTCATTGAACAAATTTTTTTCTTTAACTTACATGTTCTTTTCATTCTTTTGCATTAGTATATTTTCTTCAAACTTTTTTTTGGCTACATACTTGAGGAGCTTTCAAAGCCTCCTCATTTTACATCCCTACAAAATATGCTAACTGGGAACTGGGCAGTTGCTGTTAAAGAACAGCAGCAAATTTGTCACCTTGTGGAGGGGGGCAGCCTGAAAATGGGCTGATTTGAATGATTGTACTCAACAGCTTGGGACTTCTCTGCAGTGCACCCATGATCCTCTTTCCCTGATTGTTTTGTAGTGTGAATTCTGCTGGATTGCAGCATATATTGCTTCTTGCTCACTTGCCCCGTTATTCCTTGAACAAACCAGGATGCATGGGGGAGTGTTGTGCATTTGGTCCCTTCCTGGCATTGCATTCAGTGTGGGCCAAGAGTTAGGACATCCACCTTTTAAAAAATGGTGTCGGAGTGGAACAATTGTGTGAGAATTCCCCAGATTTGGGAGCATAAGAAAAAATGGATTTGGAAAGTTCAGAGTCTGTAATTTGAAAATGGTAATTTGCTGGGTCTCTGTTTATTATACAAAAGTAGGCATGAAATAAAGTTAAAAGATAGTTTTAAGTAATTTGAATAAAACCTTTTCTCTTTCTATGGAGTGATTCAGGACCTTTAAGTTTAGGAAGGTGTACTGCTGTTGATTAATTCTCCAGTTGTGTATACTAGATATTAAGGTAACGACTTCCCATAATGGCTGGATGTCTAACTTAGCAAAATGAAAAAATGGTGAAGCAGGTGCTTCTAAGAAAAAAAGATTGAAACCAAATATTTACCTTATATCAGAGGAAAAAAAGGCCTTGAAAAGATAAAATTCCAAAGTTTTTATCTTAGAGTTCACATTAAAAATATTTATGACTTGCCTTTATTTATAGGGATTTTTAAATTCTCTTACAGTGCCCTGTTCAAGTAGAGACAGGCTTTTATGGAGATCATCAAGAAAAAGGATCTTGGAAAAATAGAAGAGGAGACTACCAGGATCTAGATTTTATACCTTACCAAGTGTCAACTGGAGCACGACCTAAAACTGATGTAAGTGGCTACAACATTATCTGACTCACAGGTTCATTAACCTCAAAATTTACTATTTGTCATTAAAATTGTCTGTGCATTTCTTCGAAGTAATTTGTTCCACGCATATCAAATGTTTGATTCTCACAAATATTGCACTACATGGAGGAATTCAGTTTGCAAAACAAGTACAGATAAAAGTTAAGTCAGATTTGAGTTAATGAAATTCCAGGGCGGTGGGATTAATCTAATCTGATTTTAGACCACTAATGAAAACTTCTACATCTGAGCTAGCCACTTGGATCACCTTCATAGTCAATGGAAAGAAACAGGCACTTCTAAAGAGTAATTAATCTGGAGGTAACACATGATGGATTTCAGGCATCAGAGCCACTACCACAGCTTTTCCTTTGTGGCTCATTTTAGAAGTACTCTCTTAGGATATTTTAGCTTGGCTGTTGGCTATGCCCAATTCATGGTGAATTCTGCACCAAATTCTCTGTGAGACTAAGTGTTTAGCTCTGGAGGTTTAGATAAATCCTGTTTCTAACCAATAATAGCAATACTTTTTGGTTTGGTTTTTTTTTTTTTTTTTACAACGTGATGCTGTAGCCTGCCATCAATGTCTGTTAAAATCCATCAGAAGGTTTTCTCAAAAGGCTTTGATTTACTTTCTCAATAGCTAACTGTAAGCTACTTTAGGATCAGTGCCTTGGTTCTGAAATGCAGATGTTTCTGTCTCTCTGTTTTAAATTACTTGGGTGCCAGCAGTACCCATGATCATCACGCAATATAAAAAGTGGCTGCACTGGATTGAATCAAAGGTGCTTATAGCCCTGTATCCTTTCTTTGCTGGTGGCCGGTGTTGGATGTTCAGGAAAGAAGTGTAAGGACATGGCAAGCAGATAGTAAACCATCTCAACTTCCTTTGAGGTATTTGTCATGCAGGTGCATTGAGACCTTACTATGTTGCATTTTTGTAATTAATATCCCCTAAGGATTGTTTTTGCCTCTAGTTGCCTGTTTTGTACTGATTTGTATTCGTTTGTTCTTTTGATATTCAATGTTTTGTAGCATTGAGTTCCAAAGTTTAGTTGTGGAGTAGGTGAAATAACACCTTTTTCTTATTGCAAACTTGTTACCGAATTATTATTTTGGCTGTAATTCTTGTACTGGCAAAAACTGAATCCTAGGCATCTTGTAGGAAGTAGTGAATACCTGAGGCTGGTTTGGCTTTTTGTTTTACCTGCATGAGGGACCATATTTATTACTGAATTATATTTTTCTGCTTATTTTACAATCTTTCAATATCATGAGGTCCTCTTGCATCAATATGCAGTCAGTTTTTGTTTTTATTATCTCTGTAGTTGCATATCATCAGAAAATTCTGTCCCTTTTTATTCCTCCATTTTCCAGTTCATTTGTGAGTATACCGAACAAAAAAATCTGTGCGACTGTCAGGTAATATTCATCCACTGTAAAAGAAAATAACCAATTATTCTTAACCGTTTTTTTTCCACTTCTAGTTAGCAATAAAAATCCATTTTTATTACTTGACATGTTTTTTGTAGTTCCTCCTTGATAGTATGGTTTGAGTGATGGGCAACTTCATCAGAACATTTTTGAAATGGAAGTACATTGTATCAGTCAAATTGCCTGTATCTGCATGATCATTCAAAGAACTTGGCCTCCAAAATCACAATTATTCTAACCCATTAACCTGGGTTACTATCCATGTGTTCTTAAGCATATTTTCTGGAAATTCTCTGATTTTCTGCCATGCATATCAGTTCTACTAGCATCTCTTCCACAAATTACCTCAGAGGCATTTTCAGTCACTGGCATCACATATGCCACCCTCTTTTCCTCCTCTCCCTAAGGCAGTAGGTTTTAGCAGTAATTACACATTAAGCCAATACCTCAGCAGTTCTTTCTCCAAATGAGGTGCTTATTTTAAGGTATCTATGCAATTTTGATTAAAGCAAAATCTATTATATTAAAGATGTTTTGAACACTGTCATATTAATCTACCGAAAAATTATATGCATGCCACCATAAAAATTCTGTTTCATTAAATGAACCTACTTCTGTGCACTGAAAAGGAAATTTGAAAGTTGGCTCCACTTGCTTGCTAATTGAAAACAGTATTGTCTTCCCACTAGCTATTTCCTTTCCGTGGAAAATAAGTTTGCTATTTTCCATTTCTGCAAAAGCACAAACATTTGTTCTGATTTGTTGCTTGTTCTAGTTGGAGTAGATAACATAATTAATTAAAAAGAAACTTGCCAGCTATATTTGTTTTTTACCTTGGCCAAATGTTCAGGCATGTACAAGTATCACAGCTTAGCTGCCTTCCCACTAGTACTATATAAATATTTTTGAAGTGATGTTGCAGTAATACTGTTGTTTGGCTAGTGGTGTGTGGGAGGAAAGACAGAGAAAGTAAGTTTTGGGGTTTTTTTTATTCTTTTCTGAAGTCTGCTTTTTTCTTTCTGTTGAAAATCAGGAAATACTAGTATGATAAAAACCAGTTCTATGAATTTTCATCAGTACACTCAGTGTATTGTATCAATCAGTTTTGTAATACTGGAGTTAAGAGCAGGGTAATGCAGAAAGTACAACTGTTTCTTAGGGCACCAACAAGTCTGGAAACCTGCTGAAGGCAAGAATTTCTTGAGAAACTTGTGGGCTGGTTTTTAATTGGGCAGTGCTTTAAATATTGGAATAAATGTTGAAACTGCGTGTTTGCAAATGTCAGTCAGGAGAGCAGATCATTTTACTTCCTTTGAAGTGCTGCTTTTGGTGTTTTTTCTCATGCAAATTCAAATAACGCTATGTCTAGCTCTAGGCGTGCAGTCTTCATGAGTCTGTCATATCTCTCCAATACACAGATTTTCACTGCTTATTCCTTAAGATACAGACTTTTCTGTATTTTTTTAAAAGGGCATACTGAAGTTACTTTTATTATAGTAAAGAGAATGGGTCACATGCCAAAAGGTCTAATTCCTTCCACGTCACTCCCAGGCTGCATCTGTTTAACTCCCATGATCCAGATGGTATAATACATAACTTAGGAGTAACACAGAGATAAATCAGACCTCTTGTATTTTGATGATCCAACTTTTCTTCTCTTCCAATTTTTTGTGAGTCAGGTCAAAAAGAACTTATGTCTCCACTCCCCAGGAGCTCATATACCCAAGACATTTAAAGAAACAACTACTCTGTGAATGATTGAGATTAGCAAATACAGCTGGGAAGACCAGTGCCAGAAATAGCAGGGATGCTTCAATTCAGGAATAATATGCGGAGATTAGACAGGACACAGTTGTTCAATTCTCAATACAAGGAAGCGGTGTTAGCTGCCCACTTTCATGGATACCAGCTAGGCCAACAGCTGAAAAGGTACAATGAAGGGTTCTTTGGCTAACTTGTAGGTTTTTTGTTTATATGCCTGTAAAAGATGACTTGCACTTCTTAAAACATTTTGGTAGAATAGAAAAGCAAATAATGGGTTTAGGGCTGATGTTTCCCATCCTTTCTTCCCCCCCACCCAGATGCTTCACTGAAACTGTCTTTGCAAGGTACTAAAGGAATTATGTATCTAAGGTGGCAGGGAGACAAACAGCAAAGTTTCACCTGACAATTGCTGGCATTTGTAAATCCATGTCTACATTATAGAGATTTTATTAATGAAGAGAAAAAAGCCCATCTACAGCAAGATACATCTCACTTTGAAGTAGTCACCTGAATGTAGGTTCTCTTGTTGAAGTGCTCTGTGCCCCCAAAGTGCTGATGTTGTTTCATCAAGTATTTGAAGAAGTGACTGCCGAAGGCATCAGTGCTTAGAGCTGGATAAGCTAAATCACTCCCAGGGCGTTTAAGTTAAAATCTTGCATTTGATGGGCAGTGCCTGTCTCTCTATGCTCTGAGCAGAAAACACTTTGATAGTCTAACTTACGATTCTAATATCAGGTGGTGTGAAAAACCCATCAGTATACACCCTGGAGCTCTTGCAGTATCCTCTGCACTATGCAATCTATCAATGAGCAAGGAAACAAAACTTCATGTGTTGGTAACAAGGTGGGCTTTTTCCTCTAGCTGTTGTAAATCTGCTTTTTATTTCCTTTTTAAGTAGAGTTGAGGAGCACAGTTTTGATTTCTTATTCTTTAGTTTGACAAATGGCTTGAGCACATTAAGTCAATAGGGCTAAAATTATTTATTTTACAGTTTGGGGACTTGTTTTAGCCTGGATTCTCTGCCTGGTTCACTGCTCAGACATGATTATGTAGGCTGATGCAAGAGAGGGTCAGAGTAGTAGCTGGAGATGAGGCAGGGCAAACTGCTTCTTTCACATCAGTGCCAGCTTCTGGTAGTTTAAACTGTTTGACTGTTTGTGACCTATAGTTTATCTGTGCTAAGCTACTTAATTCAGAATATGAGGACCAAAACACTATCTTGTAACCCACATGACTGAAAAGTGTTTATGATTCTTTTAAGTTTTTTTTGGCTGAGAAATGCTAGTTGATGCTATAAATAGTGTTTCAGAGTTTAGGACAGAGGTTCCAGAGATGTCTGGTATCTTCCGACATTGTTTAGAAATACAAAACTAATAAGGTAGTAATCTATGGCTATAATAGTTGTCATCTCTCTGTAGAGTGTAATGCTTGTCTGACCCTCTGACATAGTTTGAGGCAGAGAAATTACAAAATAAAAAAAACTGAAGCAAAGTCAGAATCATTGTGTTTCTCTTGCACTACTTGTTCAATATTGCTGGCCCTGGACCACCAGGGATCAGAGATTATTCCGTTAGTGAGCATGTGTGACAAGCCTTTTATCAGATAGCTGCCAACATCCAGGGAAGAAAAAGTTATCATGTGACAACTCATAACAGTTTTTACTTTCACTAGCACTCTTTGGGATTTTGAGGATCTTAATCTGTTTACAAACCCTGATCTGATCCTTCATTTGTCCACAGAATGTGTAAGCAGTCTTAATTTTACATCTGAAACTAGAAGTCCCTAAACCTGACTCTGAAATAGTCAGGAAATAATGCTGGATACAGTCATAATTTTTTCAGTTCACAGTGCAATTTATAGCAGCAGTTACATCCATTATCTAGTAGGGTGTGTTTCCTGAGGTGAAGATTAAGCAGATCATGCTTTACTCTGTCCTTGCCCCCATTGATAAAGTTGATAGTAAAGCCCCAAGAAGACTTATGCAATCTCTGGGAAAAGATTTCTTATGCCCATCCTGGGTATTTGGGCTACTTTGTATAACCCACAAAGTACAAGAATATGAAGTAAGAAGCCTGGACACAGCATTTAATGCTCCATTTTCTCAAAGAGATGGTATGTTTGAAGATACAGTTTTTAGGCTCTGTTGGAGCCGAAGATTTCTGTCTGTATTTCTAAATGCACTTGTAAAAGTAGCATAGCTCATGCAGAAGAGGTACAGAAATCTTTGCAGAAATCAGGTTTTCATCAACTTTCTCAAAGTCTCAAAACTGACTGATTGGTTGCAACATGGTCAAGAGCAGAATCTATATGCAGTCTGTTTTTGTTTACCAGACCATCCTTCCTCATAAAGAATGCTAACTCCAATTGTTCCCATTCTTGGAAAAACAAATTTCACACTGTGTCCTTTAGTCACGTCAATTGCTTTCCTCTTTATTCTTAATGTTGCTATTAATTATGTCAACTAAACAGCTCTCCAGTACAGAGGTAGATTGAAACCTTGTCTTTCCATAATTTTTCTTCTTGTGTTCAGTACTTAATCCGACCAGTATCTCACTGGGACAGAGGCATGCTGAAGTAGTCAGATAAGGTGACCCACTCCGCTTCCATCTCTATCTCATTATGGTGGACTTCCTTGTCTCTGAACAGCTTGGCTGTCTTCCTGTTCTTCCCTTGCTCTGCCCACACAATGGGGACATTGAGGACGCCCTTCTTGCCCAGGGGCACTCTAGACTTGCAGTCGTTTCTGAGATGGTCAAGAGCTCCTGGAAGACAGAATCATCTCTGCTTTAAGACTAACTAGTTTCTTGGTGGTAAAAGAATTGATTGCCCAGGAAAAGCCTGTACTAACTCTGATGAAAACCACTAATAGGGAGTGAAGGGCAGATGCCTCCCTTCCTTCCTAAGAGCTGTATATTCCCACATCTATAATACTCCAGGCTTTCTCATCCACTTTGTTTCCAGTGCACTTGACAGCACTTTTGCCAAAGTCTGCTCCTAGCAAGCATTGGCTGCAAACGTAAGAGCCCAGCATAGCCCCTTCTCTTCCCCTTTGTCTTTACTCCCTCCTCCCTACAGTCAGTTCCTTCAGTGGGGAAATTAGATTTAAAAAAATGGGTGTTAAGATAAAGACAGTTTAATAAATCAGAAGGAAAGGTGGTGCGTGCAGCAGCAAAAGAAAACAAAGTATCAATACTTCACGTTAGCAGGCAATGTTCATCCTGGGAAGCAGGGGTTCAGCACATTTAATGGTTGCTTTTGAAGGCAGATGTCATATATAACAAAGGCCCTTCCCTGTTTCCTCTGTCCTCTTAGCTTTTATTGCTAAGCAGACATCATATGGTATGGAATATCCCTATGGAAGGCTTGGGTCAGCTGTCTGGGCTGTGTCCCCTCTGAAGATCTTGTCTACCCCCAGCCCACTGGCCTTTGAGAGTCAGGGAAGAGAGGATGGAGAGAGAGCCTTGTTGTTCAAGGGCTGCTCAGCAGTAGCCAAAATACTGGCATGTTATCAACACCTTTCTAGCTACAAAGCACAGCCCTATTGAGGGCTACTATGGGAAAAGTTAACTCCATCTCAGCCAGACCCAATAGAAATATTTTTTCATAATTAATTACTCAGTTCCATTTTTTTTTCTGACAAAAACGCTGTTCTCAGCTGAAGATGATAATGTAGCTATGCAGCATTTAAAATTACTTTGAACTGCTATGGTTAAATCACTTGATCTATGAAAATATTTATTTAATTTAAAATTACATTAATGGTATCCTTTTAACACAGTATTTTGCATCAAATTCATTGTTTTAATTTAGTTTTCATAAGGATTACCTGGAGGCTAGGGACATGCTTTGTGTATTTTATTTTTAAAACTCATTGAGTTATCTATATAAGAAAGGAAGGAGCTGTCTTATTCATAAAACACCATTGCAAAAATTTAACAATATTTAATTATTCTCAGATGGATGTAGAAAAGAAAATTTATATGCATTCTTTTGTATACAGTGTAAAGTAAAATTGAATTTTTCATCTCATTTTGGAGTAAAGTTCATTTGAAGTAGTTCAAAAGGAATATGAAGTCCAAATCTGTATTGGGAGGAGACTAGAATTGGTTATTTTTATTGCCCAGCGTTACATGGCTATATATGTAGTTCAAACTGATAATGTCTGTTTATGTTACAAGAAAAGCGTTGAACAAGGGAGGAACCACAGGAGCAGCTAGGAAATAGAGGTGACCCACCTCTGCAAGGGCAGCCAGCAGGTCCACCAGGGATGGCAGTAGCAGCAGAGCAGCTGGGATTGGTAGCAATTTTGCCAAAACTCCATGAGCAGAGACTGCCAGCAAAATTTATTGAGTGAGCACTTTTCTGAGCCAGCCCAATCCCTTTCTCATTATAAATGTCCCAAGCTCACACAGTGAGATTTGCCATCTTGGTCCAGCTCTAGTGACAAAGTAAGGGCTGCAGGCTGGTATTGATTAATTAGTATATATATCCCAAATTAATCCTACGTGGGCTACTTGACTTTTATAGGCATATTTATCATATGTAAATTGAAATATTCTAGAATTAAATTTGTTGTTATGTTAATTTTCAGATGTCCTAACTGGATTCTTTTGCAGAAACACTTCAGTGTTGTATTTCTGATAACACTGACTGTTTGCAGGAACACAATTTCATTTCATAAAAGTGCAGTCTTGCTAATAATAAACACTAAATTTGCTGACTTACATTTCAGTGTTAGCACACAGCCTCAGAAATGCATTGCTTTTCAAGACAAACTGAAATGTCCTTACTCTTTGTCAGTAGATATGGGATTCAAGTTTTGAAAATAAGAATCTCTATATATGCTTAACAAGAGGTGATTGGGAAACATACCTGTAAATTATACCATGCCTATACAAATATAAAGAGAGAGAACCTCACTTCCATGCAGTTAACTTTGTACTCAGTGAAGTGCAAAAGAGAAGCAATTTCTCTCTCTTTTCTTCTCTTTGCATGTTTTATACCATCCACTGGGCTCATGCTTTTAGATGCAACATGCAGTTTATATAATCAGGTGACTTCCTACTCTGTTTTATAGCAGCCACAGAAGAGAACAGATGATAGAACGCACCAGCTCCCATGGATGAGAATGGCAGGAATGTGCTGGATTCGACCCTATGAGGCTGTCTCTTGTATTTTTGTTTGTGGGATTGGTTGAGCACAGTTTTCTTTAGGGAAGTATGTTCAGTCATACCTTATTTGTCTGTTCATCTGGTCAGGGTTTGGCATTTTCTTTTTTCTGGCCCTGTGATATATTTGTTACAACAGCAAGAAAAAAAAATTGAGTATGTTCTATGTGTATAGTTTTATCATAATTCCTCTTCTGGAGTAGCTACTACTCACTTTCTTCATCTTGGCCTCTGTTTTAGTAGTTCAGTAATTTTTATTCAGGCAGGGTTTTCCCAGCTGTTTCACATGTTGATCAGATGGCACATGATTGAGATGGAACCTTTGACTTTTATAATTGTTGTTCACAGCAAGAGCAAAGCAAAGGGATTCAAATATTACCAGAGATGTATAATTAAAAATGTGTCCTGCCTGTGCTGACAAAATGCTTCTGTGGCATTTCAGAGCTTGGGCAGAGTCAGACCCCTGGTCCCACTTAAGCAGTGGTGCAAAGGTCTCTCATAATACCAAACTCTGGCTCTTTGTACTCTGGAGAGCTTGTAGGGTGCTCTTGCCTGTTTCCCATGCTGAGGAAGAAGGAACTTCCATCTGTAACACACCAGAGATAGAGGCCTGCACAATACACAGGGAGAGAATTCTTTATGCAAATGAATGGAGCAAATTGTGCATCTTGTCTCTCTAACAGAGATAATCCCTCTCAAGGTACAACTTTTTCTTGTGCTTCTACTGGGAGGAGGCAGCTTTGCCCAACTGCCACCCCCCTGTCCTGGGATGTATGTAGCCCATTGTGAAAGTGATGTGTCCTTACATAAGGGGAGTACAACTTCAGAAAAATTATTTGCTGAAGTTTTCTATCTTACTGCCACTCATATGGCCTTTTTTTTTGGTAAATTCCTGGAACTGAACATAGAGTGATAAAGTAGCGATTTTGAGATTAATTGTTAGATGGGTCTTGCTGATAATCCACTGTAGGAGAAAGGTCACGAGTTATTTGAAGCAGCCAAGTGTTGTAATGATGACCTTCTTTAAATTGGTATTGCACATGTTGCATTAAAATTTACAACTAATCATTTGATACAAAACCAAAGTGCCCAGAAATAAGAGTGGCTGAAGCTTCTTTATTGTAAAATGTCCTAATACAAATTTTCAGATGAAACACTCAATTAAAACTTGAGAATGTTTTGGGTTAGCTAGCAAGGAGCAAATTGAACTGAAAATTTCCAGAAGGATTTGCATGTCTTAAAACTTGAGCTGACAAATTGGAGTTTGCTTCTAGGACTGTGAGCCTGCACTGAAACAGAGTTAGCTCTGCTTCAGAGAGGAACTGGAGCAACACACAGTCTGAGAGACCTCAGGAGGACTTCTAGGCTATTCCGTTTCACCAAATTGGAATCACCTATACCTATGTCACCCTGATGAAAGTTTGTCCGGCATCTTTTTTTTAAGACCCCCACTGACAGACTACAGAGCCTGTTCAAATTATATTTTTCAGTACCCTACTGATCATTAGAAAGTTTTACTATGCTTTCTTCCTGTAAAATATTTTCTTGTATTCATCATCAGTACACAGAACAAGTTATATTCTTGTTCATTGCCTTCTGCCTCCCTTCTGCAGGTCAATTTGGTTCATCTAGCCTTTTCTTGTAGGTCCTGGTTTCCAGACTCCTTATTCCATCTAGCGTCTCAACCTGCACACTAAATATTAATTTGAGCATGTTCAGAGCTACACATCTCACAAGTTCATCTGGAAAAAATGCCAAAAAACCTTTTTTAGCAGTTGAGGCTGTAGCAGAATCTGGCCTCTCTGGAATGCCCATGGGACTGGTGAGTTGCACAGACACTGAAGTGGATGTTACCCTTCATGTTCATTTTCATCTTCTGTGCAATCATGATTGCAAAAGTCACAGTTCTATTAATGGTATTAATTCCTGTAGCTTGTTTGTCCTTACTCCGAGTATCCTAAGAAATATGTTTCAGTTTGTGTAAATTGACTAAAATTAATCCACGATTGTACCTACACTACAAAGGATCCCTGTACAGATAAATAGAAAACTCATCAAAACACAGTTCCTGCCAGATTGGTTCCCATGAGATTTGCGGCTTGATTCAGGTGAATAGGGAATTTTATTCTCTTTTAACTTGCTAGGCTGAATGCCTCCTCTCTCCCTTCACTAACTCCACCACAGCGGGAAGCTCTGTTGATGGAAGGCACATGGTACCCAGGAGCAATCTGGAATACTGCACGGGCAGAAGAGGGTGGGATGTGGTCAGAGTGACAGAGATGATGTGAGGACTGATGCAGGAAGGCTGGCAGGACCTCAGCAGGTGGCACTCTTCCCTCTGCATCAGCGTGGGGAGGGAGCTGCTCCAGCAGTGCACAGCATCACTCTGCTGACACACCAGCTCAGGATGCAATGCGAAATCCAAAGCCTTGACCTCTTTTGATCGCTGGGGTTTTTTTATGGAGTCGTCCTTGATTCATGTATAAAAATAGTTTGCTAAAGATTCTTGAAATTTCAACTCAGATAATCTGCCTAATGAGATGTCTATCTATAGCCATGGCTCTGTAAATTATCCCTTGCTCCTTGCTCAGGCAGTGCAATCCTAACACAACTGTGCTTTGATGTCAGACATCACTATCTTTCTAGACAGTGGTGATCCTGGACTGTACAGTTGGAGCATTTTGATCCTTGTATTCTTACAGATTGTCTTATGTGCTGCACTGGCTTTTCAGCCAGCCAGTCAGTCTTTTTGCTGAGTGAATTTAGTGAGAGCTTAAACAAGTAACATAAACTCGAAGTCTAACACTATATTATTGTACCCTTACTTTTTAATGAATTCTTTAAACAGGAAACCAGATTTGGGTGATTAAGGGTGTCTTGTTCACCCCAGTCCTAGTCCTTGTGCCAATATAAAAAAAAAAGGAAAATGAAGTTTTGGCTAAAAGTGGTTGTAATGAGTTTTAATCCCCAAGCTGTACCTGTACCAAAGCCTCAAGGATGTTTGCCTGCTTTCTTTAAGTTTTATTTTCTGGCAGTATATCTGAAGTTTCACCAAGGACTTGCCTTTGAGTCCTTGTATCACAGCAGGAATTCAACCCAGGGTCAGGATTGTCTGATTCTTCACTGACAGAGGCTTGCATAGTTGTTGGCTTTGCTTAAGTGAGGAGCCTCCTTTTGTTACAGTCTCTTCAGGAGTTTTGGATGGTAGCTCTGAGTCGATTTATTGGCATTTCTCTCCTCAGGGTATATTTTTATTAAGACATATCAGAAGAATGATTTTTTTCTGCTAACCACTGGTTTTTTATATGCACCTCTTTGAGAGGACTCCTTAAGACATTTAGCTTGAGTATATTTGTCCCATTCTACTGGGTGGCCTATTCTTTTATACTGAGAGAGACTCTTTTTGTTGCCTAACTGTCCAGCTGTGTATGGCTCTGTGATGTGGAGTTCCAGCTGCTGTGAACTGATTGAAATCCCATCAGCAAGAATAGCTTGTGCCTTTTAGGAAAACAAAACATTTTTCTGCTCTCCAGAGTCCTGGCTAGTCTGCATCATACCTGTGGCCCCATTCTTCTTGGCTGGCGTGTGTGTCACACACTTACTGTCCTCCTGCAACACCATTTGCTTAGGATGTGGCAAATGAGTGTGGTGGGTTTTGTTGATTGTCTGACCCAAAGTACATTGGGACAGTGAATTTTTTTTCTGTTGTAGCTCCTTTGGAAGTTTGTGGCAAAGCTGCCCACCCAGTCACTGCCTATTGGACGGGGTTGATCTGTAGTGGGGTGTTTTACAAAGGTGGTTTCAGAAGAACTCAACCTTTCTCACAGTGGCTGAAGTGGTGGTGTCTCGGGAGTGTACATCCCTAGTTTGGGTGGGCTTCTTGGGGAGTGCTCTCAGGCGAAGTACTTCTGCTTTATTCACAGCAGGTAAAAATATGATATGATATTTTCTGAGAAATATCTATAATATCCATTAAATATCCATAGTTTTTTTGTATCCAAAGATCATTTGAGATACAGTTCGTAGGGGTTGAAGATCAAGATTAATTTTTTTCACCATATTGGAGCTTCATAAGGTTCAATGATAGAGATGAATTCTGAGACTTAATGCATGATCTCAGACTAAACTAAAAACCTGCAGTGAGGTCTAGAGTAGGTCCAAATTCCCCTGACAATAAAGTCACCTGGGCCAATTTTGATGTCAAACCACATTGATAGGAAGTTCATGTGCATGGTACACATGCTTACGTCAAACAAGCCTGTGGTAGGTTTTTTCCCTTTAAGACATGTAATACTGTAGGATACTAAAAATTATATTTAAAAGGTCCCCTCAATCTCTTAAATGAACTACTGGTATCAGACATTCTCTAGCTCTGAAGACATCAAGGTCATTATGGGGTAAACAAAAATTACATGGGAAATGAAAATTATGTACCATATGGCACATCTAAAATACTCAGTAATTTGAAGAAGGTGTTTGCTGAAAACAAATTTTGCAGCAAACCAACCTGTAAATTTTCTATAGCTTTGAAAAATCACCATGAAAGAAATAAGAGGACAAAACACTGAAATGTGTACCCTGTCCCACTTCTTGAATGTATGTTTGACTGATTGTATTCTTTTCATTGTACATAAGCAGACATGAGACCTTTTCAGCTATAAGCTAATGATGATTAGCATTTTAGTGTAGAGACCTGAAAACATTCTGTAGACATGACTGAGTACACACTCAGCATTTCCTGACAGGCATTTCTCTAATAATACCTTTAATCTAATTCTGGAATGTTCATGTTCCCTTCTTTCTTTGTCAGAAGAAAGACAGCCACATGCAAAGAGGTGAATTGCAATATCTAGGTTTTCAGACCTAAGAAGGACACTTGGTGGTCTTCACTGTCTTCATTTTGCAGCTGGAAGGCAGAAGGTCAGAATGCAAGTGATTGCCTACCATCCTCCATGAGGTCTCTCACAGTACTGAAAGGATCAACCAGGTCTTTTAATCTTCAGTCCTGCACAAGGTTGTCTTCCCTGATGTGCAGGACTCTTTTGTGTAATCCCATTAACACTTGCTTTGCTTCTTCCTACCTAGCCTAGAATATACAAAATACCATTATTTGCAATACTCTTTGCTCCTTCAAACTTACAATACAGTAAAGTACTTCTTGAACCTTGATGTCTGCAGTAGTCAGGGTCCTGCAATACATGTCCCATTAAAATCAGTGTAGTTGCAGTTTTTAGTGACTCAGCATTCCAATAACATGGTTGACAGCCAGTAGCCTCCCAGTTTATACTCTGCTCTGTCTACAGAGGTTGCATTTGCAAAGCAAAATCTGGCAGCTAAGAAGATACCTCACTCAGCTGGAGCACATGGCTGAGGGTCTTAAGCGTAACAGTTCCCCCAGTCTGACTGACAGGTGTGCATTTGTGGTAGGCATTTCAACACAGTAGATCCTGGGATGTCCTGATTTCCAGTGTGTATCATCTGGCAGTTCTCATTCATTCAACAGTTCATCTCCTGGAATGGCCTGTTCTTTCTCTTTTTGGTTTTGGCTGGGGTTTTTTTGTTTTGTTTTATTTGGTTGGGGTTTTTGTTTTGGTTTTTTTTTTTTTTTGGAGGGGTGATGTTTTTATTGCTTGTTTTGTTATTGTCATTCTTTGGAGTCTAAAAAAGGGAAAGTGCAAGCATAAATGAGGCTGCTGGGACCCACACATTTAGTTGCACAGATCAGCCATCTGCTTTGCATGCACTACCATCGCTCCTTGTTATGCACTTATTATGAGAATATTTATTCTGTGAATGACTAGCTGTTTGCTCTTGATATGCTTCCATCTGCATATAAATTTGTTAAACCACTCCCCTTAGGCATATGAAAGTTTGGCTTTCCCTTTAAGGTGGCTATAATTATACAATTAGATTTGCCATATCATCGTCAGCATGCTCAGCTCCCACATTCAGTGCAGGATATACATGTGGAAGATGGGCTGGGAAAAATAATGTGCACAACTCCTTGCATATGAAAAAGGATCGTTTTTAGGGTGACAGCCAGTAGAGATGGAACCTGTGTAGGAATTTTGGAAGCCTTAGAGGTAACAATATGGTGAAAATAGCTGGGAACAAGCCATAGACACATCCGGGTATAAATAAGGGCAGTGGACTTTTCGGAATGATTAAGTGGCCCTGTTGGATGATGTGTGCCCCATACCTGGCAGATTTGCCTTCACTGAAACTCCCAATGAGCTATGAGGGGAGCTATGTGAGGAGAAGACCCCATATGGACCTTCATTTGGGGAGGATCCAGAACAAGACTGAGATGCAGTTAAGGGTGGGAAAGAGAGGCTCTGGTTTCTGAATTATTTACATTTTTCAGAGTTGCACAGTTCATGCACAATGGATGCAGGAGAGGAAAAGCAACCAAAGTAAAGATGGCTTTAGGGCTTTGTTTGCTTGCTATCTGCTGGTTTAGTTTTGTTTTTCTTGCAGCAAGTGACTCAAAATTACTAAATAATTAGTATTTTCTCACTAACGCTGCTCCTGTTAAATTTTAACTGAATCCTAAGAGACAAGGCCAGGTTCCCAGCACTGTCCATCACATTTGGCATATGCTACTACTTTTCTTGACTAGCTTGAACTTCCACAAATCATGTTCTTTTGAAAATCAGTTCTTCTCCTTCTCATGCTAATCAATATGGTAGCATTTTGTCTTCAAAAAACTTTATCCCAGGAACATGAGTGTTTTAAGTGCTTGCCAGAGACCCCACTATCCCTGGGGAAATTATGTGTTCAGGCATGTCTCACTCTAAATAATTTTTAAAATAAACACTTTGCTTTGTCTTTCATATGAGTTATGACCATAATGACTTCTGGCTCTGAGTTTCCTTTCTCAGCGTTTCCTCCCTCCAGACTTCTGATAATAATGCTGCATAGTGTGGGAATGAACCTATGTATTTACCTGGCATTTTGCCAACACGCTGTTACACCGCTTTTTATATTGAAAATTAATGCCTTGAATCTCATGTTGTGAAGATCAAAACCCACTCCTCAGCAAAGCATACAGTAGATCAAAATCTCAATTTTGGGGATGGATATAGCCAGGCAGTAGGCACTGGGCTGTTGGGGGTTGCATAGGTAAGGCAGAAAGCACAGCGGCTTACTGCAGGCAGTTCAGTCCCTGAACGTCCTTCAGCACAATGAGCCCCAGCAGGCTTTGGCACAAAATTGCAAGAGCTTTGAAGAATGCAGCAGCTCTACTGATGGCTGTGGTGAAGGAAGGTGTCTATTTTCTCTGCTTAACCCACCTTATGCAAGGAACTCTTGATGAACTTTGCATGTTGAAAGACAAAATATTGATCAGGGATTTTCAGGCATAATGGCTTTTATTGTCAAAGAGTCTCTCTTTTTTTTCCTTTTTCTTTTTTTTTTTTTTTTTTAACCTCCCAAGAAGATGTTGGTCAGAGTTGTGGCTTGTTTGTTCTGTTTGATTCATGGCTTTTGAATGAGTATATTGATGCTACATGACATCCTATCATTAACTGTTCCTCTGAAGTTTCTCTGCAAGTGTTTTGCAAATCATTGGTACATTGGTACATTATAGGCTCACTGTTTGGACCAATAATTTAAGATACATACTTAAAACTTAAAATTGCTTTGCACATAATGCAAAACCAGGCAAAATTGTGGCTATTTGGATGTTTGAGAACAGTGTTGACAACATTGTGTAAGAAGACACTGTGCAAATGAAAGCTTTAGTTTTAGTCCTGCAGGTCTGGGGATACATTTGTTCCCATGGAGCTTTTGCACAGTCCTTCTACAGGAATTTCTTCAAAGCATCAGAGCACAGTGCCTGGGGAAAAGTTCAGCAGCATCAGAAACACCTAGACCATAGGTTCCCAACTTTTACATAATTGATCCCTCACTGGAGTATATTCATAATGTATTGTGTCTTGTTTCATGTCTTCACTAAAATCTCTCTCTCTCCCTTCTTTATAATTTTTCTTGTTCCATGACTGCCATCACATCCATTCTGCATTCTTACTTCTCCATTGCCATCTTTGCTGACAGATCCAGGACTGAGAGTGAGGTTAAAAACCTGACTTTATTTGGCTAACATCCCCAGAGCCACTGGGGTTTCTCTGCACGATGCTCTCGTGATTATGATATAGGAATAGATAACACAGACATCCAAGATCGCTTCACAAGGATCTGTGTGGATCTGATCTCTGCACTTCATCTGTGACATGGTCATGAGTCACCACTGAGGTCTACCTCATCCCTCAGAAAACTCAGAACAGTAGTCCTTCACATTTTAACTCCAGTGCAAATGATTTCATAGATATAGAGTCAGTTTATTCACAGTAGAAAATAGTTTATTTCTGTTTAGTTAATGTGCTGCTTCAGAGAAATTAGAAATAATTGCAGAATAATCAGAAAGAACTTGCTGGCAGACGAAAAAGCAAATTTGTGTGAAAATCGAGCAAAAATTTTGTTTAAGTAGGCTGTATTTTCTTTGGATACATGTACCTCAGCATAAGAATTTCATTTATAATACTTGATATAAATAGTGTGATAACACTTCACAGAACCTCCACTTATCAGGGGAATTCCAACTTCTTACAGAAACTGAAGCATGCTGGTTGTCATGCCATCCTTGTAAATATTTTATGTTGGCTTAAGATTCAAGGGCAGATGTCTATTTTTACTTAGTGTTTGTGAAGAATTATGAACCTAAAAAGCTTTTGGTATAAAACATTTAGCAGTAGCAAAGTCAGTTCAAAGCTCTCTCCGGAAACAGAAATTGTGGAGCAACTTTTTTGTTTGTTTTTATATTATACTTAATGTTTGCCATGCTTCTCTGGAAAACATGTCTGTAATAAATAGTTGTTCCAAACAACAGACATTCAACAAAGTAGCTTGGAAGTCAGTATTCAGAAAGTGTAGCCTTCCTTTTCCCTTAAAGCAACTACTTTGCATTGACATATTCAACAGCGACTTGCTATTTACACTCTTTTCTTTTTTTTTTTTTCTTTTCAGCTGCAGTTTAGTATTGCCTGCCTGCCAAAATAGTGAAATTCATAGATTGGCAGAGACAGTGCATCCTGTATTGTCTGGTGTCCCAACAAACTTTCCTTGATATCTACTAGTTTTTCAAATAAATTATATAAAACTTCTATTTGGGTCATAATCTGAAGTTCTTAAAACCACAAAAAATGTGTCATGTGCTCATGATTAAAGTGAGAAAGTTTAAGAGCTAAAGTCTATTACTGTGCAGATTAGCAGTGTAAATGTTCGGCTGCCTGAGCCATATGGCCTGGCTCCTCAGCTGCATTCATGTGTTTGCACACAGGGCAGAGACATTCATTCACGCACTTAGATTTACCAGCATTAATATTGATTTTAAAATTCAGATTTCAATAATTTCATGTTCTTCTGTATCCTTGCCAGGCTCTCAAAAAACAGGCACCTTACCAGTGTGCATGGCCATACCTACTTGTCAGCTTCTGCCTGCGTGAGCACAGGGCTCGACTTGGTGCTGCTTCGAGAGGCCGGTGTGTGACATCAGTACTAATTAAGTCTGAATACAGAGCTATGTTTGAGAGCCAAAGGAAGTGCAGGAAGGAAGCTGAGTGTCAGTGAGTCATGTCAGATGAATGCATGGCAAGCAGTTATTGATAACATACAGCCAAACCACAGTGTTGATTTTGGAAGATTTGGCATGGGAACTAAAAGCAGCATCCTGACCTCAGTTGCAATTTGTTTGTATTTAGATTTCCAATAATGCTGTTTTGGTTTATTTGGAAGAACTGTTTCTTTTCAGATACTCTGTCTTTATTTATCTCACAGTTCTTGCTAGAATAAGAACCCTCAGGGACTGGAACGTTTAATCTGTGTGAACAAGGCCTCAGCATTTTTCTGAAGACTGTCTACCATTTTCTGTGTGAAGGAAAAATGTCTCTTTAGTGGCAGGCACCCTGCTTCGTAATTTCCGTTGTGTGAGCTTGGACATCTGTGTGATTACCCTCTGGGAACACTTGCAGTTTGACACACATGCATCTAGTCTAGCTATTTTTAATCACTGCTTTTCAAGCGTCTGTAGTGAGTTTGGTGACATGAATGGGAATAGTGTTTTCCAAATTTGAGTCCTTTGATATTTGCTTTTTGTAGTCCCTCAACCCCACTAAAATCTCAAAGTTTCATAAAGGTTAATCACTTCCAACTGTCCAGGAAACTTCATTTCTTGAAAATATTACAGTGCATACAGAACTTGAATGTAAAGCTGCATTTGAAGAAAGAAGAAATATGATATTTCTGTTTTAAGTGTAGCCATAGTTATTTAAGAACATGACATACTGGGAACCAGGTAGTCTTTGGGCTTTTTAAAAGCTGTTTTCAAATTAAAATATGATTGTTTATGTTTTTGGCTTAATTTATAGGAAAGATGATAGTTCTGAACCAGCAACAGTTAATCGGTTAACAGTTAATGGTTCATCTTGCTGGAGAGTTTTTCATTTTACTCTTTGGGACAAAACTGATCCCAGGTAACAATCTTTTTCTTACCCTGTTCTATCACAGCTCCAGGGACTATACCTTTACTGGTTACCTTATTGCAATAAAAACTTCTGTACCACATCTCCCATTGTCAGTGTGTGAAATAATTGTAAAACAAGACCTGAAGAGTAATGATCCATTTCAGGTCTCAGCTTTCTAACTGAATCTTATATTAATCAGTAAAAAACAGTTGAAAAAGCACAGCACAGTATTCAGACTAGTGAAATAGTATTTTAAGTGAGGTTACAGAAGTAAAATTTGATTATATAAATCTCATTGTACTAATCAAGTCATGAAGAATGCCTTGTATTATGATTTATATACTGGTTATTTGAAGGTTAACAGAGCAAGAGATGAAAAAAAAGGGCTTTAAAGAATTTCTGTAAACTGTATTTTTTTCCTTGGCCACACTGTAGGATCAGGTAGATCCACATCACTTCTGAAAGATCTTTGTATACTCTCTTCTTGTAGACCTCTGGTGATGGAGACCCCACAATCTCACTATGCAGCCATTGTTTTGCTATATTTTAACATGAGAAATTTCATTCTTTAAATTGTAGTCTGAAGCTTTTTGCACATTAAATTAATTTCCTCTTGTCCTCTTCATCAGAAAAAGGATTTTTCCTTTCTTGTTATGAAATATATTTGAAAACTACTCTCAGGTTTCAGGCGACTCTTTTCTAGATTAACAGTCCTCCTTCATCCAGTTTTCCTTTGCAAATAACATTTTCTAGATCTATGATAATTTTTTGTTTCACTTCTCTGGTCTATGCTCTTTTTGACATACATTGCCCAAAACTGAATTCTTCAGCTAAATGCAGTTCAGTAGGAAGCATGCTAAAGTTCATGGAGCTCTATTGATGCAGAAGACTCAACTCACAAAAGTAATCCCTCTGGATTCAGGAGAGACACTGAACTAAATGCTTCTTTGTGAGAAAGGAGTACAGTGCTGCCACTCAGATCTACCAAACTTTACTGTGGGGATCATTTTCCTCATTCAACACTTCAGTCATATTCTTTTGTCATTGCCCAAGCCATGCCTCTGTCTTTTGCTATATTAAATGGAAGAGCTTTATTTTCACTTGCAACTTCCTTAATAGCCTGTTCCTTTCTTATCATATATACTTCTTGACACACTCGATCCCCTTCCATCTCTCCATTCCCCAATCCCCAATTATTAGATTTAAGAAGTTCCTTTGTAATCTCTCTTAGTTGAGGCCTCGTGCTTTAGGAAAATTCTTTGTAAACAGCCAGGGCACAGGAAAAATCTTCCTTTTAACACCTTCTTAAATCTCTTTTTCTGAAAACCTAGGTGGGAGCTGGGCCACTTCTGCCCCACACAGAGCAGCACACCAACCCAGCACAGCTGTGGTGCTTCATTGTTCTCTCTGGTCTGTATGCATGTTGTCTCATCTCTCCTTTATACTTATGAGGAAAGCTTTTCTGAATTATAGGACATGATTTATGTGTCAAATGAGAAGTACTTCATGTAATAGTTTGGTCTAGAGTTAACATGATAATCCTGACAACAATACTGGTAAATGTGCTAGAGAGATATGGCCCTATGCAGACCCTGCTGTTCCTTGTACGAGGAGCCAAGTATTTCTGAGACAACTCTAACATCCTCATGTATGTTTTTCCAGTGCACAGAACTATGCTTTAGTAGTATTTCCACAGGAGAGCACGGTGAGCCAAAGACCGGTCATTACAGAGGCTTTTCCATGTAATTGAGTGGTTCAAGAAAACATTATGAAAGATTATCTTGGCAAAGCATGTAAATGTGAAGAACAGCTGGTAATCCCATGAAGATCCTGCTCATCTATAAATTAATACATGCTGCTGGGGATGCTGACAATTTGTCTTGGAAGTGAAATGGTTGAGAAGAGATTTTGGCACTCAATCAGCAAAAGATATGACACTCATAAAAACAGAACTGTATTTATTACACCATACAACAGTTAATTGGTTTTGGATATATTTACATTTATAAGAAATCAAGCATCTATTTCTGATATCTATGTGTGTGTATAAAAATGAAATTTCATTCCATTGGGAGAGAGAGAAAACTTCTTCTACCAAAAGAGCTCAATAAAACGTATTTGCTATTTTGAGGGGCTCTTCATTGAACAAATGGTTTTCTTACAGCCCTCCTTCTCCACTGCTTCAATTTTACACAATAATGAAAACAAGATGCAGCAAACTGTAGGATCAGATGAACAGTTTTAGAGGGGTAACAGCTGAAGACATTGCTTAGCAGTTACATAACTGGAAGGAAGGCCAGAAGATATAAGTGTTTCTCATCTGTCTATGCATATATAGGTATACACACAGACATAAAGAAAGAATGGTTCCTAAATATGCACTGGTGCCATAAATACGTGTGTGAATAAATAGGTAAGATAATCAGACATCCAGAAAACGAAACTTGCTTTATGTGGTTAAATTTAATGTAGGTTTTTTGGTGGTAGACTGTCAACTTTGCTATGTGTGTACAGGAGCGTTGACACTACCTGTTTTACTGTTATATGCTATACAACACCTGTGTGCATCCCTCTATCAGGGACTCCCAAACAGAAATAAGGTAGTTTTATGTTTGTACTAGTGAATCCCTTCAAATTAATACCCATCTCTGTATTCCCTGCCTCGCTAGAATATTCCCTGTATTCTCTGTATTCCCTGCCTCATAGAATATGTACCCTTCCACAGAGAAGCCCTCTCCACCTATTTTATGCAGATCCCATCTTTTCAGTTTAGGAAGCCTACTTTCATCACCAAATTAGGGTTCAGTGCTCTCACTCTTGTTTTTATATAGCACTACCAAAATCAAAGACTTTTCATCTCTATATTTTGTATCTCACCTGTCTTCAGGCCTGGTCTTCTTCATTAGCTCTTCTCCCAGGTAACAAGTGACAGGACAAGAGGAAATGGCCCCAAGTTGCACCAGGGGAGGCTTAGATTAGGTATTAGGAAAAATCTTTTCACAGAAGGGGTTGTAAAACATTGGAACAGACTGCCCAGGGAAGTGATAGAGTAACCATCCCTGGAAGCATTCCAAAAAACACGTGGATATGGCACTTGAGGATATGGTTTCATGATGAACGTGGTTCTGGTCCTGGGTTGACAGTCGGACTTGATGATCTTAAAGATATTTTCCAACCTTAATGATTCTATTATTTACATTATCTTTTTTCTGTTGATGATGGTTAGTTGATTTTAGATTTATTTTATCTTATTTTTATTATGAGAAAAATAGGAGTTTGGTCATGGTCATTTCTATGCTAAGTTTCATACAGTTACGTTTTTGCAGTATTTTTATATGTTTGATACTTTTTTAATGTAAAAGCACCTTTTTATTGAGAGAGGTATACAACATCTCCAAATGTTCAGGCTTTGTACCTGGGAAAAAAAAGGAGCACCAAAGGCAGAACTACAATTTTCTTCTAAGTAATTATTTTTTTCCTACTCCAGATTCCATGCTATGACTGTAGACACAGTCTGAATTGTGATCCAGATTGTGGCTGTTTCCTTTGTGGTCAAAGGCAAAGATGCTTCTGACTGCAGACCTGCATCCCAGTTTCCATCCTATAGGCTCAGGAAAAAAGGAAAGGACAGCCTTAATTTTACTCTTCCTTAATTTTACTCTTCCTTCCTTGAATATCTAGTGGCATTTCCAACAAAGACAATCCATTCTGTACCTGAGAGGAGTATCATCTATCCCTACATCTGTTATTCAGTTCAAATAGCCTGGGGGCTTTCTAGAGTTACTGGAATCATTCTGTGAAAGCCCTCCTGAGGTCTTTTGATACAGCATCCCAGATCAAATTGATATGCTGCATCTGCCTGCTCTGACCTATGCAGTGATGCTGATGGATAAGAGTGTATTTCTGTTAGTTCACTTGCTTTAGCAAGCACTGGCTTAAGTGCAGCTCCAGCTATGTGTAATGGCAGATGCTGCCAAACGTGACTCACATTTTCTCTTCATTCCCTGGTACAGCAAGCTGTCCAGTTGCTTCTCAGCATGAGGAGCAAACTTATTTCTTAACTAAAAGAACAAACAAACAAATTGGAAAGAGCCCCAGACAGCTAGATGTTTTGGGTAAAAGGCTGTGCTTGTTAGCATTTCTTCAGTAGAGAATAGCAAATTTCCAAACCATGCTGTCTGGGACAGGATCCTAACCCTATGAAACTATATGGCTCTGAAGAAGATGGAAGATAGTACCTCTCCAAGAATAAAAAGGTTTTCTATCACGTTTTCCTTGCTGGCTGTCTTGGATGCATGACACACTATAGCACAATAGTTTAATGCTTTCCTTTTTTAGAAAGAAAGACTGCAGTGATGGAGCTGCTTTATGGAATTTACTTTATCGTGTGAATTTTCTGTAGTATAGGATGTCCACTCTTGTCTTCTGGACAAGATTGTCTGAGAAGCTAATAGAGCTACTACTGCCAGAAACTGTGCCCACATTTACCATATTTACAGTTTCCAGCTTAACCTCTTTGAAGGTGTGCTGGAAAGATGAAGAATCCTTTTCTTTGCAATCTTTCTTCCATCTCCCCTTCTTCTGAAGAAACCAGGCCATTCTCTTCTGCTCATTTTGTATAGTACTGCCCAAATGGGATAGAATTCCTGTAATTTCAGAAATAAAAGATGTGGAAGTCAGTTCCAGCCACCAGCAAGAAAGAGGGGTGGAGGTTCTGTTAAGTCTTTCCTTTTCATCCAGTGCCCTCCTGTAGTTCTTCTCTGGAGGGTTTCAGAACCCACCACAACAGCCTTCAGGAGAGCACATTGTTGTCTCCTTGGAGGAAATGTGAATGTATCTGTGCAGTGAAAAAGACATCAAAGTACCTGCTGTACTCTGCTTTACCCAGCAGTGCTGGAAAGGACATGTATTTGGAAGTTGAATCCAGCCCCAACTACTCAGTTTGCCACCATCAGCTTATCTCATGTGAGTTCTGAGAGTGTAAGCAGTTGAACTAAACTGTCTCACGCTTGATTTTGCTTTGGATCAATGTGAAATAACAGGGAATACCAACTCTTCTGCTTCAGAGCCAGAGTCTGTTTCCAGGCTCTCTATTCCTTTTGTTTTCATTGGGCCACCTTGCATTGCAAATCTGCTTCTTCTTAGAGACCTGAGAAAGCCAAAGCAAAATGGTATGAATGTGATTAGGATAGTCTAGCATGGTCCCATAAAATTCAGGTTGGCAACTGCACTTAGTAAACTGTTTCCTTATGCATCTCACCTGCCAAGCACAGAAAGTGGCTGGAAAGACAGTTCAGTCAGGGCTGGGATTTGATTTGAGTGAGGCCCATAAATCTAAAAGCAGTTCTTTTAAAGAGTCTTTGCTTTATATTTTTTTTTAATTTTCCCTTTCCAGTTAGGTCTGCTTGCATAATCTCTTCTTTGTCCTGTATTCAATCCTTATTAAAGCTCTGTTAGATTTTTATTTATACTTTACTCATACCAAAATATAAAACAAAGTCTGGAGAAGTAAGTTTGGGGAAGAAAGCTGTAATTTAGGATCTCTTCCAATTTCAGTCTCTAGCTTGGGTTCCTTGTTGCTCACCCCAGCATGCAGAGCCCCCATTAGCTGGCAGCTGTCGTGGTCTGTGCATCCCAGTCACTCCTGAACTGATCTGAGAGCAGTTGCAGGAACTGACTGGCAGATTGTCCTGATGTTAGGTCTTGAGCTCCGTTATAAGCAGTTGCCAGGTTTGTCTGTTTCTGCAGTGAGTTTTGGCTCCATTTCCATCTCGGAGAAATTTTAAATATTCTTTTTCAAAAGTTGGCATTGCTGATACCAGAACAGAGTACCTTTTGTAGCACTTGATTTGATTTCTGTACTTTAGGTTGTTTTCTTTTCTCTCAAATGACTGTACTCACCTACTGATAAAATTCCTTTTCCACAGTCTTTGATTAATAAGTAACACAGACTGTGCTAACTTGGGAGGAGAGGATTCAGAGCAAAGTGCTGCATTTTAATATGAAGTGAAATGAATCTATTTGCAAAAAATTATGTGAAAAGAATACACTTCCAAGAAACCATGTTATTGAAATATGCTTTTCTGCTCCTATTAGTTTGATCTGCAGCCTTACTAATTCTAATTCCATGTAGGCTTAAAATGACCTGTTTCTCAATGTACAGATACCCCTCCTGCATATGACACCATTTGAATGCAAAGATTCATCCCTGGTGATGATGATTCAGTACTGTACTGTTACAGGTTTCCTCATCAGTGACAAAAGGAACATGACATTATTTAGTTGGCTTTAAAGAGAAACCATGTGTGAAGTAGAAGGTATAGAAATTACAGAGATGCTGCAAACAAAAAAGAAATTCATTAAAATGAACAAAAAAAAAGCAGATCAATTTTGGCCTAAATTTGTTCAAGTTGTTCCTTTTAAATATGAAGAGCAGAGAAAACAGGCAGATGGGAGTACAGAAAAGGGAAATAAGCCAATGTGTTTAGCCTGGTGACCTTCCCTTATTTCTGGTGGATTTTGTATGTATGTGCACTGTGCCTTTGTTTCTGATGAATAAAATTAACATACTCAATTTATATTCTAAAAGAAGCCTAAATTCAGTAATTTTCTCAGTACTGCAGTTCCAATTTATGGTGCAAGTTTTAACTTTGGAAATTATTTGTGGTACTTATTTTTCAGTATTTTCCATATTTTTGTGTTTAGATTGAAGATACCTAAAAAAAAGAGAATAGTAGTTTTATAAAATAGCATTAGACTAATTAAGAAAAGAAAATAGCTCACAACAATGGCATTCTCCTGGGGTTTTGTTCATATGCCATTTTTAAACAATTGAACATTGAGTCACTCAGTAACAGATTAGCTTATTCATCAGCTTTCTAAGAGCTAAATTTCAATGGATTTCTTCCCTTTCTTATATTCTTTCAAATGATTTATATAAAGGAAGGTTTTCACTATGTTGGTAAGGGTTTCCCAAGAACTTTCCAACTAATGCTTAGTAAAACAAATTGAGTAGAAATTTATACTGTAATTAGTTTGATGAGTGGATTGTGTTGCACAGACCATATTAGCGAGAGTTTTCTACTAAGGCAATAAGGAAATGGGAAATGAAGGCAAAGAAAATTAAGGTACTTCACTTGTGGCTGTTATTTATTACTTTCAAACATAATGGTAATTAATGATAACTTTAAAGCATCTTGTAGTGTTCTGTTTAACTCTCCTCTGAATGTTTCCTAGGTATTTTGAGGGGGTTTGTTATTTGGATGAAATCCACAATGTCTTTTTCAGGGTGGCCAGAAACACAAATTTCAAAGGGCATCAATACAGCCTGGTGAGTAGGCTTGCATGGAATATGCTGCTAACACTATGGGACTTATCCTCCACCTAAAAGACTTGGCTCCTGTGTAGACATATGTTTATTCAAATAATTTCGTTTCAAAAATGCAGTGGCTTGAAAAATAGTAAATATGGATATTTCTGATACCCACACTTCCGCACCTGGCCATTTACTACCTTCCCAGGTCTCCTTCTCAAGCGTCTCATTTAAGATGCTATAACCTGTTTCAGCTGTAATTAAAAATGGCGGGTCTTGGGAAACCTGCTGCCTTTTCAGTAGAAGAGGCCGTTTACCAGCCTGTATGACATTATTTTACATTACAAGGCATCACCTCTTATTTATCAGCATCTTTTGTGTCAGTTCCTTTGTAATTCACCTCTTGAGCATTCAGTAAATACATTTGTAAAGGCTAGCTCTACTACATGAATCCAATCCTAAATTTCAGATTGTTGGAAATACGTGTTTTCAAAAACTTACACAAATGTCTACTGTGTCCTTGGAGGCATCTTTGATACCAAGTTTATATTTTTCACTGAGATATATTTACACTGAAGAAAGCAACTTGGCATGAACAACTTTGTCTATTTAGCATCTGCATAGTCTTTTCACACCTCTCATGAAGCTCATTTTTTTGTCTGGTTCTAATTTTTCACATTTGTTAGGTACCTTCTCTAAACTTCAGTACTGCAGAGAGGTCAGGAAGTACCACTGCAGACTTTCATGGGACTATTCAGTGAGGCAAGACAAGTGGTGTACAAATGAAGTTCTGTGGAAAATGCTGTCTCTACAAAACGCATGTGATTTTTTTTTAACTTTTCACATATAAGGAGAGGTGGTCATGCCCATTAAAGGCAAAACCAGGCACATTTGGAGAGCACTTTATTCAGGAGTTTATTCTGTGGGATGACCAATACCCCATACAGAATGACTGGCTGAGCTGGAAATGTTTGCATTGTACACACCTATTACTAGATGAAATTAATCCCATATGTGCAATGTACTGTTAGATTAACTCAAAGTTTTGTTACAAGAGCCAAAATCTAACATCTTGATGACTTGGAATAAAAAAGTACTTATTTTCAGTTAAATACACAAATGAATCACACATTTTCAATATTGGTTTGGATTTTTTTCATAGCTTCCATTATTTTGATTCTTTCGTTATTTATGACAAAAATGTTGCAATGGAAATTCTGATTTTCTCGTGACTCCTCATCATTTATTCTATTCTGTTTTTAAACTGAGTCTCTTCTGTGCAACTGCCTTAGCCACTGCCGAGGACAGTCCTGTTCTGTAACAGGCATCTTCCTGGGAATAAAGGCATTTAGGTTACAAGGAGATGACCCTTTGCAGTACAGATTTTCAGGTGACCTGCACTCTATGTTCCTAGCCCCCTTTATATTTGTTTAATTCACCACTAAAACCCGATATTACTTGGTATACTTCATAGATCTTCTCAAAAAAAAAAAAGGCAAAATCTTATTATCTGCAATTATGAGCTTTACGGTTTTGGTTTTGTATTTTTAACCAAAATAAAACATAATGAATAAATTTAAGCAGTAAATAGCCTTAACAACAAATTGCTTTGCTAATTCAAATTAATAATGTCTTCCAAAGTATTACTGCATCAGTCTTGTGTTTGTTCAGTATTTTAAATTTCTCCAACAAAGCTAATTGATTCTGAAATGCCCAACCAGTAGGATTTACTAATTGTTTCCCCTGCAAAACTGTTAAGGCAGCCGTGCTTTTTTTTGCAACTGTGTCAGCATCTCAAAACAACTTGAGAAGACCCTCAGAGGTGACATATTTAGCTGCATAATGTTAGCTATTAGATAAAGGCAGTGACAAGGATAGTGCAGTTAATACCTACTCTCTAATTACATTCTCTGGGAAAATTAGAAGTATATGAAAATGCAAAAGTTATTAGAATAATGTACAAGTTTAAAGCTCTTGGTTACTAATATTAAATAAGCTTTCTTACAAAGCAGGATCCTTAGACTCGACCTTTCTCTTTGCCTCCTAGAAAAAACTTACAGGCAAACAACAGATAGGTCCTCTCAGGAAAAGAAGTTCACTCTTTCTAAGTATACTTTTGCCTTCAAAGTGTATAAATTAGAGTCATAAACTATAACCATTGCTTGGACACTATGCAATATGCTCAATATGCCTTGTTTTGCAAGTTAACATAAAGCTTGAATTATAGTATCTTCAGAGTAATAATATTAAAAAGCTAAACATTGCAAATATAACTTTAAAAAATTCCCATTTTGCTAATGTTTTAGGAGAACAGTTAGAAAAACTGTTGAATTATCCCTACTACCAAATGTATAAGTCTTTCAACATGCACATTGCATGAATAGCTCATCTTTATTATTCTACTAACAGTAACTACATGATGCTGTTATTGAACTATACTATTAAACTATTACACTCTTGTTTCACTCTTACGCCAAAGATCTAAAATCTGTAATGTGTTGCACAGAAACAAAACCAACCTTTCAGGTAGGTGTGTGAGAAGTGTAACTGATTTCTGTTGCAATATTGTAAAAAATGCTATAGAAAAATCAACAGAAATCACTAGTGGCACTGTTTAACATATCCTGAGTTGTAGAGTCTTTCTGTATTGACCTTTTCTTTTATGTTTCCTAGTTTTCCCTTGTAACACCAGAAGAACAAGGTCTGTAATTGTAATTAGATCAATCTGACAGTGAGTCACTCTCTGGCAGCTAAAGAGGAATCAGGAGAAAAATAATCTAATCTTAAACATGAGTGGTATTTGCTGGAGGGAAGGGAGGAAGGGAGGGTGTATGTAATTTTTTTTTAAAGGGGAATGTAAAACTTGCCAGGAATTCATTAACTTTTTTCTTAAATTTTTTCATAATCTTGTGCTTCATGATCTAGAGAGCTGCTAAGTATGTTGAAAAATCAGTGCAGTGTTGAAATCACCTGTAAATATGTATTTCCTTGTGTATGCAAAATGGCATGTTTCAGATTTTAATTACATTGTTAGGGGCAGAACCAGTGGCAGAAAAAAGGCCATGTCTATTTTTATATCCATTATCCACTAGCACCAGTTCAGAAATTGTAAACATCTCTAGTAGTCACCTGAGCATCCTGATCATAGGACGGTCTATATTGGAACGGACCTTACAGGTCAGGTAGTTCCAATCCCTCTGCCATGGGCAGAGATGCCACCCAATGCCACCCACCTGATCGGGTTGCTCGGAGCCCCATCCAAGCCTTCTCTTCTCCAGTCTGAACAACCCCAGCCCTCTCAACCTGTCTTTATAGGAGAGGTGCTCCACCCCTCTGATCATCTTCATTGCCCTCCTCTGGACATGGTCTAGCAGGTCCATCCATGTCTTTCCTGTGCTGCAGACCCCAGAGCTGGACACAGCACTCCAGTTGGAGTCTCATGAGGGCAGAATCACCTTCCTCACCATGCTGGCCATGCTGCTTTGGAGCCATCCCAGGTTATGGTTCACTTTCTGGGCTGTGAGCACACACTGCTGGCTCATGTCCAGCTTTTCATCCACAAGAAACCCTAAGTCCTCTGCAGGGCTGTTCTCAATGAGTTCCTCTCCCAATCTGTTCTCATGTCTGGGATTGCCCTGACACAGGTGCAGCCCCTTGCACTTGGACTTTTTGAACCTCATGAGGTTCTTGTGGGCCCACTTCTCAGGTTTGTCCAGGTCCCTCTGGATGGCATCCTGTCCTTCTGTTGTGTCAACTGCACTGCTCAGCTTTGTGTCATCTGAAAACCTGCAGAGGGTACCCTCGATCTCACTCTGTCACTGATGAAGATATTGAAGAGCACCGGTCCCAAGACAGAGCCCTGAGGGACACCACTTGTCAGTGGCCTCTACCTGGACATAGAGCCATTAATCACAATTCTCTGGCTGTGTCCTTATTGACCAAAGAGTCCACCCTTCATATCCATGTCTCTCCAAAGATGAGGGTGTCACATGGGCTGTACAGAAGTGTAGGCAGATGACATCGGTTGGTCTGCCCTTTTCAACAGTTGCAGTCACTCCATCAAAGAAGGCCAACAGATTGGTCAAGCAGGATTTGCACTTATGAAGCTGTGCTGACAGTCTTGGATCATGTCCTTGTCTTGCGTGTGCCTTAACATTAGTTTCATGAAGATCTTCTCCATGTTCTTCCCAAGCAGAGAGATGAACCTCTCTAGTTCCCACACCTTACTTTCTTACCTTTTTATAAATAACAGTAATGAGTCTCTTTTTCCAGTGACCAGGGACTTTGCCTGACTGCCATGCCTTTTCAAATTTAATGGAGAGTGGCTTGGCAACAACATCAGCCAGCTTCCTCAGAATCCTGAGATGCATGTCATCAGGTCCCATAAATTTCTGTCTATTCAGCTTCCTCAAGTAGTCCTGAACCTCCTTTTCTCTTACAATGGGAGAGACTTCACTCCCCCAGCTCCCACCTGGAGGTTCAGAGACTTGAGAGACATTCAGGGACTTAAGATCCTATAGTGGTGAAAACCACAGTTCTTGAGAGGCCTAAGTACAGCCTTGATCTTGGCATATATATCTACAGCTGGCTGTTGTGAAGTGCTGAGCTCTGGGGGTTTCTGAGTTCCTTGTCCTCTCTGGAGCTCAAATGCCCGACTAGACATTTTATTCTCCATCCTCTCAAGATCAGGCTTGGATTGCACTTTTGAGAATAAGCACACAACTGAACAATGACTGTTCCCTTCGACTGTCATCTTTGCTGTAGCATCTAGAATGATAATCTCAGCTAGGCTGTAAGGCCTTTGATCCAAGGATGATCCTTTCATCCTATACATATGCATGGAATTTGACCTAGATTTTCATATATTCCTTGTTCCATAAAAAAGTGACCTTATTTCTGGTACAATCCTGAATGTGAGGCACTTTGTAATGTAAGTAATAAAATAACATAACACTACATAAGTGGTAAATTGCTGCATTCTCTATGTTGCTGTCTTGAATTTGTACTTTATTCTCATATGGATAAAGCTCTCAATATGTACTCAAAAAACACTGTGACTATCAAAAAGTTGACAGGTAGTGTACTGAAAATTTACAACACAGGATCAAAAACTCTAGAACTTCTGGAGATAAGAGAGGTGGGTACATTCTGGTACCAAATGTGGAAAAACCCTTTTGTGCAGAAGGTAATTTGTGTCTCTCTTTCCTTCAGAACTGTTTAAAATAAAAGTCACCATAGAAATGTCATTGTCTGATTATTTACTCAAATAAAAAGGTTCATGCTAGAATGCATTTTAGTCAAGAGAGAGCTTAGGCTTACCCAAGATTAGATATTAATTATATTAGACTTGACATAGAGTGAAGGTGATTATTGCAATACATCGTAGAAAAAATGAAGCAAGAAATCAGACTGTTATCTATAAAGAGCCTTAAGAATGTTTATCATGAAAACNTTGGCCAGCAGCATGTCCATCATTTTCAGAGCCAACAGAGAGTGGCTCTGCTGGACAAGGTGAAAAACGTCCAGAACCTTCGCACAGGACACACAGGAGCCATCTTTGTGCCCCTCCCTACCCACTAGCAAAAACTGGGCCAAGTAAAACCACCACATGCATCATGGTGCTACATACACCCAGTGTTTGCTGCCTGTTTGGGCTTGCATAGCTATAAATTCAGACTAAAGTGGTACTAAGACTCTGAAACACAAAAAAGTCTGTGAAATAATGATAGATCCTTAATCTCACTGTCGATTAATATGTAAGGCTTCTTCTCCCTTCTTAAATCATCTGCCTAGAGTTACAAATTCTCATTCTTTAATCATGTACATGATAAGGAGGTTTGGCACTGTGCATGGCTGTTATACTTGGTGAGCCAAAATATGCTGTCATGAAGTACGTCCTTATGTCTGATTTTATACTGTCATATTTGGCTTGGTGTAGACTTTAATTAATTGATATTTTTTTCTTCCCATCAGCTATAAAATATTAGTAGGTATTTCTAGTGAGAAATGGGTTTTAAAGACAGCCTAAAATACTGGAAGCCCTGAATGTGAAGGTGCAAGTGGCCATGAAGCTACAGCTATTGCTGTAAGGGATGAAGCATTTGAAGTTACATAATAAGCAGATCAAAATTCCAGATTTTCTGTAATTAACTCTGGCAGCTCGTAGTAAGGTTCTATGTATTTGATGGTCTCCTTCAAGCTCTTATGAATGTTGTAGGCCCTAGATTAAATCAAGACCTAGCCCTCAGTCCTGAGGTACATATAATTCTGGGAGATAGCCCTCAAACTTTTTTCCATCAGCTGTCAAGAGGTCAGCAAATTTTAAAAACTCATTTGCATGAATTTACATGCTTCTGTGACTAAAGACCCAATTATGTAAAGGTCCTGTCCTACTCCTAGTGCGGTAGGGACAAGTCCTCAGATACATGCCACTATGAATTGTAGCACAGGCAGCAGAATGACTGTAATGTGGCATCTCTCTTTTCTTCTAATGTCATTACCCCATGAAGTACAAAATGATTGCTCCCGCTTCTGGGGGAAGGATTTGTGTAGAAAATCAATCTAGGACATACCACAGCTGAGAATCTAGTTCATCAAAGTCTGTCCAGGTAATCTACAGCTAATGTTTCTGGTGTCTTCCACTCCTGCTGGAAGAGCTGTTCCCTGGACCTTTTCTTGGAAAGACATTTAAGTCCCCTAACAGAGAAAACTGAGCCTCTCAATAGCTGAGAGCTGTTGTTTGTATAGACAGCATGGAGGTCCCAAGGAATGGGAAACTGGTTCCTCTTACAGCCAGAAAACTTTGCAAGAGCCACCTTCCTTTCCCTCAATAATTAATAAAACAATTACTAATCAAATGTACACTTCCATGCTGAAACAGAATTCAAGTTGTAAAGGTAGAAATCTCAGCATCCGGTTTTCCAGCAGCTGGTATCACCAAGGTTGTTGCAGATGTGCATTTTGACTATAGTCCAGAAGCCCAGCCAGAGGGCATAGGAAACTGAAAATCCTTCCTTGAATTATTAGTAGGTTTTGCCATTTTCCAATGTTTCCATTCTAATTTTTTCCTGGAACATTAGAATATACCAATTAGGAAATACTTTTTTAAACTGAATAGCAATAACTGCTTTCTGATCTCAGCTATTGTGTTATGAGTCAGCATTATTTTTAGTTGCTATGACTGAGTAAAACTGTGCAGAAGATAGATGTAGATCAGTAGGTTCACCCTTTACGGTGAGGTTTGTCCATTTTCAGGGCTGACATGATAATTTTCACTTTAAAAGTTTATTCTTGTTGGACCTGACTTGTAGTTCATATAAATCAGACCTACCTTGATGTAAGATCAGCTGAAGCAATGTTTTTTGTAAAATCAGTGCTTTTTGAAAAATGAATGGTGCCTTAAATCTAACTATAAAAACAAATTTAAAGCAGTGGCAATTAACTTGAATTACAGAACAGAAAACAGAGAAGGATGAGATTTGTCTCACAGTGGTTAAGGACAAAAAGGTGTGTGAGGTGATAGAAAAATCTCCATTAATTCCATCAGCCCGTAGTTGTAGACCATGATATGCATGTGAATGGTTTAAAAATTGTGCAACAAACATATCATAAATGTTAAGCAATGCTGTGAATTTATTTTTTTATTTCAATTGTCTGAAACTTGCCTAATACCACATTTTATAATTATATAATTTTAAGTTCAGTTTATTCCATTTTGAAATATACTGAGCTATGTAGAACAGTAACACTGAGAAGAGATTGTGGAGTTTTCCACTAAAGGATCCTTGAATATTTCTTGAATATTTCTAGGAAGGTCATGATGCTTAGCTACCAAATAGAAAAAAAAAAAAAAAAAAAGGAAGAGAAATTAATTGTTTGTCTGCATTGCAGAGAAGCATAAAACAAGTTCTTCATATAGGAGCACAAGGTATGGAGATAGTTCTGTGAATATATTTGTTTTAGCTGACCATGACAGCTGAGAAGTAATGCATGCTAATTTTATAACCCCTCTGTGGGAGTGCAGTTATTTTACTCCATTTCAAGAAGTAAAGTGTTTCTTTTTTTTGCTTCAAAATAGCTTCAGCCAGTACTACATATATTGAAATGAGTTTGAATCTGCTTTAGGCTTTGCAGGAATGTGTTTGTGTGTGTGGGAGGATGATTGTTGGGGGGATGGAATTCAAGCTAGTCCCTAAGAAATTTCTGCTCTGTCCTGTTGTCAGAGAAGGATGCATGCAAGTGACTAAGTATCTCATCACGATTTTTGACAATGATTTTAAACATTATGTGATGCAGAAAAGTCAAGGTCAATGTTTCTGTATAGATATTTTGTGATGTCTGTAAGACAGTAAATTATAAATTATAAAATATGGTTATGGTTGTGGAAACCCTAACATCTCCGACTTTCAGTTAGACTTGTGTATTAGTAGTGATATAGATGAAGAAGTTAGAGACAAAACTGCTTAAGGGTTTGCTCTGGACAGTAGTAATCCAAGGGTCACTCTAGCAGTGGAGATGTTCATGACTAGCTGAAGAATATCCATTCCTTTGTTCAGTCAGTGCTGCACTGACTTGATGGAGGTCACAAATTAAGCCAGCAGCCCCATCAGTATGTGAACACACAAATTTATGCTCTCTCACAACCTCAGCAATTTTTGAAGGGAAAAAATTAGAAGGGCAGGTGAATCAGAGGCACGCACACACATACATATATCTAAATATGTGTGTGTCTATTTATGTGTGCATATACTTACTTGGGGAGGGGAAGAGGGGGTGATTAGGGTGCATGATATGTATGTCATAGAGAAGTCTTCTAGATCCAGTCTCTCCAGAGTCTGTTGAGTCAAATGTGGCCCAACACCACAGTTAGTGTATAAAAATAAATGGGCTGAAGCATAAAATTAACATTAAGCGTGCCTAGTCTAAATAATTTCAAACCATACATGTCTGTTTGTCCTTTGGTGCATTGCTGCCCTCTTGTTCTTAGTTCACATGTGCATAAGGGGCTCTCAGCTCCTAGCCCAGCATAATTTCACTCAACTTTTCTCACCATGTGCATAATCTTGGCAGGTAAGGCAAAAAATAAAGCAAGCAGCTGGGAACACAGGGCTTTGAAGTTGTTTAGGTGTTTACATGGCAGTTATCTGAATTGCACCTGGGCATTTGCTGGCAGTGAAACCCGCTGCAAAGGCAAATGTATGCTTTTCTATGAAAATATTAACTTTGCAACCATCACACAAATGCATTGTCCTTTATTTATATGGGTTGAAGTGTTCATTTTGAAAATAAACAACAGAAGTTAATATACATCACAAGCTCTTTGTTTTCTTATGGGTACACCCAAATTTGCAGTAGAGTAGTCATTTCTAACATCTTTGTGTGCATTTGCTGTGGAGGTGGTGAGGTAGGTGGCATCCTCTTACCTGGTGCTGGCACACTGAAAGGCATTCTGTTCTTTCTTGGAAAGGGAGAACTATGAAACCTCCCAAAGGGAAACCATGTCATTTGCATGGGAAAAAGTTTTTCTTTAAATCTGGCATAAAAGCTCTGATAAACAGAGACAAAACCCCAGAGGCACTCAAAGAAAAATGATCACTGATTGAAAAAGGATTTACAGCAGGTTCCCAATACTGAAATGTCCTATAAAGACTAAAATCTATAAAGTAATTACAAGACACAAAACAATCAGTGTTTTGCTTCTCCTAAGGTCGTCAGCCCTTGCTGGGACACCAGAAGAGGCAGAGATGCTACCTAACATTTCCCACAGGTGTTCTCACAAAGAATGCTTCTGCTATGCACAACTTCTGTATATTTCTGTATATTCTGTATTTTCAGTAACTCTTTGGAATAAAATAATTTGCTTTTCACTTATCCCTGCTCTATGTTTTACTGAAAAATGACCACTAAACAAACCTGTATTGGTTTTCTTCAAGAAGCCTAAAATGTTGACCAAAATTTTAACAGATTGATAATACATCAGTTTACTGGGAAAAGTGCATTTTTTGTTGAGACTGAATTACAATGATGAGTTTTATTGACTGTGAAGGAGAATACCTGATATCCACTTAGAGCCTAGCCATCATGAAACATTTCTGTGGAGACTCCATAGTGAAAACAAACAAACTGCTGCTAATGGCAGTCTGAAGTTCATTCCCAGCAAAGTACTGCTCTGGGCCAAGCTAAAATAGCACCACAGCTGTAGCCAGAGATCACAGGGCTTGATGTTCATGTTCTGCCATGGATTACTGCTAACTGCTGTTTGCTTTAGCAGTCACTCATTTCCCAGAGCAGGATAGCAGTCCCCCACTTTCATGCCACTCTTTGTTGTTGTGTGACCTCTTGTACCTTTCCCACTTCATTCTATCTTTAAAATAGATATAGCACTTCTTCCTACTGAAGAGGGTAAAAATGATAGCAATGTGTGACTCACTGTATTGTTCCAGGATTGTAAAAAACAGGGGCTACTTTGGTCTCTCACTTTTGTTCATCTCCATTTGGCAGTCATTGCTCTTCTTTTTTGTCTGTCTTCCTCCCACCTCCGCCCCATCACATTTCCACCTGACCCCCACATGTATGTTGTCACAACTGTGTTATCTCCAGTTTTTATTCATGTCTTTGTTTATACAGAAGCATGGCTGGTTATCTTAGCACAGGACTGAGCACTAATTGATATTTGCACAGTTCTGAGCATATTGATGTTAGTCCTGACACAGAGTTGAGAGTTCAGCATGACTAAGTGCTACTGGGACTTGCTAAATGTAAAAGCATAAAGAAGAGGATATTTTTTTATTTTATCAGGATGAAATTTGCTGAGAGATGGCAGAACTATATCCTGTAAGGAAGTGAGCCCAAAGGGTGGATGTAGGGAATTGGGCAGGATGATCTGAACATTCAGGACACCATGCAAACCAAAGTGGATACATGTTCCACAAAATGTTTCCTTGAGGTTGCCTGTACCTGTGTTGCAAGGACATTATAGCAAAGTGTCAGGTCAGATTTTAATTAGATTTTAAAATATTGATTACTATTAAAGCATATGTAAAAGCACAAAAGTGGGAAGTGCTGTGAAGGGTTTGTGTAAGTGAGATAGAATGGGGCTACATCTCCACATTACACCAAGTGGAACCAGACCTGTTTGGCTGCCCTGCTCACCTTGAAGGGCTGAGGGGCATCTGTTTCTGCAGTGAAACATCTGTGTTCTGTCTCTCAGGTAGAGCCAGATGGCCACGAAGGGCAAAATAGTGACAACAGAGAAGCTGTTCTCACAGCTTGCTCTGGTTAGAACATGGACTTCACAAGCACAATATAGAATCCCTAAAAATTTAAGAAAATTACCATGGATATATTACAGCAAAGTAACGTTCTGAAGTTTTCAATGTCTACATATTGAAAATAATATTTAAAAAATAATTATTTTACCTGATCAGAGCTATTTCCTAAATTAATTCCAGTGACCTCCAAAATCACAGGTATTATAAAATCCTTGAAGGTGAAGAAGGTATCTAAACTTATGCTACCTTGGTACCCTTTCTTCATAGTTTCAAGTGCTAATATTGGTATAAATAGTTCTTCTGTTTTGCAAAATGTTTTGCCAGTTTGTAAAATTTTCTTACCTCGTCCAAGACCAGTTTTGCAAATTTCTTATGTAATGTAATATGAGTTAAATGGTAAGTAAACACATTTTCAACACAAAAAGTATTTTTTCTTTCAAAGCTATTGAAATTAAACCTTTCAACAATTTGCTTTTTTATTTGATAATTCACTTTCTCTGTTGAAAAGTCACGTCAATTTAATTTTTAAATGGAATAAATGTCCTCAATAATTGTAAGCTCCAAATTACAGCTTCTACTGATTCCAGTATCATTTCTCTCACCCTTCTGTGGGATTTGTGGATCAGTTGCCAACTACTGTGACATTTTTTTACCATAATGTGAATGGTGGTATCTGAGCATACCTGCATGAGCATACCTGTGGTATGGCATATTCAGCAACAAAGAGGCTCTTGTCAACACAGAAGCTTTCCGCTATTCATTAATAGGAAAATTTTCATGTTCAGGCTTCCACTAGTTGTACTGGAGCCAAATTTAGGAGACTAGATAGTTCCCTCTTCAAGACCACGGAATAGCAAACACAATCATTTTATCCCATAGGGGAAATCATAGGAGAAGCAAAGGTAATGTAGAATGAATGACAGAAAAAAACCCCAAGATTACAGAGTATTAAACAAAGTGCTTGCATTAGAGGAACATGTGAGACAGAGGAAATGGAGCTGTAATGGAGCTCTTGTGATAAAAGCAACAAATTAAACAGCAGAAACTGTTTGGGGATAAAATTAATGTTCTGCTGCTTTTGATTCCCATTTGTCAAGATGAGTGCTAGTGCTGGTGCAAGACAAATAGGCATGGCCAGCTGAGCCACAGGGATGAATGGCATCATCCAATCTGATGGCAAAATGAGCAGTTGCAATGGTTTAATACAGTAAAAAATACCATAGAGGCACACCCTAGTGCTCACCAAAAATGGCTGCTCCTCATGTGTTTGTTGGAACTGAATATTTTTGCTATAACCCCCCAAGCTGTAATTGCTTGACATTTGGAAATCATATTAGCATCTGCTAGAGGTAAAATCTCCCTGGTCTGTTAATATTATAAATTCTTTTAGATAAGTATGATAAATTACACTTACTGAAATGCATGTTCCTTTACCGTTAGTCTTTTAGCTCATTTTCTTCTAATCTCACTTTGAACATTGTTGAAATGGTTTTCATTTTTATATACTTTATTATTGCCCTACTCCACTTATTGTAAACCTTTGTCTTTAATGTCATTCAAAAGCTTTCACTGTAAAATAGTTTCCAGGCAGTTTTCTACTCAATCAAAGCTTTCGAAACAGTAGCCACAAGAAATGCCATGTTACTTTCTAAACTTTTATCAATAGTACATAGGGAGAATAGATACATATTTGTAGCAAACAGAAGAAAGCAATTGAATAAATCTTTCTTTCTATGACAGTGTTTTTTGAACCAGCACTGATCTTGGTGCAAAATTAAATAAAATAAATATTTAGACTAAAGTAAAATGCATTTTAAAAACAAGTAATTTTGCCAACTAAAACACAAATCTAGGAAAAACAATTTTCAAATGTTTGTTAAGTGTCCTTTAACAGCTGTGCATGATTATTAGACATGCTTTATCTCCAGGCAATATTTACAGTATCTCACCTTTTTAGAATACAGCTCAGAATATTAAGTTTAGGGTTTTCAAAATAATTGTCTGTGTCCTCTGCATTGTTAGAGATGCGTGAAGCCGTCCTGTAGGTATTGAAAAGCTGCAATGAGGTGTCCCCAGAGGCTTCTCTTCTCCAACTCTCTCAGTCTGTCTTCATAGGAGAGTTGTTTCAGCCCTGTGATCATCTTTGTGGCCTCCTCTGGGTCCATTCCAACAGGTCCACATCTTTTCTATGCTGGGGCCCCCAGAGCTGGATGCAGCACTCCCAATGGGGTGTCATGAGAGTGGAGCAGAGGGGCAGAATCACCTCCGTTGACCTGCTGGTCACTCTTCCTGTGAATGACCAAGGAGACTTGCTTGACTGCAGACTGGGGAGCTGTTTAGTCTTCTTTCTTTGACCCCATCATGAAGTTTGCAACACAGTAGCGCAGGTTCAGTGAAAGAAATTGAGAATTTCCCCTTCCCCCTACTTTCTAACTTGCTGAGGAGGCCAAGATGCTGTGATGCAACAGGTATGAGGCAGAATCCCATCCAACCAAGATCTGTCTTCCATGCCACAAGTGACTTCTCCAGTAGCACTCAGGCTGTATATTAAATATGGTCTCTAATAAACACCTCTGCCGTGGTTGTATTTTAAAGGAAAATTATGAGCCCTCCTGTCAGCCTTTGAAGATACATTATAAGCATTAAAATCCTGCAGCGGTTTCAAGCCTGTCCCAAGGATGGGTGCAAAGTCTCTGAGAGAAATGAACTTTCTGACACACCAGTCTCAACAGTATTTTCTGTGGAACAGCTTCAATATTGCCATTATTCTCAGCTGACTAACAGGCTTTAGGGAACTTGCAAGTGTCATCCAGACTGAAGATCTCATTGCTGGGGCCAGGCAACTCCAAGTTAAGGCTGACATTGTTGATTGTCATAATATTACTTCCCTTTTTGGGCTGTAGAATTTTATTTTTAAGTAGTAACTAGGGTTTTCTTTCCTTCTGTCAACATCTTTCTGAAAGGGTCTAATAAATCTGCTAAGCAGATGATTGAGTTTTGCATGTGGTTTGCTGTTTTCCTCCTTTAGAACTACCTATATGTCACTCTGATTAAACCTTAGCAAGTTATTTAATTGCTAGAATGAAGAACCAGCATGATTTTCAATCCTTATGCTTTGCAGAACCCTTTTCAGTTCAGAGTGCTTTCCTTCAGTATCAGTGAACCAGTAGGAAGTCATACAGATTTATCCTTTTTCCTCTGAAAGGAGTGTCATGTTTCAGAGTGGTGCTGCCGGTTGCTCACCGCAGAACATAAGCTTACAGAATCCAAAGCCTTTTTTATTAACAACAGATGTAAAATAGTCCTGTCCAAATGCCAGGGTTTATTTGATAGCAGTGATATTTTTGATAGCATATCTATGTTTAATAAATTCTCTGGCTTTTTTATTAAATGTCTAGAAGAGTTATTTGCATGCTGAACAGATACACTAATTACTTTTTTTTTTGGTTTTTTTTTTTTCGGGTGTGATTTCCTGGGAGTGAATGAATACAGTCTGACAGGTACTCAGAAATATCAGTGGAAGATATGGGCATATTTGAAATGGGAGCATAAAGGAGCTAATAATTAAAAGGGGTTGATGGGCAAGAGGGAAGCAAAAGACTTGGATGCAAAATGGTCTTTTTTTTTTCTTTCAAATGGTGTATGATATTATGGGATTGGCTGGCACTGCAGAATCCCTGTGCTGTTGCAAATTAAAATGGTTTTGAAGTTGTTCAAGTAAACCATTTCATCATCTGTGTCAGAATAAAGAAAAGCTTTTATGTGACAATAAGCTTTCTGGGATGTTATTAAATCATTTAATCCAGTTGTATGATGAGTTCCGTGCCCTGATCACTTATAACCATAAGAGATTATGTATACATTACAGAAACAGTTTTTTGATGTGTATGTTTATTTTCCTTGTTGGCTTTATAATGCTGGTGTTTTGCTTCTACCTTTACTTCCACTTCATCCAAGGAGTTCATTTCCATAATTTGTTTCCACACAAAATGCCTTTCAGGAAAATCACAGAATCCTAGAATCGTTTAGGTTGCATGAGACCTCAAAGATCATTGAGTCCAGCCCTTAACCTAACACCGTCAAGTCCACCACTCAACAATGTTCCTCAGTGCCACATTTGCATCTACACATCTTTTAAATACCTCCAGGGATGGTGACTCCGCCCTTCCCTGAACAGCCTGTTCCAATGCTTGGCAATGATTTCTATGAACAAATTTTTCTTAAAGTCCAATCAAAACCTCCCTTGGTAAAACTTGAGGCCATGTCAGGTTCTTTATAAATGTAACATATCTACTTTCCTCCCCCCAGTACATCCACAGCCTTTCTTGAGCTAGCTGAACCAGCACTGAGGGTACAATTGCCTCATTTACAGCACGGGCTCATCCCGTTCTGATCATGGAACACAGTGTGATACTGCCCAGGCAAGATTTTGGAGACCTTTGCTCACAGAGGTGAATTTGGGATGGCCCTGCTGAAACACAGGACTGCTGACGGGGAGGAATGGACCCAGCACCTAAACATTTCTGGTTTCTGTGGGCTGGTTTACATGCTTCAGCAAATAAAACATGGTTGTATCAGCAGAGTGTGTTTTTTTGGCTTCTGTTTGATACTTCCACTTGCAAAAATATTGCAGCTGGAGTTGTAAGCAAATGATTTCTTTATTATTCGTAGCAGCAGGTGCTGCAGCAGTCTTTGGCCAGAGTTGTACTCTCTTGGTCCATGGTTTCTATATATTTGATTAGCTGGTGCCATGCTGTTCAGTTGGGTTGCTAGTCCTCCAATAAATGTATTTTGTTACACAATCAGTTATATAGTGTGTTTCATTTCCATAAATCACTTTTAGTTGGCAGCTTTCTGTTGCCGCTTGGGATTGTTCCAGCAATAATTTGCATCCTTTTTGTATGGCATCCTAAAAAGATCTTGGAAGTTAACATAGCCTGTTTATGATTTTAATAGCTGGTGTCCTTCTGGCAGCACTAGAACACAGAAACCAGCTATCCATGAGGGACTGACATATTTATTTTTGATTCACATGTCATTCATTTATTCTTCAAGAAGTGCTTATCCCAAGATTCAGTATACCAATTTAGGCATCCACCGGGCTTATGCCAGAGTTGTGATCCTAAAAATCAGGTGCCTGTCCCCAGGCAGGGTGATTAACAGCACTATAGCTCGCTGAAGAGTAGAGGGACAATATGATATGCCTCACTCAGAAAGGCATCCCAAAAACCTGGCACATTGATGTTGTGGGACCTGCACCTGCCTGTCCCTTGCCAACTGACACAGCCTGTGCCTGAATCTCCTACTCCTCTATGGAAATGAGATGCTTTGCCACTAATGAAACATGATTTGGATTCAGTCGCTCGTTATCTTCCCATCAGAAGTGACCACTAGATCCCTGCTGGCTAAAGATAGGTTAACTTCAGCTGCTGCCCAGGCAGAGCTTGCAATGGAGCAAGAGGCTCTTTTAGAATGAAATTGCCTTGCAGAAGGGAAAACAAATGTAGCCTAGCTGTGCTTTTCCTATTATTAAGAGAGATGCCTAATCAATTCAGTTCCGTGCTCAGAGGAGGAATTTTCCAATATCTCTGTGAAATTCTTCACTAAATAAAAGATAAATAAAAAGCATGTTTTCATAGACAGATTCATATCAAGGCTGCAGAAGCAATATTGACTGAAGAGATAACGGAGCACTTGGTGCATCTGATAGAAAGGTGTGCAAATGTGGGGACATGCAGATAACAAGAACTGGGAGTGTGTCACTGCAAGGCACATGAGTGGCTGTCTTTTCAGCTGCCTGCAGGTTGGGCACTTCACACGGGTACCTGGAGGAATCAGTTCAGGCTTCCATTTAATTTAAAAAAAAAAAAATTAGGTGCACTTTCACTCATTGTGCTAGTTTCATTTATAGCCTGCATTGCTGAGAGGGTTGATGGATCTATGAAAGGAAATGCATTTAATCACTGTCAACAACCTCCTCATTTGGGCACTGAACGCTATTAAACAGAAAAGTAATGGACTAAGAGGTGCATCCAAGGGTGGTGTTAATGGCACCCCTTTCACTTAGCATGGCAAACCCAAAGCAGAAAAGTGTAAAATATGAAGAAAACAACATGGCAGGTCAGCTTGCCCATGAACCTCAGGCAGAGCAATCGTCTCTTGGTCACAGATGAACAGGGAACATGAATGTGCCTTTCAGAGTCACAGTGTCCTGTTTCTTGCCACTCAGTAGAGCTGCCCACACAACTTCCCAGCGGCTTTCCTGTCTGCTCCCTGAGCCCCACCAGCATTGCAAGAGGCATGTTCCAGTATGTTGTACCTCATGTATCCTTGCGGCAAATACTCTGCTTGTGCCACAGACTGCTTCTAGGCTCACTCACTGCAAGACAGGTGAACCCAGTTTGAGAATGGGTGCCAAGTTGTCCTTAGCAGGCAAAACTAGCTATTCTGCATGATTTTTATTGATAAACTCTGGATTTTATGCCTTGTGTAAAGTAGTGATGGTTAATAATTACATAGATTGCCATCTTGAAATGTGGAACTTATTTGAAGGCAAAAATATACAATTATTAAAGAAAAATCTCTCTCTTACAGATGCTGTTTCAGAAGCTGTGCAAGGAAAAAGCAGGTAAGGCTGCATTACTTCTCAGAACTTTCTTGGTGGCTTGTGTAACCATGCATGCATTGATGGAGGACCCAGGGAGTCTCTGCTCTTATATGGGTGTTCAGTGCAGCTGTGACGATCACTTCCATGCTGCTGTTCATGACCTAGTGGTGTAGGATTTAGGTGGTTCCTGGGAAAGCTGATAACTCACCACCTTTCAGCTTACACCTTGCAAGGTGAGTTCTGAAATAACAGGGATAAACCCCAGCATTTGTTACTGGTGTCAGAGTGGGACTAAGGGTCTTGCCATGGCACTGGTTTGTGTGTGTGTGTGAGGCAAGTCAAGATGAGGAGCACCTCAGAGCTTTTTCTGTCTCAGTGATCACACAGCAGCTGAATCTGGTGAAGAGGCTCATTACAGAGTCATATTTTTCAAAAAATCTAACAGCCCCCTGGGCCATGTCCCAAGTGGCAGAGTCACAATACCCAATCTCCCCCTTAACAGAAGCCCACTATCTGGTTAATGCACTTTTCAATATTAACAGCATTAGAGAGTTTGCCCATTCTGGGGAAATTATTTAGTGCCAGCAAGGCACCAAGAACAGAGCAGTAAGCAGACCTAAAGACTCAGATACCCTGAACTGCACATACATAATCATGCCAGGAGCAAAGGAAAGGTTTGGATAGACAGATATGTACACACACAGAGATCCTGATTCAGCAAGATACTTAACACACAATTAAACCCGCATTTGACAAAAGCAATTAATTGCAACAGGCATAAGAAACTGCTTGGATGATTTGCTTAATTGAGAGTAAATGTCCTTATTAAATTGTAATGAAGCACAATTAAGAAATACAGAGAAAAGGAACTGCTTCCCAGAATGTGGGTTACTGGAATTTAATAACAGCCTCACAGTTTTGCAAAAAGAAATGTCCCCAAAGTCTAGATGAATCCTCATTCCCACAAAAGTCTTTGCCAGCTAGAAATATTTCAGTCATAAACCAACTGACCTCTGGAGTCACCGATTTCTGACTGCAGTTTCTGTTTTGTTAGTCAGTATGTATGCAGTGTGTGCCAATTAAAAGGAAAGCAATTGGACATCGGTGCTGTAATGACCCCTCTGTCCCTAGATGACTTAGCATCCTTTTTTTGGCCTGAAGGACTAGTTTAGGCCAGTTTGCTCACTCAGTGATTTCTTCTTGCATCTGCCTCTGATCTAAACTGCATCCACAGTTCATTCCAATGGCCAACCTTAATTTGGTTACAATCAGATGAACGTGGCTTTTTGGAGCCAATTTCACTGATTCCATGGGTCTGCTGGCAAATGTGGTGGCTTAGCAAAATGCCAGAAACCCTGGGCTACAAAACTCAAGTCTCCAAAAGCAATTCCACCCTCAGGTACTTAACATCAGGTCAACAAAACATGAAAGCTGCTGAGCATAGTGTAAATGTAATTATTTTCATTCAGCCTCTGTGTGCATTTACTTTTCCTGCTTTATGTGTTGGATGTGGATTTATTCCATGATGGAATATGTCAATGAAACACATGCTTGGAATTTTTCCAAAGCTAAACAAATTTCATAAGTTCTGAGATTGATTGAGCAATTGTTTTAGTTTTAATCATTGTTGGATCAAAACCTCTCTGTGCCACTAAAGGTTCACTTTATAAAGAAAAGGAAAACACATCAATGGCACATGCATTTTAAATAAAATGGATAATTTTAGCAGTGCTCCCATTTTATAGTATGATTGATTTTTAATTATTTTGCTTTATGACAATATTAATTTTGTCACTAAAAGAGATAACATTTTAGCGCCCATCTTAACAGTAGAACTGTAGAATGATGGTTGAAAATCTGATGACTGCAGGCAGGAAAGAATGACAGGTCATTTTCTGACACATTTTGGTCATTGAGGTGAAACTTTAATCATGGAAATGTAGCATATGGTAGAGCTGGTTATAAATTTATCCTTAAAATGCTTCTGGCAGAACACGTCCATTTCTTCAAATAGAACCATTTTACAGGAAAAGGTTAGCATCCATTAATTTCTATTTCAAATAATTTCTGTAAAATAGGCACATACATCTCAACATGCAATGATTTAACAGTTTTCAAAGTGAGAAGTTCTAATTTTTATTTGACTTTGAAACTTTTGGCTTTGAAATTTGTTACATTGAGGTGCTAAAAAAAAAAAAAAAGAGATAAAAAGAGAAAACATTATTTAAATTACAAAAAAAAAGGCCAAATCTGTGTCTTAAACTGAGGGACAAGGGTTTCTTCCAGATTTGCAGTTGCTAAGCATTTCTGATATTTTCTATGCTTTCTGGATAAGAAATTTTCTGGTTTGGAATTTCATGCATGAGAAGAAAACCCATCCTGCCTGTACCAGCCACACACAGAACACAGCACTTACTGTTCTGCTCAAGTTAATTTTCTTCATCGCTTTCTCCTTACATCCTCACTTATTATTATTTCTCATTCCCTTTTGTCATTTATTCTTCTGACCTCTGTCTTGGTCAGAGCTCCAGAGCTCTCAGGGGCCAAAAGAGTCTTTTCCTGGAGTACCAGTGGGTCTCAGTGGGACAGCACCCTGCCATCCCCAGCAAAGAGCACCTCCAACCCCATCCTAGGAGAAGCTGGGGATGCACAGGGCAGCTCAGAGCTGCTGCAGCCGGGGTGGGCACTTCTGCAGCTCTTTCCCCAAGGCTGGGCTGTCCTCAGCTTCCAGTCATTCTCCATGTAAACCATTTTTGTGTGTGAGAGAGGAAAAAAAGCCTGCCATTTGGAATGCTGTTCTCTCTCTTGTTGCATTTTATGTGACTTTTTTTTTTCCTGAAGATAAATGCAATATTTTGGGGCTTCCATTACCTGGATTTGCAGTGGGTGCCTTGCCATATGTTAAGCAGGATACCCAAAATGTGTCTAAGAAAAGCTACAGCTGCACAGACCACCCAGCCACACCAGGGGACCTCATTTGAAGTACCAGCATTGCTGGCTGTGCCACTTCATGCTTGCCATTGTGTCCTTATTTCCAGCAGTAATAACACTGGTACTTATAACAGTGCATGCACTGGAATTAATGATGTTCTGACCAGTCAAAAAAAAAAATTAAATAATGATAAGATGTGATTCTAGAGGCATTAATTTATTCTACTTTGTGTTTTCTCTAATCGTGACAGGATGAAACATGAGCTGGTGGCTCCCTGGGGACTGGGGCAGACACAGGAACAGAAGTCAGACAGCTCCAGGATGAGGCCTGGAGACAGGGATGGGCCAAGGATGGGATTGTATGTCAGTCTGCAGGTTGGGTCACATGGCTGGGCAGGGCTGTGATGGACAGTTCTGGGTTGGGCTGAAACGGAGTTCCACAAAGACTTGGAAATTTATGTATTTACATAATTTCACACTAATAAGTAAATACAACTTTATTTGGACTTAGACCAAGGTTGCAAATGTGATGTTGCCCACACCCTTTAAGATGTAGTTAGCAAAATGCAATAGACAGTTAGTTACAAGAGAGGACAAGCAATCTGGAGTAGAAAAGCTGGTTTCACATAGATAGGCTTACCCTTGGCCTGAGGTGAGCAAGTTGCCTGTTAGTTTTCTGTAGAAGCAGTAGACAGGAAGGCAGTTCACACTTGTACTGCTTATTTGTGATGGCATTAATAAGCAAGTGTTATAAATATGTAAAAAATACCCTATTCTTTACCAAGACCTGTGAAAACACCAGCTTCATCTATTGAACCCTGCTTTCTTTGGGAATGAATGTGGCTATCCTGGTGGTACTGTGGTTTCAACCATTAAACCACATTCCTGCTGTCATTAGTAGATGACGCCATTAATAGGACTGCCCCAGTCCCGTTGCCACTCTGTTCAAGTCATCATCATCAGTGCTTTTCTTCTCATATTGCCAGATGCATAACACCAAACCCAGTCTGCACCACCTATCTCTTCTGGCCTTGTAATGCAGGAGGTCCTAATTGTCTGCTGTGGTACCCCAGGGAACACCTTGTTTAGCTGCTCCTCCTGCCGTCAGACTGCTGCTGGGTTTGCAGATAGCCTGTGGCAATCGCTATTAAAACCTGGCTGACTGATGCTGTGTGTCCTTACTATCCCCGAGTATATGTCTTAGTAAAAACATTCTACTCAGATGGAGCATTCTAGCTGCCTAATGTATTTTAAAGTTATCACCACACCGCTCAAGATGACTAACACAGAGCACACTTCATCACTGGTAGGGAAAATGAGCCCTTATTTTGCTGACAAAAATTTGAAGTCGGATTAAAAGCTGACACATCCTCTATTTTAGGGGTATGTATGAAACACTAAATATAGCAGCATGCTCGTGTATTTGCTGATGCATGGTAATGTAGTCTGTAGCAGAACAGCAATGGGCTGGCAAGGAAGATGGTGCACTGCAGTAATATGATAAAATCCTCATGTGACCTTGGCCATTTCAGAAGTACTCCACGGATAATTGTGTATCCTTGACTGATATAGTACAAAATTCAAACAGAGGCAGTTGTGGTCCCAGGGCTTTAATGAGCATTCTGATCCCACAATATTTGCCCAGGCACAATGGAAATTGACTTCAAGGAGAAGTCTCCATAGTGTAAGAAACAGAACTGTGCTATATAGCAGCTGTATATGAACAACTGCCAACAATGGGCCTGATTCTGGGAAATGGGAGGGAGCTGCAATTCCATCTGGCTCTTGTTAGAAACTGAAGGTGCTTAATTCATCACAAAATCAAATCCAAGTACAGTACTTCCCACTGATTACATATTTTTATGTTTCCTTAGTCATATAATGTTTTATGCCCATGGTTTTATTTTACCTTAGCTGCAGTTCCTGGGCAGGAATTATGGGCTAATCACACTCTGAACAGGGAAATGGATGTGGCTCACAGAACCATAACCTATTCTGGGATTTTCTTCTTGCTTGTGGGGGGATGGAGGTGATCTCTTTCAGCCTTTCACTTGCCATGGATGCCTGGCAAATGTGCTGGTGGTGGAGCTGAATCTGTGACTGTGAACCTTTCCTCTCATCCTCTTCAGGGGGGAGCAGCAGCTGGATTAAACATTCAGCAGTGCCTCACAAGACCTAGGCAGTACTTCTGTCTCATGCTGTCATTATTCCAGATACAACAGTTTACCCAAGATGAAAACCTGACCTTAAATAACTGGGGAAAATAAAACATCTTCATCCAATAATCCCATGCATTTACTAGAAAGCAGAGTGGGGTCATTTTGACATGTTTCCAGCATGAAGTGGAGGTGCTTACTTTGGACTGAAAAATGAGCAGGCTGTTTTCCTGAGCAGTGAAAGTAAACTACTGAATAAACCCAGCTGTTTGGTGGCCTTGGCCTTTAAACTAGTTGTGCTCTGTATTTCTCAAATTACAAGTAGATAGAGTTGGTGCCTGTCCTGCAGTCAGTGCATCAGAGGGTCATTTCATTTGGCTCCAGTTCTAACTTCTCTGCAGTGCCAGTTTGGCTCCCAAAATTAGGCAGTGAGATTGCCTCTTCCTTTCATAATCAGAAATGATAGAACAAAGCCCTTTTTTGTTCTTCTAAAAAGGCAGATCTTCACCACTCAGCTCTTACTGATATATTGGAGCAGCTGAGGACACACGAGGATCCTGTGCTCTCAAAAGCAAGAGGAAAATGGGATATTGCTGTTTCTAAAAAAATACCCCAAAACAGTCAGGTATAGATTAGAAATTTGTATGTTTACTGTTCTAGTATGTGAATTACAGACAAAAGCTTGATCTATTAAGAAATACTCTGAATTTTATATGAAATTTCTAAAACAAGAAAGCAGCAATGTATAACAACACTTTATACACATGTAAATACCCAGTGTCATTCTAAATTTCTTTCTCTATTTCCCTGCTCCATGGTTCTTTCTGTGACTTTGATTTTTAGTCAACATTTTAAATAAGAAAGCAAAATACTGAAAATACTACAGATGATAAATGCTAAAAATAATATTTAGTCCATAATTATACAAAATATAGGTGGTTTCGGAATGAAGATACTGTAACATATTCCCTATCTCAGTTTGGTTACAGCTTGGACTCCTAAGGAGAGCTGAACACTAAGCAGCTGGTAGATGAACTTGGGTTTGTAACTACTCTTGAGATGTGACAGGAACCTTGCTGTAAATGGTGATCTAATTCAGATTGATGAATTGCTCCAAAGTTTAGCCTCTATTGGAATTAGGTGGTGTTGGTCTCCAGCAACTAAGTTCATGGAGACACAGGATTCTCAAGTAATTTTTTTCTGTGACTGAACAAATGCCTGACAAAGGTTGCAGACAGACAGCCATATTCAGATCCCTTGCTCCTGAGCAACCAACTTCTTTTAAACTGGGGGCTCCCAAGAGTCAAGGCAGAGGGCACATTTTGCCATTTAACATTTATTCCAAAAGTAAAAAATGCCTGGAAAATTTTCACTGAATAATAATAATTTAAAAGTATATTTGTTTTCTGTTTCAATTAGACCTTTTCCTCAGACCTCTCTGATGTCCTTGTGTTTTATTTCCTGGGCAGGATATAACTTCAAAATTTTGAAGGTTAGACGTTTTAAAGTATACAAGCAGCAAAATAAACCTTTAGCTTTTTATTATGCTAACTAAGCATTACAGCTCTGAGACACACACAAAGAATAATGTATATGGAAGGAACCTTTTGTTTTCACAGAAAGCATTTCTAATGGGTAGCAGTTTCAGCAATTTTAATGTTTCCCATTAGAAAACATTTTCCTTGCAACAATTCTTTAGGTTCAGCTTTTGTTATTTAACTCTTTAGTATCAACTCCTAAGGATTAACGTTTAAGGTGTTGTGCTGCATCAGAGTGACGTGCATCATCTCTCTGAACAGATGAGGACATAAGATGGATTTTGCACTCTTTCTTTGTTTGCAAGTCCGGCGGGCAAACACAGAAAAGCTTCTGGCTGAACATATTGCAAGGTATTTGGGACAATAAAGCAAACAAACAAAGCAGTCATCTTCTGACCTTTTGTGGGGCTGTAGTCAGACCATGCCGCTGTTTCCTGCTCTTGAACAAGCTGCCGTGGTGCAACCTCTGCTCAGAGGAGATGGCCACGGCTCAAGGAGACGCAGCGTCTGTGTAGCTGCGACTGCCTGTGAGCAGAGGTGCCTGTTTCCACTTCCACGAGTACCAGAGAGGTGAAACCTTTCACTGTGGCTCATGTCAGAACTGAACACAGGACCTCTAGGCATGAGCCTCGACAGCTTGCAGTTGGGTAATGACTGCGTTAATTTGAAGGAAGTAATCACTGCATAAGCCTCTCCCTAAATATAATGGGACCACTAGAGGAGGACAAAGAGCTGTGTAGTTTTGATGTCAACTACTAAGAAACAGGAGGGTTGCTTTAGAAGGCTTTTCAGCTGAAAACCATCCAGTCTCTGCCCTTCCCGTTCTCTGTATTAGATTCCACCCAGGCCAGCAAGTTACTGTGACAGAAATGCGCATCGAGATGCTGGTATTTATTGAGCACTCAGCACAAGGCATAAACAAATTAGTAAATTCCACCATGCTGTCAAACCACCACTGAAATGCAGCCAGAGGAGGAGACTGGGCCTGCATATGAATGCAAAAGACATACCAAAGCCATTCCATATATAATTCATTGCATATAATGGCATCTGTCAGTTGTGATTTGGGGTCTGTGTCTTTACGAAGGCAGAGGAATACGAAAGGCAAGTTCAAGAAAACAGATGGCCAAAAGGTTACTTTACACGTGGGTATTATTAAGTAGATCTGAATCTGCTATTCCAGCCTTCATGAAGTGTGGGCTTTTGACATAGAGTTTGAGAAGGTAATGGCTGTAGGTTTTTATTTGATATTTATTTATACTAGGTACATACCTACCCTGGAGTATTTCTTGGTTCCCAAAGGCACTGTTATATAAGGCTTCTATGCCTTAATTCTGAGAAGTAAACTGATTCTCTTGTAGGTATATCCTCTAAAATATTAAGGATTTTTCTTTGTAGAGTGTAACTCTGCGCCAGCTGCCGTCACCAGCAACTTTTTGACATTATGGTTAGTCTTTTAATTATGCATTTACAGCTGTAGAGAAAATTATTTGTATCTGTAAAGAAAAAAAATCTTCTACTTTTCACAGTATTTCAGAATCAAATAACTCCTCTAAATAGCTGAGGAAATGGGAATCTCAGTAACATTATATTTCATAAAATGTATGTAGTTCTTTCATGAAACTCTTAAAAATGTTGCTTACTTGGGTTGCTAATTAAGTCATTTATTATTTTAAAATTTTTTGAACTGAGGTAGTGACAATTGGCCTCAGGCCCAGAGTAGTGTCCTTGTGAGCACTGTACAGGCAGAACAAAATCCTTGCCTCACAAACCTTACAGCCTTACATTATCATCAGTATTTTTCGTACAAAAAGGTGACTTAAAACATTTACATTTGTTTCTAATTCAGCATTCAAATAATTTGTCAGAAGCTTATTTTCATACACGTTGGTCTGTGAGCTGATTGGTGTCCGGGTTAGGGTCCCCATCCTGCCAGGTGCTCTTTGTTGTGTCACTTGTCCATACTAAGCTTGGCACCAGGAGGGGCTCACAGTAGCCCTGTGGCTCTGTGGAGAGCCTCTGTACCTGCTCATGCATGCCCAAACACTCACCTGAGTGGTCAGCATTGGCTCAGCCAGCTGCAGCTCAAGGCTTCTTAGTACAGAAAAATCAGAGAATGCGTGTCTGTGGCCTGGGATGCTGGTGATCACTTCTGTCAAAGACAGGAGGATCTCAAAGGCAAAATAGGAGAGAGAGATTCAGAGAATTGTTTCTTCTGTGCCTGCTTCCCCCAGCTGACTGGTTTTCCTTACAACCCCTCCCAGCAGCAGTTGCCTTACTGTCCATGCCAGGACCCCATCAAGAGAAGCCCCAGATTTTGATTTCCAGGCTCTTTGAGCAGGCAAAGCAGGCATAAGGCTATAGGTACTCTGGTATCACTGGCAGACTACTGATATTGACATCTGTTTGTTTTATAAACATATAGCACATAAAGTTACCCCTGACTTTCACACATTTTTCTTGTCTAATGACCAACACATGGTCAAAATCTTCAATTTACAGCCCTCTGGACTCTCATGTGGTAACAAAAGGTGAGTTTCCAAAGTTAAACTAAACTTCTGTTTTATATTTTCACCTATTTATAAGACAGACAGAATTGATGCAGTATACTCAATGGCTGGATGATGTATTGGAGAGCTCAATATATTCAGTAGCGTAGTTTAAAGTGCACCTTTTCATTTGTTGCTTTTGTTGCTGTGATCCTCCTTTATGACCCCACATCTCTGGATTTTTTGAAGTATAACAGCAACCTTATAGGGATGATATCCAGAGGATTAAGCTACACCTAGGTAAGTGAGTGTACACAGAAATATGTGACAATGTCTCTAGTTTGCTGTGATGTGTATATGGTACATTGAGGTAAGTATAGTGTGCTGTGCTTCCTTAGGTCTTGATAAATCCTGTGTCTTTTGAGGACTCAGGAGGAAATAAATTTAATCTTCAAGTGTTCATTTGAAATGACTACACATTATTCTTAAACAACACAATTTGATGGGAACAGAGAAGTCCTTTCCTGTGGTTTTGTTTCCTTAGGTTTGATCCTTCTTTTAGCAGAGTCTGGCACACTGTCCTTGGCAATGTCAATGGGGGCCAAGTGGGGCGATGAAGTACCAGAGTTCTGTTGCTTAGGAGTACCAGAGTTCTGTTCTGCAGGGCTGTTAGGCATGAATTGCTGTCCTTTGGTAACTGCAGAGGCACCTCCATTTACAGCACTAGAATACATCAGTATTCTTTTAGATGTCACAAAAAAGCAGCTCCTGGTTTTTGGCAGGAAACACTCCCCCACACCCACTTTAGACTCTTTCCTTCTCTTTGCCTCCTCTCCTGTGAGCAAAAACTCTGTCAAGAAAGTACAATTATTTGGGCCAGGAACAGAGGCAGCCGATACTCAGCTAGTTATTTTGATTGCCTGGCTGGTAGGGGTTGGGGGAACAGATAATGTCAAGATTTCCTCTGCATTCCAGATCTGTTTTCCTCCTACAGTTAGCAGGCAGCAAGTGTGACTTTTCCCACTCGGCTTTTCCCACAGTCAGTAAGGCTTATCTGACAACGGAGTTAGTGTCAACTGTCCAAAACCAACTAGGAGATATCTTCCTTTCACCACTCCTGTGCTGTTATTGCTTATCAATGTCACTCTCCAGCTTAAATGACTGGTTAATTTACAGACATACTGAGACAAATTCACTTCTGTTGCAGCTTCAATGAGCCCAGTGGAGTTACACTGAGTTTGGCCGTAGGTGTCTGAAAAGCACAAGTGGTAGGAATGTGATACTAACAGAAACAAGAACATTGCAACAGTCAAAACAAAAAGGAAGCCCTGAGCTTTGGCAGGATGCCCATTTCAGATTTTGGAGTGTGATCCAACGTGTTCATGTTTTACAGCTGGTGCTGCAAGACAAAAGTTGTTATTCAACAGCTAAACAATTCCTATGTATCCACATCGAAACACAGCCCATGTTAAAAAGGAACAAAGAAAGAAACAAGTTATAGGCTTTCAGAACCCAAATTCTGTTGAGAATCACGAAGAATTTGCTTTTAGATCTATTAAAGACTTTGAAAAAACCAGAGTGAAACTGAAGCACACTCAACCTGAGATTTTCAAAGCAGTCTATGAGGGTTGAATATTGAAATACTATTAGAATTCCACAGAAACAGGAAATATGCAATAGAATTGATACCTCCAGTTTTACCTCCAGTCCAAGGTGGCTTTCTAAGAACCTTTTCTGTAATTGGGGGTAGGGACACATTTTCAAATTGTTAGCATCGTTTTCAGCTAGATCAAGTCCTCCTCCATAGGCCAACTGTAGCACCACTTCTAGGCAGCTTGTTTGGGATGGAATGAGACATGTTCTCAGGGACATCTGTCTCCAGCCTACCTTCCCACCTCCCTCAGTTCTCTGTTAACTGTGAGTGCCTAAAATTCAAGGAAGGGAAATCTGTTGCATTTGAAATTTTATTAACATTTCTGATTCACAGAAAAAGTTAAAATTAATGAAGTGCAAAACCAAGCCTTTTAAAGTTAACTCAGTTAATTCTGTCAACCTGGACTAGCAATGCAAACAAAGATCAGTGTAACCATAGCACTTTGTTCATTGCTCTGCTCACTTCCCTACACCATGCACAAATTCCACCTACTGGTTTTGTATCTCGTAGTCTTCTGGACTCCCCTATATCTGTTTCCTTCCTCTACATTTCCTTCTCTGCAAAATCCAGTTTAATTTTCCTCCTTACTATTTCTATTCACTATTTAGCTTCCTCTTAAAGTGACTGCCACTTTACAGTCTGGTTACTCTCCTGCTCATGATGCCTTACAGTGGTCTTCCTTCCTTCTCTTCCTTCTGCCTTTCCTGTTGCCTCTGCTCAATACCTCTGTGTTGTTCAGAGCATCTTACTCCTCTCTGGTTCTCATTGAAATGGGCAAATAGCTCTGCAAGATTGCTAAACCTATGCATAATACTGCTTGTCCACCCTTGCAATCAAAAAAAAAAATTTGGCTTTGCTTTGCTTGTCTTCTAGACATATCATGGTCTATCATTGCATCACCTGTGGGTTATGTCTTCTTGACTGGCTGGGGATTAGCCACCTTTCTGGGCAGTAAAAAGTAAGGTTTAAAAACTGAGGACCAGAAGCTGAAATTCCAGATTCCTGTTTATATTCCCAGATGATGAATTGTAACCACTTCTGAAAATTGGAAAGGGACTTAGAGTGTAAGACTTAGGAGCATAGCTTATAAAACCATGACATTTTAGTGCCTGGACAGAGTATTTCTTTAATGCCTTTTCCTTGACAGACTTAATGCCTGGATGTGAGTACATCCTGGAGTCTTTTTTGCAAATAAGAGACAAAAAAATTTCCACTGTCAGAAATGCAGCTAAAAGTGGAAGTGTTGGAATACATTCATCAGGTTCAGCTGTCCAAGGCAGATAGAATGATACCCATATTTAAAGTTGAAAAGAAGTCATTGTGTGCAGCAAAAATAATTGCACCTTCCCATATTAATAAGCATATGTTTCTGAAAACAACAAAGCAATCTATAAATCTCCCAAATGAGAATACAGATGTAGGATCCAGTATGGGTTTGTAAAAAGAAAAAAGAAATTGCTTTTGCTCAGAAAAACAGGAAGAGATAAAACTTATCTTGGCTTTCCAAACTAATATTCCACAGATATTCAAAATAGAGATGAAATAATGTGAGAAATCAGCATGGGAAGGAAATTTTGGTCATAGAACACAAATTTACTAAAAGATCCAAAGACACACAAATTAAACTTGTCAGTTTTCAGAATAAAGAGATAATAATAGGTTGCCCAAAAGATTTTACTAGGACAAGTATCATTTAAAGCTTTTATCTTGACAAGTGAGTGAACAGATGGCAAAATCTGTAGCAAATTCAAGATTTCCTACAGTCCTGAAGATTAGAAAGATTTCTGAAAAACAAATTCAAATCACCAATACAAGGTGATTTGAAACTTCAGTGAAGATGGGATTTCAATTTACCAAAGTGTGAGGTAATGTTCAGGAATGATCTGAAGTGTTCACTGATACTACATACTTAACAAAGTGTTACCAGCTCAAAAAATATCTAGGCAGCATTATGGACAGCTTAATTAAAACTGCTCAGTGAAAACATCTGTTCAATTTGCAGCACTAGTTGTGGAAGCAAATAAAACACTGATTTATATGAACCATAAAAACCAGAATTGATATTATTATAATGTAATCATGTAAATTCAGGGAACTATATTACAGTGATACCCAGCATCATCAACATTACAAAACTGTCTACAAAAAGAAATGTTGAGAGAAGTCAGCGAAGGATGGCAAGCAGGAAAGATACAATCATTTTACTTGACCAATGAAAAAATGTTGTGCCACTAAATTCCTACTAACCTTTAAGTCATAGGGATCTCCAATGAATACAAGATACAGAAAAACAGCACCGTCATGTGCTGGAACCTTTTCTCCCAATTAATGAGGATCATCAAATCAGCAAGATGGAAGACTTTATGTTCCTGTATTCTTAAGAAACATGGTGAGTGAACAGGGAAAAGAAAGTACCCATGCTGGATGAAATTTTCCCATGAAGCATATGACAATTTTTACAATTACTTCATCAAGTCAATAACTTCACCAATGATGTGAGATTGTCCACTAGCATTTGGTCTAAGTTGTGGTGCGGGCTTGTTGGGGTTTTCTTAAGAATGATTAGAGCACTCCTTGTAGGAGTACAGGAGGCTTTACCTGGTGATTATTGAGAAGACCCTAAGTTTCAGCAATTCTACATTAAAAGGGTAATTTATACTTGTGTAAAGTAGAGTAGGAGCCTATTGCTACTTTCTAGTAGTACATACAGCCTATTTTGCATTTATCCTGTCCAGCTATAAAAGACAGGAGAGAGGTGGAAAAACAAAATCTACCTAAGTCCTAAAGAAGGATAATGTTTTCCAGATGAAAGTTCTCTTTATAACTTGACTGACAGCAATGAAGTACTTTAGATCACTGTAAAACCATTTAGCAACACTTCAGAAAAGAAATAGGGAATAGCCTCCATTATGAGCCAGAAGTAAAGTAGTTGTTGGGTTTCAAATTTACTTCTGATACTTTTTTCTCCTTTAGCAGTGACAGTCACTAAAATATTTTTAAGGCCTAAACTCTGAAACTGTGTATCTGATAACTTTGATCAAACCAAGGACTACTTAATATCAATGTTCTCAGTCAGGTAAATTAATTGATCTTCTGTCTCAAAAGCTATCACTGCGGTAAGATCCTGCTGAGTTATAAATCCTTTAGCACCTATTCTCCAAGCAATTTGCATGGGTTTTTGCAATGTAAATGAGTCAAAAATATTCCCTGAAATGTAGAACAATCTCAGGTAATTACTGCTGAACCGATTTGTGTCAGCCCAAAATGACAAAAAGGTGTTGAAGTGAATCTGCATGACAGTACTGTAAGTAACTTACAAGATGAGCAACAGCTGTACCTGCAGCACTGTAAAGGTGTTCCTACATCATCCATAGGAACTGATTTCACTTGAAGTCATTGCATTACTGAAAAAATGAACTTTGGAACCAGCAATATGTGCAAGAAAAGTAACAACCTTTTCTTGCCTCCTGGAACAGTCCTGAATGATACCTCCTTCATTTGCGTGGCACTTAAATGAAGTGAAGGAGAAATGTCTTGGTGGAGTCTCAAAAATGCGTCTGTTAGTAAGACGGGGATCAGGCCAGCTAGAATACAGTGCTTCAGGGGAATACAAGGGGGAGCTGAAGCCTGCTCTGTTCTTTCTGAAATCAACTTTTCAAGTAATTATAAATAAAAGATGGCACTTTCTGGCAGGCAAGTGGTGGCACAATCAGTAGAGAGCTGTGGCTGTGATCTCTGTCGTTATTCTGGTCACATAAGTCTGCACAGCAGCAGGTGATGAGGAAACACCTCCTGAAGCTCTCTCTACCTTTGGTATGCTTGGCCAGCTACAGAGCAGTGCCTGCTACTGCCTTCCTTGGGAATTAAGTTGCTTTACCATGTATTGCTTTCAATCGAAAAGAGAAAAGAAAAATATCTTTATATTTTCTAGCTTTCTCCCATGGTCTTTGATGTTACTATTTATATAATAATAATTTAATGTCACTATTACGTGAAAAACAAATGAGTGCATGGCTTAGACTTTTTGCCTCTTGCATGCAGAAATTGGAGTCTATTTGGAAGACTACAATAAGTTTAAGTTATGCTTTAATTTCTCACAGTTGAATTCTTTTACATAGACTGTAATTGTCCAGCAGCACATCAGTGCTCCTATAAAGTCCGCTGCCTACTATGCAGTGACACCTTATGGCTTACCTCTCTGAGCATATGTAGTATAGTCCACATATAAATATAACACAGTTTTGTTTCCAAGATAATGAATCTTGAATGAACTTACGCTATTATGCAAACCCTCTCACATGCAGTAGGCAGGAGGAGTACAAGCAAACAAAACTAATGTGAAGGAGCTACAAATTTGTTGTCACAAATATTTTTTTAGACTTCCAATTCACAGCTCTGCTTTTGCCTACCTGATTATATGGAGCCATTGCTGAAGCAATATTGGACATCATTTGATAACTTTTTTCCCCAAAGCTTTCTGTAATGGTTTCAAGGGCAGTACTACAGGCCTCTTCATGTTTCAACCAAAAAAAGTAAAACTCTCAGCAACTCAAAGTAAACCGTTCTCTGCATAGCTCTAAAAACTGAAACTGCAGTTGTTACTGCTGACTTGTTAATATAACACAGACATGGACATTTCCTGGTTACTGTAAACACTGAAATGCTTTTGGAGTTAATGGAATACAGGTGCTGCCTGACACTACCAAAACGTTCTCACAGAAACAGGGACATTTTTGGACAGAAAGAGCTGCAGATCCACCTAGTCCAGCCCCTTCTACACAGCATGAATATCCCTCTTCTCAGTGGGAATACCCAGATATGTTAAATGTCATGAAACAGGCATTCTTCCTAAGCTTAAGCTCCTTTATACTCCCAGGAATGGCCGTACCACTTAGCCTGCTGGAACAGAGAGTTCTGTAATGCCAGAGCTGGGTGATGGAGTGGGCTTAGGCAGGCTCTGAGCCGGCTGGGAAACCTTCCCAATGGAGCTGTGGGAAATGATGCTTACAATCGAATCGTCACCAGCCTTCACTTCAAATGAGACTCAGACAATACTGTGGACAGACAATTAGCCTTTCTTTATTGTGGAATCAAAAAGAAATTTAAAATCAGCTTTAGTGAATCAAGATCCTGTTGAACTGTTTAGGTTAATAGGGATTGCCTTGGGCCCCAGCCAAATTTTGATTCTGGTCATTATAATCTGTCTACCTGAAATTCTATCCACTATTGCAACTGGCCACAACTTTCTTTATTTACTGGCCAAAAACATGGGTACCATTGCTTTTTGAATCTATTAAATATATATATATTTAAAATCTGTTAAACAAGTTAAAATACTAGCTGTGTGGCCAGTGATGAAGGTAGCAATATATTGATACTTGGTAATATGCTGCCATCAGTCAGTAGCCTGATTACTCAAAAAGTGTGTGTGCACAGAAGTATTTGTGTATCTGAAAAAAAGTTCTTACTCTTATAAGTAAATTGGTTTGGGGAACAATTCCCTTGCATTGTTGTAAGAACCTGCTGTCAAGATTGATCATGTTTTCCTGTATAATCCAGGAGTTATTAAAAAAAAAAGAGAAAAAGCCCCCAGGTCTCTGAACCAATATCCAGCTATGGTGTGTGCTAAATTGCCATTGACTGCTGCAAGGCAAGGCTTTTTTACACAAATGTTCCAATTATTTCTACTGTGATGGTAATAACAGTTGGAAGTTTAGGGGAAAAAAATATCATGGTTTAGACAAGGTCCCAATACAATATTAAGGAAATGAGCACTTTGAGAGCAAAGAAAGATGTAGTTTACAACAATATATTTTTGTCAAGCAACTGAAGAGGAGGGGGGAAATCAGACACCAGAAGCTGGAATGAGAAGAACAGGGGCAATACTCTGTGCTGAGCCATTTTGTGTTTCAATATAGCTGCTCACTTATTCAAGGGCATTAATCACATCAAAATTTCAAGCTCAGCTCCAGGAAAAAAGCACAATATCTACATATATAAAATGTATTCCACTTTCCCAGTTGCTTAATCATTGAGGAATTGGCTATTTCTACAGAGACTGCCTTTGCTCAACACAAGATTTCATATCTTCAATGTAATACATTTTAAAGATGTCCACAGAGCATCTTATGAAAGGAAGTGAAAGTTTATTTGCACTTGGTTTGTTTTGTCCATTCTTCTCCTCTGTTATCTGAGAAATGTGCAAGGGCTCTTGTGGCTGCAAGTCTTCAGAATTTCAGCTGAACCATCACCTTTGTTGTCTACTGTTCCATAGAAGCGCTCTGTTTACTCAGAGGGCAATCAATCCGATCATGTATAATCCAGTTGCCTCCCTGGCAACTGGAAGTGGACACACTTCTTCACCATTCTCACACGACAGAGCAACCTTCTACCTGTCACACAGGACCTTCACCTGGAGTTCATAATCTCCTGTGACAATTTAGGCTGTGTTAAGGACACGAGACTGGAGAAGTAGAGGGGTTATTACAAAGTAGTATACAAGAGTTAGATATAACCAGAATGCAAGATGGAGAGAAAATTGCAAGTTAAAGCTGGCCAGAATGTGAAAATTCTGCTGTGTTAAACCCTGGAAAAGAGCAGTTATTTTCCAGAAAAATATTATTTCTCTAATTTTTATTCTGTAAGGAACAATGGGTTTTGTCAGGAGGAGGTTTCCAGGTGAAAATTTGTGATTGCTGTAGAAAAAAATTTCATCCCATGTTTATAATTTCACTTTTGTTCTCACTTACTCTGCCTTGATAGACACAATCTGGTCTACTGCATTGCATCCCAAATGCAAATACCCCGGCAGTTCTCTGCTGTCACTGCTCATTGCAGTTCATCCTGCCTTTATGGAACATCAAGTAGAGGCTGCTTTACTGAAGTCTGAAGGCCTGTTCCTTGCCTCATCTATCATTGGTTCAATATTAAAAGCTTTCTTCCCACAGCCTGTGTGTACAGGATGCCAGCTTTTATTGTCTAGTCGTTATGTTTTCAAATACATGTTTGGGTGCTTCTATTAAAAGTGCCTCTCATTCTTGTAAGTTGGTCCTCTGAATATATAAAAATACCACATTAACCTCCTTGGAGACTCTCTTGCTAACTCACTTTTCTTCAGTGCCTCTAAATACTAATTCTGGTGTGCCAGAAGCACACTAGTTGTTACAGCTCTGGCCAGTACTGTTTTATTGTTCTCTCATACTCCACCCTTCCTACCCCAATTAGGTCTTCTCTCCACCGGTGTCTTGTTTTATATTTAGATTACAATCTCCTGAGGGCAAAGACTGTTCTTCTGCTCCATTGAGTTTCTGGTTCCAAGCGCTTTGAGAATACAGTTTGTTATTAATAATAACAATCAAATGCCATCCTCTGTATGAACAGAAGAAAAGCTTAATTTTGCCCCATGCCCTCCATGCCTGTTCTAGCAAGGGAGAGGGAGCACAGTCAGACAGCAGACACTTTGTTACTGTAGTCTGTATCTGAGCATACTTAGAGCCTTTTCACAGTGAATACTGCAAGAAGTTCCATTTATTTCAGCATTAATCACTGTGAACAAAAGTGAAAGAATTTGGCCCCCACTAATGAAAGCCAGCAGTGCTCTGCTGTTGGCAAAGTGCAGAGTGATACTTTCCCAGAGCTTCAGAAAGCTAAAATGAAGTAGGATGAACATTTAAGTGCCAATCTCTTGACAAACCAGAAAAGAGTGAAACTAATTTATAACTGATTCTCATTAAAGCTACCTTAAAATTATGATAATTTGTATATGTAAATAAAAAATAAGGCAGAGTGACAGGGCACAAGCTAGAACATTTTATCCTCATTCACAGTGATTCTTATTTTTTTCGATCCAAAATATTTGTTTGTTTATTTAGATGTCAAAGAGGACACCTACTTGTATGCCCTTGGTGCTTTTCACATAACTTCAACCACAGAATTAGTATGAAATTCACTGGAGTCTGCTGTTAGGAAAACAAGCAATGGAAAACCTCAAATCTTTTCTCCCCTTCCAGTGGTAACCCAGACTTACAACATCTGACTCAGACCATTTAGCCTGTGATAGAAAACAAATTCCAGAGCTCTAGGACCCCTAAAGAGATAAAGACCACTGCCAAAGTTATAAATGTTACTTGTGTTTATATCTAGGCTGTCTGAGCTACTGCTTGAAGCTACAGAAGCACAGCAACACCATTTTGAGTATAGTAAATTTCAAGAAGCTTCACTACAGTCAGCTCCTGAAGAATTAGATTCATTATAAAGTTTGGCATTGCACTGATTAGCATCAGACTGCACCATTGATCTTGTAGATCCTGTTATTTCCTCTTTTGCTTTATTATTACTTTCTAAAGGATACTAGTGTAAGGAGCTTGTGTCCTCTAAACAGCACTTAGTAACCAAGGATGCACTCTTCCCACATTTTCCTCCACAAGAAGTATCTTGTTTTGTTCTTCTATAAGTAGACATATATTGTGAGGTGATTAAGCCAACAAAAAATCCTGACTCATGATAATTAAGGATGAGAGGATAGAAAGGAAAGAAGTTGTACTTTTGTCATAGTCTTCCAGTAGTTTACAAATCGCAAACCGAGATGTAGTCATGTTTCTCTTTCCTTAGGTCTGATTCTCTTCCTACCAGGTGCACTGGAGTTTGTACAGTTACTTTACTAGGACTAGATCAGGCTGCATAATGGAATCTGTAGCAAATTAAAAACACACTGCTAATTAGAGGCCAGAATACTACACAGTATCAATTAACTTGACGTTTAATTACCATGATGATTGGAAGGAACTATAAATTGCTAAATATATAATTAGTGTATCACACTTCTGTGCCACAATGGCATCAGAGAATGGGTATAATTAGTTTTGACTTTTACTTAACATTTTACATGCTTGCAAGATTTTAAGACAGTACTTTCATTCCTGCCAATATTCTGTTATCAATGAGCAAAGACAAATATAATAGTTCATATTCTTTTAAGGCAACTGGGAACTTCCTCCTTTCTGTTCATCATATACAGTGGTTTCATTTCAATTACTCTGAAAATAACCATTTTAGCAAGACTAGTATCAAGCAGGAAAACTGCATTTTCTGTGGAAAATGTGCTTTCATTTTCATTCCCCCAGAAATGTTAGCCATCCTGTGCTGGATATCAGAATGTTTCAAGCGGTAAACAAGAGCACTGATCAGCTGGCTACTTATACACTTAGCCAACATATGAAAAATGTGTGAGAGACCAGAACTTTACCATTTTGTCAGGTTTTCTAACATTCTAAAACAAAATGAAACATCTTTGACCTATGAATGATTCCTAACATGTACCCTCCTTCAAGCAGATTTTGTAGAATAGCTTATTGTAACTGCTACTAAAAGGTGTAATACATCAAAAATACTTGTGATGGTAATTTGACTTCTGAACAGCTGACTATTATTAAAAGCATAAAGTAGGAACGGGCCAGTTGCTGCTTGAGATGTAGTCTCATTACTCAATAGCACTGTTTTCTTTGGGGAGAAAACTACAATATCTGATCTTGCCTCTGGATTTAGTTTTCCAAAATAAAGTACCTGAAATTAGTAAGATTTTTGTCAGTGCCTGCCAGAGAGTTTGGTCTAGGCTTGCCAGTTCAGTTCTGTTGCTGATTATGAAATATAGCCATATCACTGCAGTTTATCTTAGTAACCTGTGGTGAGATAACACGGGATTAGCAATTGCTAGTATCTAGTCACTAATTAGCTGCTTTCAGTAAATGTGGAAGTCTAGGGATATTTCTGATAAAGTAACATATTCAAAAATGGTAGAGAATGGAAGATAATGTCTTTTGTTCCATTGCTACATTCTGGCCATTGCAGACAGCAACTGAAGAAAGGGAGATCTATCTTCCAGACAGGCTGGGCACGCTAAGATGGTGCATCCAAGTGTGGCTGCCAGAAGAGCACTGCTGAAGGTTGCAGTACTGGCTGACGTGGGCTGGTGTTTGTGGGTGGTGACACAGCAGTATGATACAAAACCTTCAAAACTGAGTTTATTATTTCACCTTTAGACTGTGTGTCATGGCTCATCTTTATTATAGGGCAGCTGAGTACAATACCAGAAATTAATTTCTCATCTCTGCCTGATTCCTAGCTGATAAAAGCCTGTGGCAGAAAACAGGCATAGTAGGTCTTATGTACTGGTAATGGCTGTGTTGGTAAGAGATTAAATAGAGAGGCAAGAGGTCAGAGGCAGATTTACTGGGCAGAGGAGCTGATTGTAGGAACTGTAATCCTCTCTTCTCCCATTAACATCAGCAGGTGTTTGCTCTGGGTCATGGGATGTGGGAGTATTTACATAATTATGCTGTCTCCCTTCCAGATCTTGGATGCATCCATCCCTGGAAGGCATCCCTTTTCTCTAAAGAGTGTCCAGTCATTTGGAGGACACTGTAGCTGGAATTGCAGGCAGAGGAGTGACATACAACATCTGCACAAGTTCTGGACAAGTACACCATCTCCACTATATCAGCTAAAGTAGCGTAGTTTGAGATTAACCTTTTCAGATGAACCTTTTAAGAACAGGGACAAAAGAAAACAAAGTCACATCACAAAGTAAGCAGAAGATGTTATTAAAACAGTAGTAACATGGAATACATCTGTCTATTTGCTTTTAGCTTCTATGGGTATTGCTGACATTGCAGTAACAGTTTTAATTTAAACAACATGGGCATATCGATAATGTTTAACATGACAGCTTTACCGGGGCATTCAGCTCTTTCAGTGTAGGGCACTCACTCACAAGAACATCAGCCTCTTCTTTGCACATCACAAATACTCTGCCAAAAGAGTAAGCAGTAAATAATTGATTGTGACTAAATGAAATTAAGCCCCTGTTGTCCTTCTCAGCTATCAGACTCTCTGCTGGGGAAACATCCAGGATAGGGAAGGGGCCACTGTTAAAACAGTATTTCCCAGAGCACAGAGGAAACAGAGACACAAAATGGCTTTCCTAAATGGGATAAGGGCCCAACTATTGCTTTCTGGCTAGCCTACAGATGGAGAAATCAGGATTCATTTTAGTCTGTAAATGTGTGCAGTAAGTGTCTGTCAGGTTCAGTTTTGAAACCTTTAAGGAGCGCTAGAGCGTGTAAGACAAGAAATGATGCAGGGGGAAGGAGGTGTGGAGTAAGTGGGTGGAATGCAGAGAAAGTGGGAAAGAAACAGGAGAGGCTGTGTTGCGAGGACTACGGCTTGATCTTGGGTGGAGAGTTGATAAACCTAGGCCTCTAAAAAAAAACACCTTATATTCTTTCCACAAAAGTTGAAGCATGGGAGAAGCACCTATTACAGCCTCCAAAAAAAGGCAGCCCGTTGCCAGCCAGGTTTTCTGTCACCTCGTGGCAGGTGACATCTCCCTGGAGCAGCGGACACCGGCCCTTCGCAGCGCTGGGCGCACGGCTGGGGTCCAGGGAGCACAGAGGCGACAGCGGGAGGCGGCTGGGAGCTGACAGCAGGGTTTGGCCGGACAATTCTCAAATAAGGGCCACGGGCACAAGCAGGGTCACGGAATCTAGGCGCGGGGCCGCGGGACGTGCGGGGTCCCGGGCCGTCGGTGGTGCCTGAGCCCGAGGGGCGCGGGGATCCCGGTCAGGGCAGGAGCCGGGCCGGAGCCCGGGGCACCTTCCCCGCCCCGCGGGGGGCGAGGCGCGGGGGAGGGAAGGAGGGCGGAGGGCGGCGAGGAGCCGGGCGCGGGACGGGGCGCTGAGGGAGCCAGCGAAGGAGGCAGCGCTGCCCCGGGGGC
>VZTX01018070.1:0-228411 GCA_013400915.1 Pardalotus punctatus | reverse complement strand
GAAAAAATAAAAAAAAAAAAAAAAAAAAAAAGAAAAAAAAAAGAGGGTTCCTAAAGATTTGGGAACCTCCTGCATTGGTTCATGGCTTGGACTTCCCTAAAGTGTGTTGCATACCTGTATAAATTTATGTTGGATTCACTGCATGAAGGAGTGAGGACCTAAGCATTTGTCCCAATCTTTAGGTCATTTTTGATGTTCCTCTCATTCCTCTCAATACGCCCCTTTTTTCCCATCCCTGTCTCACTCATCCTGATCTGAACAGCATGCTCTGTCACAGCTTATCCAGAAAAATGCTGTAGTAAATTATTTGAGAATGAGTCATTTATGTGTCAGATGACTGCTGAAAGAATATGCGAATAGCATCTCATGGTCTTGCTCATTTTAAGAGATGTCTTTAAGATAAGGACAGATTTTTATCGAAAGAAATCAATTTTACAAGGAGATTTCAGCCATTGGATTTATAGTAAGAAAGAAACTTTTTATTTATTACATTAGAAAGACCACAGCTGGGAATGCATCCATTAAAGACACAAACAGATGGATTCTGACAAGTCTGTGAACTATTCACACTCTTTTTTAGCAAATATTTTGCTACAATCCCAACTTGCAAATGTTACTTCAGAAACAAATATGTAACCATCTCAAAGCACAAAACTAAAGAGTCATGAATATCTTTAAAATATTTTATGTTTATTATGCATATGATACTCATTTGAAATTTAGGAAGGAGTGTTTTAAGACACCCCTAAAATCTTGCCTTGGTTCAATAAGTCTTTTTAATTATAAATAGTCATAGAATCATTCAGACTGGAAAAGATCTTTAAGATCATCAAGTCCAAGCATTAACTCAGCACTGCCAAGTCCACCACTAAACCCTGTCCCTAGGTGTCACGTCTACACGTCTTTTAAATACCTCCAGGGATGGTGATTCCACCACTTCCCTGGGCAGCCTAATGCCTAACAACCCTTTTGCTGAAGAAATTAATCCTAATATCCAATCTAAACCTCCCCTAGTGCAATTTGAGGCTGTTCCCTCTTGATCTGTCACTTGGGAAGAGAGACAAATCCCCATCTCACTACACCCTCCTTTCAGGCAGTTGTAGAGTGCAGTAAGGTCCCCCCCTGAGCCTCCTTTTCTCCAGGCTAAACACCCCCAGCTCCCTCAGCCCCTCCTCATAGGACTTACTCTCTAGAACCTTTCTCAGCTCCATTGCCTTTCTCTGTATGTGCTCCAGCACCTCGGTGTCCTTCTTGTAGTGAGGAGCCCAAAACTGAACACAGGATTTGAGGTGTGGCCTCACCAGTGCCCAGTACAGGGGCACAGTGACTGCCCTGGTCCTGCTGGCCACACCATTGCTGATCCAGGCCAGGATGCTTTTGGCTTCTTGGCCACCTGGGCACAGCTGGATCATGTTGAGCTGCTGTTGACCAGCACACCCAGGTCCTTTTCCACCAGGCAGCTTCCCAGCCACTCTGCCCCCAGCACGTAGCTCTGCATGGGGTTGTTGTGACCCAAGTGCAGGACCCAGCACTTGGCCTTATTGAACCTCATACAATTGGCCTCAGCCCTTCAATCCAGCCTGTCCAGATCTCTCTGCAGAGCCTTCCTGCCCTCCAGCAGAGCACTCCCACCTGACTTGGCCTCACCTCCAAAATGACTGAGGGTGCACTCGATCCCCTCATCCAGATTGTCAGTAAAGATATTAAACAGAACTGGCCCCAGCAGTGAGCCCTGGGGAACACCACTGGTGACCAGCTGCCAACTGGATGTAACTCCATTCTCCACCACTCTCGGGGCCAGACATACAGCCAGATTTTTATCCAGCAAAGAGTGCACTTGTCCAAGCTGTAAGCAGCCAGTGTCTCCAGAAGAATGCTGTGGGAAAAAGGTTTCAAAGGCTTTACTGAAGTCCAGGTAGATAGCATTGAGAGCTTTTCCCTCATCTGCTAAGTTGGTCACCTTGTCACAGAAGGAGATCAGGTTGGTCCTGCTTTTCATAAACCCATGCTGGCTGAACCTGATCCCCTCATCCTGCATGTGCCACATGATGGCACTCAAGATGGTCTGCTCCGTGACCTTCCCTGGCACTGAGGTCAGGTTGACAGGCCTGTGGTTCTCTGACCATTCTGTTATGAGTGTCACACTGGCTAACCTCCAGTCAACAGGGACCTGCCCAGTTAGCCAGAGCTGCTGGTGAATTATGGAAAGTAGCTCAGTGAGCACTTTTACCAGCTCCCTCAGTACTTTTGGGTGGATCCTGTCTGATCCCATATTCTTTTGTATATCCAAGTGGTATAGCTGGTCACTGACCATCTCCCCTGGGATTATGAGGGCTTTATTCTGCTCCCTGTCTTTCAGCTCAGAGGGCTGAGTACCCCATGAACAACTTCTTTGCTTTGTCATTAAGTAAAGAAGTACCTCTACCTGGGCACACTCCCACAGCTGTTCTCTCAGATGCCACCCAGTACTGGCACGAGAACAGGGATCACCGTGCAGGTGGCACCTGGGTGGCAGCGTGTTCCCGCCAGAGCTGTCTGGGCAGCTGTGTCAGCCGTGCCAGGTGTGGAGCTGAGCGAGGCTGTGGCTTTCTGCCAGGTGGATACCACAGCTCCCTGGTTGAGCTGGCACTGCCTCAGCACCCTTCTGTGCCAACTGCTGTGCCACACCCTGGTCACCAGTGCTCCCTAAGGGCTTATTTTGTATGTGTGGTCCCCAGCCAGCTGCTGTCATGCTAGATGTGCATCCTGGAGGCTCGAGGCTCCTCGATCCAGTTATTTTGAGTTAAATCCTTTGCTCCTGGCCCCTGCCGCAGTCATAGAGGGTAGGGTGTCTGTACAAATGTGGTGAAGGGAGGATTTTCAGCAAAGGCCAGCACCACTTCCATTTGTGGAAGTCACCTCCTGAGAAAACATCAATGTTCATCTTCAGAACACCTCACTAAACAAAGCAGTAGAAAGTACAATATAGGCAGCTGCTAGAGGAGATGATAGTGAAAGAAAAATTATGGGAGGTAGACTGGTAGGTAATAGTATAACTAGTGACTCAGATCATGTACTTGCAAGTAAAACCAATGTATTACACACATCCTTTCTCTTCAATTGTTAAACATTAATTTGTAGATTAAAAATTTTATTGAACATCACTGTATTTCTGATATCATAGGAAGGTAAAAATGACAACTGATTCCTCTTTTCTGCATTATTTATTACTTCATTTACTTTTACCATATCTTCTCCTGCTTTTGTCAATTGAGAATTTTCAAGCCCCATGACAGCATTGAGCCCACCAGCTTCCTTTGAATGAACAGGGAAATTATATAACCAGAAAGACACAGTCAACATTCAAAATGTCAGTAATCGCCCTTCACGTGCATAACCAAACATACATACTTTGAACCTCTACGTTAATTTCTGTCACATGGTGAGGTGTTTGGGACTTGCCCAGCTCCTTTCCTGGGAAGAAACTTTTACAGCTTCATTATCAGCTAAAGATTTGGATCATTTGTTTGCCTGCCAGTCACATTACAAAAAATGAAGAGCTTTTCTAAAATCAGCAGAAGCACTCTGAATTCTGATGTAAGGATGTCTTTTATCATCCTGATTGGACTCACTCAATCACTCCTGAACATAAAGAAACGTTAGTTCTTAAAGAATCAGAAACATATAGTTTTATATCAGCTTGGCAGATGAGTATTTTGGTAATTACATTTGCGCTCTCTGTATATCCGTAACAGCTCCAAGTGCTTTTGTTTCAGAACAAACCTGATAATTTGATTATGGTCTGAATTCAGCAGAGCATTTGAATGCAGTATAAATTTAAATTTTTTAATGATTGAATCATGTGGACTAGTCTCTTTTGTTATATTTAACTTCTAAACCAGCAGTATATTCTTTTTTAAAAGACTATCTGTTAAATCAGTATGGTTTGATGTGTGAGTTCATCAGAAAGAGGAACGTACCAGAACATCCATATTTCCAACATATAATAAAACAGAAGATACTCTACCTAATCTGATTGAAATAGAGGACAAATACATTTCAGAATCTAGGTTAGACAAGACACCACAAAAAAAAATTGACTCTGAAACATCTGGTTTGTTTTACACAAAACCATAAACATGTGTAATTACTAAACGGCCTAAGCTGTTTCTTTGGAAGGTGCCCTAAACAACAAGGACAGCAGGACAAGTGTTTACAAAGCCAAGGCATATACATTAATCGTGGCATGGCAGCATTTTAAAGAAACTATCAAAGTCAGAGGGATTATAAAACAGCTGGGATGAATTGTAGGTAGGAACTGTTTTAAATCTCTGGATTCTAGGTCACAGTAGAGGCTGTAACACAGGGCATTCACTCGCTCTTGTACTCCTTTGTGTTGCTTTCTCTTAAGGGAGAATCATGGCATGTAGAGGGCTGGAGCCATTATCTCTTTTATGGAAAGCATCAGTTGGTGCAATCATTAGGGATCTTGAAACTGGGAAGGAGTTTATTGCTGTGACAGATCGGGCAACATATGGAAGGAAGTAAGATGTTCTCCAGAGACAGATTAAGTTTTTGCCAAGGCATTTTACTGAAATTTTGGAAAATAAACAGGTCATTAATTGAGTCCAGATTTAGCTACTGCAATTTGTGCAAAGATGTTGCAAACCAGATGCTTTCCCCTATTTGTTTTTACAGCCCTTTCTATTTATAGATGCTCTTATTTGATAACTTACTTCTTTAATAGAGGGCATTGTTTTACACCGGAAGTCTCATCTCAGTTTTGCCAGCAGATGCCTGACTAAAACATACATGTTCACGCAATTGCAGGGGATGAAACACTCAGCAATAACATAAGTGGAAAATAATCAGTAGGAATAAGTTAACATTTAATTCTTCTCTGGGTTTCTTACCACCTAACCTATTTCAGCCTTTCTCTATACCAACCCTGCTGGTGAAATGGTAGAGGCAAAGACACCTATCCCAAGGACAGCATTCTTAGCCTTGTCTTGCCAGTGAAGGTGTGAATACAATCCATGTTGGCATTTCTTTGGTTTCCCAAGTTGTGTGACACAGCTACTGATGTACCTGTCAGCCCTGTGGGAGCATAGCTTCAACTTGAACTCCAGATTAAGGTTGGATCCCAAAATGGGAATGTAGCAGCGAAGTCAACTAAGGTGTAGCAACTGACAGAAATACTTCAGAAAAGAAATATTCGTTCCTTTTCCACTTAGGTTTCTTTCAGTCTTCAGAATGCAGGCTCTATTTTATGGTCTATCCACATAATCTTGATTCATGTTATAAATAACATACTGAGTGAAAAGCATCTGCCCTGACTTGAAAGCAGTGAGTCTAGTGGGGATGCCTTCTAAAAGGATTGAGCCAGTCACACCAGGTCCTTTACAGTCAAGACAGAAATAGGTACCTCTGAAAGCAAGTCATCCTGAAATAGATGTGAGAGACAAGGGGAATGAATTGCCCTGTAGTGGTGCGTATTTCTTGCCATAATCCTAGCCAAGTGACAGCACCAAAGACCTGCTTGCAGTGACAGACTGGGAAAAGCCATCTCTTCAGCTGCCACCTAAGTGCCTTTGATATGGAAATCAATGAGCCACTAGCACTGCAGAAGTTTAATTTTAGAGATTGCTGCTTATAGCCTCTCTGGCTTCATTTGAAGGTACCTGCTAAAGTAAGCAAAGCAGGAGATGGAGCTGACAAGGCACCGGTGACTTCAATGGCACTTGAACATGCACTTAAAGGTACATGTTCTGACAGTAACCTGCCAGTGTGCCTGAACCTTGCATAAATTTATTTCTTCATTTCCAGTTTATTCTGGGGGGGCAGATTGTGAATTACACATCTTTAGAAGATATTCTGAAATGGTTGTAATAAAAGCTGTGCGATTTTACTCGTGAACCCTGACAGGTTTAGCTAAGCAATGGGGGCAGCAGCCATGCAGAATTCATAATGCATGTTTTAAAGTGCACTTTGAAGTTCACTTTTCAAACTGCTAGGTAGTGATTTGATCTCTGAATATTTATTTTATTGTGTCCACAGTCAGCGCAAAAGTCCATCAGGCTCAGGTATCCTGTTTTTCACAACAGCTGCTAGTGAATGCCTAGGAAAGGGTATAACAACATGACAAGTTTATGGTATAACCTCTTAGCTTCCAGGTTTCAGTAAATAGTTCTTTGCTGATGTTGTTAACAGGGCTGCCAATTAGGAACAAAGTAAACGGGAGGTTTATGATGTGACTGTGCACTTCCTAGCTGAGCTACACCTAAGCTTGTGAGACACACAGACTGTTTCCCATTTGAAATGTTCTGCAGATGTGTAATCCCTCACATCACAATTGCTATTTTAAAAAGTTATTTTCATGTCATTCCCAGGTGTCATGGCCAGAGTTGCCTCCCTGTCACTAGTCTGAGCAAAGTGAAGTGCCACTAATCTGAGCAAAGTGGGAACAAAGTTTATTTTTAAAGCAATACAGGCTTGCTGGTGGTTTGAAAGCAAAATATTCAGAGCTCCATTTGGTTTTAATTTATCATGCAGCCTATTATATTTGGTAACATATTAGGAACAGTGAGTATATTATTTGTCTTGAGCTCCCCAGGACGTAAAAGGAGAAAAAATGAAGACTGAAATACATTAATATCTGCTTCATTCTTTTGCAATCCAAGAACAGAGTACATACAAAGTACTTTAAAGCAAATTTCAGTCTCAGCTACATAAATGCAAATCCTGAGCACTTACAGGGTATGCAGTGAATTCTGGCTTGGAGTAAAAGATCTCCACAGCAGCATGGTCTGGAAACTTCTTTCAGGACCCAGTTTTGCCTTAATTTCATGTCCTTATAGCTAAGAACAGCACTTGCCTGTCAAAATCTGATTGAACAAGAGGCAAAAAAAAATTGCAAACATAAGCAGAAGCAACCTTCTTCACAGGTCAGGTGCAATTTCAGTTTTGCAATATTTTCTTGCCCAACTTGAGATACTTCAAAGAGGTCTTATGTCCAGACTGAGGAAACCAACCTTCCCAGAAAGTCAGAGCTTTTCAAGTGTCATGGAAAACAGACCAAAGATGAGTAGTTCCTTTTGAAGGTTTTGGCCAAGGAATTTTTCCAGTAAAGCTACATTCCATAAACATGGAGCAACACCTTAAGTAGACAACAACAAATGAGGAACACCGTGAGGTTGATTTCAAACAGACAGTGGGACAGGGAGAAAGCCTGTGAGAAGGATGTGATAGGATGCCAGGATAAACATGAGGGCAGACGGCAATATTTTCATCACTCTACAATTGAGAGAGTAAAAAGAAATTCACAGCTGGAATGGAACTTATCAACCAACTCTCTTGGTGTGCCTATTTCGAGCAGAGGGGGAATCAACAGAGGAAGAATCTTGGTAAGTGGCTGCTGGAGGAGGTGTCCAAGTGAGTGTGTGAGCTATAGAGGGGAGAAGTGAAGTACACCTGTTCTAGGGGCTAGAGGAGAAGGAAGGAATGTCTGCTGGAAAATAATTCACCTCACCTGCATTGGCGCAGGTTCTAGGCTTTCTCTGACCCTTCCTGCACCTCGGAAGCATTTTCCAAAGGCAAGCTATGGGGAAGGAGAACAGCAGGCTACCTGCCCTTTTTCAGGAGGAGCAGTTTGGTGGCTGGAAAGGGAGCTATGGAAAACCCTTTCTTCTCTGTTGCTCCTGCTATTTGGTGGGTTTCCACTCTGTAAAAAAAAACCAAAAACCACCTGCAACTTTATCCAGTGAGACAAATCAGCTCTGCATTTAGCACAGTGCAAAATGTGAGTGAAAAGAAGTATGCAGGAAATATGGAGTCTAAAAATTAAATGCTCAAATTATGCATAGAGCAGTTGGTTGCTAGAAGACAGAAAATCCTGTCCAGGGACTTGTCCAGTTCATACATATCTATATTGTAAATTGCCCCACTACTGGTTTATTGTGGAAATTCTGCCAGGGATTATTGTGAGAAGCTTTTTGTCTTTTTATTTTCTTTTAATTAAAACGCATTACATATATGTAACTTATACTCTACATTTTATGATATGAAGAAAGAAATAATTTGGGATTAAAAGCTGTAGGCATCATGCACTCTGCTCCAGACATACAGGGCAGCTAATGTACTGTACAGAACACTTGATGTGGATTATGCTAAATTCTAGTTTTGAGTGAGGAATAAGTGATCCATTTGTGTCTCACATTCCCCCAGCTTCTTTATTTATGAGGTTGCTGATCAGACACCAGTCTTTCCTGGGTCTCCAGGAAGAGTAACCAGCAAAGAGATGGCTTTGCCATACCTAGTGGCTGTCCTGGTGGTGATGGCTTGGGGACTGTAGAATAAAAGGGAGAAATTTCAACTGTCAGTGAACAAAAGGCTTTATAAGCATCCTGCAGAGTACTTCCCTGCATGCTAGGCTGCAGTCCAGCCCTGGAGTCCAGAGTCAGCTTCTTGGGTAGTGCACATTGCTCTGCAGAGCCCCGTGTAAACCCTACATCCTTTTACGTAGAATTTATAAGATCCAATAACATGAATTTAATAACACATTGGGAAATCTCTGGCATTCTACAAGTTTAAGCAATAAGTGTATCATCTGAAGGAATTCACTGCAGGTGTAGGACCATTTTAGAGAGTATTTATTTTCTCCTTAGCTCATGCAGTTACAGTAGATTTTAGCCTGCCTCTAGTGGACTGATAATGCTTGTAAGGAAAATTAATCTTCCTACAAAATTGTATTTCCCTTTTTTTACATATAGGTACCAAAATAGTTAAGAAAGGCGGAGATTACAATGTTATCGGCCAGGAAACTGGTGTACAGAGACACGTTATACAACTTCCAGCAAGTCACTGCCAGCTAGTCCTGAGCCCTAACCATCGTGTCTGTGTGCCTCACTGGGCCAGAGACTGAAATCATGCAACAAGTATTCATTGATTTCAAGGAACCTGGAGAATTTAGTGTTCCCATGCACTAGTCCCCTGCTGCTGTATTTGAAATAGTGTTGCCAAGAACTATTCTGTTCTGCCTTGTTGCTTTTTAAAAATTTTTACAAAATCTAACTTTAGCACTGTTTCTCTAGCACAGAGAGAGGGAAAAAAAACTTCTATCAAAACCTGAATATTTCCTCTCTTGCCCATTTCACTATGATGGTACTGGAGTCCTGTTGAAAAGAAAATAAATAGCAAAGCCCTCACCTGAAGTCTGCAAAGGCATGAACCTTCAGCTGAGATAGGAATGTTTGTCTGTGGCTGAGTGACACCAGCAGTAGGACTGTGTGGGGATTTACAAAGTATTTGGATAACTATAAGAAACTAAGTTTATCTAAACACTTTCTTACATTATCAGTGTGTTATCCAAACACTTTGTTAGTGAGACTGTGAAATTAGGATGTGTGCAAGCCCACCACTACTTAAATATATTTACAGAGTTCCTGTGGGTTTAGTTTTAGGAACTTGGGTATAGATTCAGCAGATGGACTTGCACTAAGGGTATGGAAACTACTTTTAGCTAATTTCTGTCATGATACTCTCCAAATACTTTAGCAGAGGAGGTCTGCCACCTGAAATGTCTTCCTCTCTTTTGAACTCTTATTTATTACCCAACTGTTGGGTTTTTTCCTTAATTTACTGTTAAGAACCACCGTCTTTAGGGACTTCACACAGTGTGGGATGCTGGCTATTCTTGGCTTGTGAAGAGTTGAGCTAAGGCCAGTGGAGTCTCTATTCATATGCTGGTGTGGTTTGACTGAGAAAAAATGTTTAAAACTGAACAGGATTGAGACCATAATGCCTAAATTAGCAGTCAGCTACTGCATGAAACAACTGACCCCATCCAATGATTTTACCAACCATCCAGGAGCTCCTGGTTCTTTCTAAGCCCCTGGGAGAGCAGAAGGGACAGAGAGGTCACATCCTCTGAGCCTGACATTGTGGCCAACAGACCAGCAGCTTACACTTCACCAGCAAATGTGACAGGAGGGCACGGAGAGGCTGTGCCCAGGGAAATACTGTCATTCCGCAGACTCCAGCCACAGACCACAGGAGAAGTTATTTTGATGCGTTTATGCACTAGCAGAGCTGTTAGGATCCCACATCTACAGAATGTACCCCCCAGCCATGGGGTGGGTACAGTCTGGTTAGCTCAGGTAAGAGTACACACTGGCCACTCCTGCTCAGAGCAGCCCCAGTGGGGTGGCCACTCCAGGTCAGGCCAACCCAGTATCATGTGTTGGCCAGTGGGCAGATGCAGCTTTTTTGGGAAAAATATAATGCTGGGATAGCCATATACTGATTTTGTACATTGCATATTCTACCTGCATTCACATGGTTCAAGGAGGTCCTGAGCCATGAGCTGGAATTTTGTGCTTAATGGCCCTTGCTGAATTTTCCTTCCAGGGATTTAATCCTTTTTTGAACTCTGGTAACTTCTGGCAACCAGAGTATCCTCTAACAATGACTTCCAGAGGTCAGCTATGCATATATGAAGAACAATTTCATGTTCATATATTTATGTTCATTCATTTTGAACCTACCCCTACTTACTGTTCCAAACTTTATCCACTGCAAGAAAAGACCTCATAATTACCAAATGGTGGGCAGACCTTTGTAATAGCATAACCATGTTTGTTGGTTCGCACTCAATTACTTGTTCAAAAAGTTTTAAAATCCTCTTTGCTTTTGTTTTGTTCCTACTGAGCACTTGTATTGGATTTTCATAAACCTATCCAAGATCTGTTTCCTCAGTGATAACAGCTCCATTAAATCTCATCACTGTGCACTGTGTATCTTTAGGGTGGTTTTTATCCCATACATTTATCAGCCTCAAAAGCTACAGTTTAAAGGCCTTCTCAGCCGATATTGTAGGAACCTTCAGTGTTTACAACCAACTTCTGTTTTGACTGACAGACTAATTTGGTATCATCATTATATTTTGCCAGCTCATTACTCAGTCCCGTTATAAAAATCATGTATGGATAGTGGACAAAACAGGTTCCAACACTAATGTCTGTGTGAGTCCTCTGGGAACCCATTGTGAACATAGAATATTTATTACTACTTTTGTTTCCTGTCTTTAAGCTGTCATTAAGCCACAAGTGGCCTTTTCCTTTTTATCTGTGACAGCTGAGGTTCTTCATGATTGTGTGGTAGAGGATCTTGGAAGAGCTTTTTTCAAATCAGTTGCTATTCATTTTGCTGATTTAATATCCCTGAGCTCCTCCACAGGAGAATTGATGAGATGAATCACGCTTTCTTGCCATGACCCTCATCTTCCTGGCTTTTTGCATATGTCCTTACTTCCATAAGTTTACCTGGATGGGTGCCATCGTTTGTGTCCTAAAACATACTACTGTTTTACTCCTGCTCATGATTTATAATCCTCTGCTCCTGTGCTGTGGCCAGGCTGCTAATGATCCTGTAATGAGGAGGTATTTTATGTATCAGTACTATCCATTGAACATGTGGATCTTAAAATGCAAATGGATAGTCCTCCCATGCTGGAATAGGGACACCGAACAGAAGAAAAGGATATAATGTACTATTCAGAAGCCTCATCTCCCGGTTTGAAGTTTATCTTCAAGGGTGTGTGTAAGCCTGTCTCTCATGCATAAGAAGCCCTGTGTAGCAGTGTTCATTTTTAAAACTCACTATCAGGCAGTTGACGTAGCAGCTGACTTTCCTCCAGAGCACATCAGTATCGGGCTCTCCAGTGAAACAATCCTCTGTTGTAATTCCGCGCGGCTATTAACCGTCTCCATCTCACTTCCTGGCGATGCAGAAATCTCACACAAACTATTTTGCTTTTGCCCCAGTCTGATTCCTGGCAGCCCCAGATGAGCTGCAGAGCCTCGGTACCCCAGCACAGCCTCAGGAAGAAAGTCAAAGGGCTGCTGAGCCAGAGGGAAGCATTTCTGGCTGCTCTAGAGTCCCTGCTGTTTCAAGCCCTGTATAAAGGAGTTTGCAGCCTGTAGTAATCCCAGCAAACAATGCTCAAACAAATGTTTGTGTTCAAACATAAAACATTTTTCCTAAACAGCAGACAATGAACTTCTGCTTTTAAAAGTCCTGGTCCCCAAGACAGGATTCAAAACACGTGAAGTAAGTGACAGCCTCATCTTAAACACAGCTTTGGGTTCCCTGCATGTGAATTTTTTTCTCTCCCTGAATTTGAGAAAGGAGAAATTGCTGGTACTTAGCACATGAGCAGCTGTGCAGGCATCTGTAAAGGCAGATACAGGCAAGAAATATAAAATATGTGGATAGGATAGAGATATGTGGATAGGACTTCAATATGCAATGTAGGATATATTGCATATATCGGGTATTGGAGTTAGGCTGTAATCCAGCAAACCAAACTATTCTTCTACCTGCAGAATTACAGAAGGGAGTCCAGAGATCAGCAAGTTAAAAGCAGATGCCTGATTTTTTTTCTTCTGTGACTTGAAAACAAAAGTTTCCTGCTTCTTCTAACTACATGTCACTAATGTTAATAACAAATGTGCTCCTCTAGTGGATAGGAAGCTGTTTTGTTCTCACAGAACCAGTGCTTTCAAACGAAGAGAGGCCATCAAGTTGCCATTAAATTTTAGATGTGAAATAACGAGATAAGTGCAACTAACAATAAAAGGGAAATGGGCCACTTCGGGAAGATCAAGGGGCTGATTACTGTGTGAGAACAGCAGGTTCAATCCAAGCCTGAAGAACTCCATGCCAGGTACAACATCATGGACCTATCTCACAGTTCACTGGGAGGTGTGCATTCTAAGCTGTAAGTGAGCAGTCCTGTTACAAATATATATATACACGTATATATATTTATTTGTTTAGTTAGTTAGTTAGCTAGTTATAGGAATACAAGTGGGAAAGTGCTGCTCATCTCAATTTGTCCTCAACTACTCCATTGCAGCATTGTCTAATGAGTAATACTGTGAGGCCAAGGCAGTGTGTAGAAACTTGCACTGTTGTTTTGCCCAGAAAAACCAGTTATAAGTAGACAGTTTGTTATCAAATATATTTTAGCATTTCTAGAGTACATTGAGTGGTTTTCTCCAGCTGATGTCAGCACCCCACTTGCAGTGAAATGGAGGCGGATCTCAAGTACTGCCTGAGATACTTCAGTATGCGTGGGCAACCCTGGGGCAATTTTTCCTGCCAGTAGTTTACTCTTTCTTTCTCACATCAAATGCCATTTCAGGGAGGAAAGGTGGCAGAGAGACATAAAAATCAATTAACAGAAATGAAGTGTTGCAGCCCTGCCTGTGAATGCATACAGAGAAGAGTGACTCCTTGGGCTGACTTTGCAAGTTATACTAAGTCCCTACAGTCGTCAGAAGTACTGTGCTGTATGAATAAGCCTTTAACTAAATATTCCTGATATCCCAGAGTATTTCAGTATCCATAAAGTCACTGATTGACATGTTAGATGTGACATGTAGTTATTACACTGTAGATATCAGCATGGACATTTCTGATTCAGATTTTAAAAAAACACCCTAATTCCAGACAATGATTTTATGAAGGAATCTCCTTTCCGGCATGGATCGGTCACAATATGGGAACATGGGGTTGCATTTTCTTCTCATGGGCTATGCTTCTGTAATGACAGGCAGCAATTTCAGGTGTGTGCTGGAGCTCCCACAGAGCCCTTGTAAAATGCATGAGGAAACTTCTATTTTGAAGTGCTTTTATGAGATGCATTAGCATCACGTTCAGTGGTGTTCTATTAACTATTGCAGAAACAGTCTGTAGACTTAGACTGAAATATTAATTAGTGCTATTATATAACAGCCTAGACTTCTGTAGTACTTCTTGTCTGAGAGGCTGATGGCCAAAGGGGTTTCCTCATTTGAGTGACACATCTTTGAAAATAAGCAGTGTCAAGGCAGTCACCAAACAAGGATACAGTCATTTTAAAGGTATGCAATGAAGATTGTTTCTTTCCTTCGCCATGCACAACTTCAAGCACAGGAGCTTTCAAACACGCATTGCAAGACCAGCTAACTCTTGTTGCTTCTTGTTTTATATGACTACTATGCAAGTACTGGACTGAAGCCAAAGAATTCAGCCTCAGCACAGGCAGCGCTCATCAGCGCCGAGCCTGGGGCAACCCTCCAGCTCTGAAGTTGTGTTTGGACCCTCATGTCTGGGAGGAAAGGAAAGTCATCACTGTGCAACCGAGGCTTCTTATTCTGTCCTTTGTGACCTCTGAGATGAGCTGTTAGGGAAGCTGGCAGAGCTGCTCTGCCCTGTTGCCTTACCCTCTGCTGGGGACATAGGAAGGACAGGCAGCCACAGGGGCACTGAGGCTGGTACTTTGCTCTCTGTTACAAGCATATAACTGGGCTTGTTGAGCCCTTAGTGGACTTATTCACTAGTATATAACTTACTTAGTCTCTTGCCTTGGTTTTTGTTTCTTTGGACTGGCTTTTGAATCATTACATTTCTCTTAAACTGCTTCCTAATCTTTGGAAATATTGCAAGGAAGAATGCAGAATCACATTAGCAGAAAAAGTCAATGCATTTTCCAAGAGAAAAAGAAATCTGTGTGAATATTTAAGCAGAGTGGTATGAAATGTTAATACTTGCTTTACACTAGCAATAGCATTTTATAAATAGATAAAAGAACTGTAGATTAATCAAATAAGAATTTCTCTTTGGATAAACACTGCTTGTCATTGACATTTGGGGGTCTCTGGGATATTTATTCCTAAAAAGACAGCAGCAGAGTGACTGACATGCTGGCTTGGCAAGCTGCGGTGGGAATGGAAACCATCCCTTCCCTGCTATGCTCACTCTCTCTGCTCACACCTGTGAAGCAATCCTGCCTCCCCTCTTTGCACAGTAAGGCAGAGATGAGACTGGTCAGTCCTACTCCCTGGCTGCCAGTGCCCAGCCCTGTTGCGGAGTACAGATGGTAGTGGTGCCATGTCTTTGGTACTGAGTTTGAAGTCTCTGCTTAGAGTCTCAGAGAAGACCATGCAGCCATACTTGGAGCAAAAAGCGGCACGTGCAGCACGTGCAGGTGCTGTTAATGGCAATAACAGGTAATGGAGGCTTACAGTCTACAGCATTCATTTTAAATTTCTAGTACCCAGAATTATATTTCTCCATTTTATGGCACTGCACAAGTCCCACATTGATGAGGAATAAAATTCCTAAGGTGTAATGAGAACAGATTGCATGACAGTAAAACCCTGCCCTAAGGTGGTTTGCATGGAGCAAAATTTTAATGAATAATTGTGAATAAGAGCTCTCCTTCCCCCTTTACATTTAGGTGGCTACATCTGCCCTGTCCTTTGTGAGCAGGTAGGTCCCAGGCAGTGCCACCTCATGGCCCTGCCCTGTTGGCTCTGTGAGGCTGGGAGTGGGAGGAGAACTTCATTGTACCATGGCATGTCATGACATATTGTTGGCCTCCAGGCTGGAGAACAGGACACAGAAAATAATGTCACCACAGGTAGATGTTCAGGTGGAGTCTGGGGAAGTCAAGATCCCCCATGGGTTGGGATGGGGGTTGAGCCCCTGCTGCCTGGGGCTTGCAGCCACTCCAACAGTGCTGTCACCTGCCAGGCCGCCATGTCTCATGGGAAGGGGCACAGAGGTGGCAGTGTTGTTCCTAAGCTGTGATTCTTAGAAACCACTCACTTCCCATGATTCTTAGAAATCAGCACACACTAGGGGTGTATTAATCCAAAATATTGGTATTTTAAAATATAATGAAAAATTATTTGACTATAAGGGCGTTTTCAGTGTTTTTTCACTCAGATTTGCAGCTCACCTGGTGATAAAAATGGCAGTGTTCTGTTTCCGTATGAATAATCAAATAGTATCTTCTGCAAACTCAGTGGTTGATATGTGAGGACTGAATGAGAACACCTGCCCCAATGTCTGTTGAAAAAAACCAACAACAAAAAAGATTATGTTATGCCGAGGAACCTGGATAACAGAGAACCTCTCCATCCCCCTTCCCTCTTCCAGGCTGTGGCCAGTTCTTGGTAGCATTAATATTAGGGACTCTTGGGTTTTGTTTACTGCTGAGTGACTGCTGCTAGGTATTGTTGAATCTTTTTCATCCCAAGGGCTTCACTTGTTCCAGTCCTTGTTGTACCGTGCGGTTTTGGAGATTCAGACAGCTCTTCCGTAAACGGACTTTTTCTTGGCAAACCGGGGTATGGTTTTTAGAAAAATAGTGAGGGCATCATCTCCAGAGATGAGTCAACAGCTGGGCAGCACAGAGCAGAGGAGGAAAAGGTTTTAGGCTGCCCTGATTACTCTAAAACACGCATTCCTGAGCGCCTTCAACAATTTCTTATTTCCTTTCTGAAGCGAGCCGGTGCAGCCCGTCCGTGCTGGGTAAACTCCGGCCAGCCTGGGGCTGCCGGGGCGGGTTGGGGCTGGGGCAGGCGGTGTGTGCGGGGCTGGGGCAGGCTGTGTGTGCTGGACCGGGACGGGCAGGGGCAGGGGCAGGCTGGCTGTCCCGCTCCGCAGGCTGACTTCCACAGGCTGCACTGGGAGCGATTGGCCCGCGCGGATCATGTGGGAGAAGCCGGAATCCCGAGTTGTAGTAGCTCTTGGCACTCCTTTTTCGTTTAAAGCGCTCGCTCCTCTCAGCTCCCTGGGGCTTAGTGCCTCCCCGCTTTTCCTTGCCCTCAGTCCCACCTGGAGCAGCGCCGCGGGACGGCCGGGGCGAGCCGAGGGCAGCGGCGATGTTGAAGCAGATGCCCCGGGCCGCGGGCACCGCCTGTTTCTACCTGAACGCGGTGTCCCCCGAGGGCCCGGAGCTCTTCTGGCGCTGCGATCCGCCCGCCCGGCGCCCTCCCTACAGGACCAGCAGGATTCTCGCCCGTCACCAGCTGGTGACGAAAATCCAGCAAGGTGAGTCGCTGGCAGGAGCGCTCCGTAGCCCTGCGTTGGCGCAGGGGCTGCGGGGCTGCTCTTTCGTAAGAGAACAGGTTTTGGTGCCTCATGTTTCAGGCTCTTTTCCTGTCGCTATTCCAAACTAACCTGGCTAGAGACAGGGTTTGAAGTGATCATTCATAGCTCTCTGTTTCCACGCATGGACGCCATACACCGACAATCAGGAGACGAACGCTAGTGCATGATTAGCTATTTAACTAAATTACCTTTTAATCATAAACTGCTGTGGTATCTTAGGTGCTGAACTTCGACTTGTCTGACTGTCGGAGCAGTTACTGGCACCAGTCCGTCTGCTCCAATTGCTGCCGGTCAAACCTGCCTGTGGCAGCCCACAAAGGGAGAATAGATAGTCACCCGATTAAAAAAGAAGCAGAAGTCCAGTGTGACTGCAAGAAGGCAACTGGGATAACATTCTTTGGAAACAAGCATGTGTAACTGTCAGAGGATTAGAAAACTTGTCACATACCCCTAAAAATAATTGTTGACTTGGCTTTCTGCAGCTGCTTAAGCAGTTTTCTAAGCAGTCATTACAAATATATTGATTTGGTTTTTTTCTGAATATCTGTCTGTGGTACTAATGCTAAGTGCAGACTGGCCTCAGAACAAATCCTTTGGCCTGTGCATGCAATTTAAAATCATCTTCAGAACAGTTAATGCAAAGATAAAGACCCTAACCAACTGTACTGATTTTCCCAGATTAAAAAGCAAATCAATACATAGTTTTGTATTGATCATAGTTTTGTATGGAATCCAGTTTTCAAGAACACCAGTTTCCAAAGTGAATGTAGTCCTACATGCAGAAAAATGTCATGTTGAAAAGAAAAAATTCCTGATGACAGCAGTCACTTTCTTGACAGCTTGCAGAAAGGTGCTTGATTCTGCTAACTAGGTGCAGGCATAGAGATAACATTATTTACTGTCATATCTGCCAAATTCACAGAAATTGGTGTGAGGTTTTGACCAGAAGCAGTGAAATGGTGTGGCTATTTCTGTGTGTTTCTTTCCAGTAAGATTTTTTATATCTGTGGCTGTCAAGCTCTGGCAGAAGTACAGAATATAGTGATGAAATTTTATTGCATTTATAATGAAAACAATGCATAATTCTTTGGCCAGGTTTAAAAAGATGAAAAAGATAGTTTCTGTGGCAATTAGAAAAATGTGGTTGTTTGCAAGGCAGTCTCAGGAACTGGTCATGTTTGAAGGATACTGGTCCTCACTGCAGCTCTGATTTCAGGAAGGATATTATGTCATTCTGTGTCAATCCAGTGTATGGCCTGGATTGAATGGAAAGAAAGGGTAATTTATTTCTCTACAGGTTTATTTGAAAATGTTTTGGGTGCAGTGCTACTACCAACTTCGTGTTCAAACAGCATTAACTGAGGATATGGTGGATTAACACACCTCTTCTGCCTGTCATGGTGCTGTTTAACTTTCCTTCTGTAACCTGTAATCTGTCCAGGACAGCCAGGGCTGCCAAAGCCAGTCAGTGGTGCTGAGGCTTTGGAGAGGCTGCATGGTGAGGAGTTTCAAAGTTGTAACATTTCCTCCTACAGCTTGTTGCGTGGATGGTCAGTCTGTGGTGAATGATCTGTGCTGCTCTTTCACAGCTTTCCAGCTTGTTCTGCACAAAGATGTGGAAATTATATTTGTATAGCACTTGATGATGTGATGTATGTTACCGTTCAGTGTATGAAATATTTATATATTTTGGACCACTAAGAACGCCTCGTTGCTTCCTTCACTTCTTTTATTGATGGTAAAGGGGTCCTGGGTACAGGATCCAGTGTTGGTCAAGGGGTCAGTTCATTAGCAATAAGGAAATCATGTGTGCAGGTAGATGCTGATGTCTGTCTGAAAACCCATAGGTAAGCAGGCACACATCTAGTGCAAAACCAAGGCACACATTTTTTCTACAGTGCCCCAAGTAATGATTAATTATTTTGATACAAACCGTTGTGTTAGCAACACCAAATAATTTAAGCCTAGCTAGTATGACTCAATTTGAAACTTCCAGTTTACACTCTGGACAAAAAACCTAGATCCATCAAAGTCCCTCACAAGACTTTCACCAAGTTCTGCTGAGTCAGCATGTCAGCCTCTGCACTTGCCTTGTTTAAACTGTGAGCATAGTGACGGTACTGGATCAGCCCCCACCCCTGTCCCAGAGGGTACTGGAAGAGTACTGTAATATCGGTGGAGGTTATCAGACTGTGCTTTTAGAGGTGAATGAGTTTTACCCCATTACCAGATGGGATTCATAACTAGCGGAATGCCACTTAAGAGAAACTTATCAATAATATATTGAAAAGTAGATCAGGAGCTGCAAGATGGGAACCAAAACCTGCTTTTAGTCATCCAGCTGAGTAAAGCATGTAAATCATTATTTAGTTGCTTGAATTTGTGTATCTTTGAATCATACATTTTAAGGCCATTAAGACAAAGTATTTTAACATAGCTACGCCAATTCTTGTGTTTGCACCTCTCAATCTAATAATTTGAATTATAGCATATGTTTAGAAAAAGATCCAGCCTGCATTTTAAGATTGCTGGAATGGTGAATCCTGCCTGGTTAATTGCTTTGCTGAAAACAGATCTGCCACATGTTTAAGTGCTAAGCTGCCTTGGGGCTTGTTTGAATACCTGCTCTCTACTTCTTACCCAGTTATTTTTCACTCGCTTATTTTCACACTGGAGGCACCTACAGTAGTATTGTTATATCAGATTTTTTCCTTAGTGAAAGGGATGTTTTACAAAATCACAACATATCCAATTTACAATGTATAAAGCAGTCAAGTCTTCCATTCCCAGTCAGTAATGCAGTGTGATACAAAGTGTTGCATATACTGCTATCTTTTCAGTCATTACCTGCATGTACTGTTCTAAACTATACTAATTTACTCTATCACATCGCAATACAACTTTTCTTCCTCCTTGAAAAACAGATTTGCTGAAAACTATTTCCTTCGTGTTTTCCTTTGGTGTTAGTTAAAAACAAACTGAATGAGTCATTAGAGGAATTATCCTATTTAATCATTTCTAAAAGGAAATTCACCACAAGGGAAATGTCAGGAACCAGATTGTTATTTCAATCAGATCATACTTTGAAAGTCTCAAATATTTGGTTCATGTACACCACCGACTCCTTGAGGCAGAATTATGAGGTGGCCTGTGAATGTGAGTAGTAATTATCTGTTTGATATTAAGCAGGTATTTTCCAGACGTGGTTTTTTTTATGATCCCCTTCACCCCATAAGCCCATTAGTTTCCACACTGAAGGGGACACATGTTTCAGCATAAAGGAACAGGGTGTAGCATGCTTGGTCTGAGGTATTTATTCAAACTCTGTATGCAGTAACTGTATGAGAATTCATTAACAATTACTCATGTTTTCTTTAAATAAATAAGGTGGTGACTTTCAAGAATTTATATTACATGAGTCACAAAGTTGTTATTTCTTTCACAGTGCATGGCTAAACTCAGTGCAGAACAGAAAATACAAAAAGTAGCTGTAGTTAAAAAGTAATGAAAATTAAGGCCATACTCTGAAAATGGTAAATTGAAATAATTGACTGTACAGTACAAGTAGAGTGTAAGTCAAGGTGACTGAAGCCACATTTGCCCCAGCATGGATAGGCTGGTAAAGAAATGTTCCTTTTCCTCTATAGTAACATTATATTCTTAGCCTGCATGCTCAGTAAGACAATAATATGAAGAAACAAATGAAAATAAGACAAATTCCTATTCTCAGTGAGTGAATTCCTGCCCACAGTGCGTAATGCTCTGTGATTTGTCTCAGTTTATGTCCACAGGCAAGAACAGTTGAGGAAAATTGTTCGATGGAGCGATATTAAATCAGACTTTAAACTTTTCAAGGCAAACTCTCCATTCAAGGCTCAGCAGATGTTTTATACTCTTATGTGTTGCAAGTTCAGTTGTGATCTTTTGTGTGTGCTATTACCTTTGAGTCACCTGGATTTGTCTGGTTTGAGCAAGTTTTAGAAATGCAAACAAATTCACTTTTCTGTCTTATAGTCTTCTCTTTGGAGTTAGTTTAACATGTTTAATTCTTCTCTTTCTCTAAGCATGAGCAGAATTTGTGGAAAGTGTTGGAGAGGTATGCAAGTGACTTACAAAAATTATGCAATTTAGGTGACTTAAATTTCAACTGTTATTGTACCATAAGCTATAATACAGTTTCATATTTAAAAGGAGAACAGGGAAGTCGTGTAGGTGAAAATGTTGCAGTCATAGGCTGCATTAAAAAAGCCCAGATCAGGTTCCTGGTATGTACACAGGTATGGATTACAGGATGGGAAATGGGATACAATTAAAAAATTAAAGGCTGTGAGTTTGGTCAGGCATACAGAGAGGACAAAACACAGTTGCTTAGGCAGTCTGAACCATAGCATTTCTCATGTTCTGGTTGCTGGCTGCTTTACCTACACATTTTTAAACCTCACTGTCTGAGCACAGGAAAGTAAAAGATTACCCAACAAGATTCAGCCTTGGTGATAATGATACAAACACCCTCACTTATGTCATCTCTGACTAGTGCTGATGGTGTACTGCCTCTTGAGCCTGTAAGCCAGTAAGTCAGGGCAGCAGCAGTTTGCAGCTCCTTTCGACCCTGGGTACCTCCTCCTGTGGTGCCTCTGTGTCTGTGCTCCAGCCCAGGCATGCAGGAGAGGACAGAACTGGGGCTGAGGTTGCCTGGAGCACCAGAAGGAGCATCCTTAGCTGCAGAACTGTTTGCACACCTCAGCTGGGACACGGTCCATCCCCCTCTCCATGTGTGGGGCAGTGTGTGCTCACAGCAGAGGGATCTGTGGGTTGGTTGTTTCATACACTCTCTAAGGTCCCTTAGAAACTGAGACCCTATGTCACATGAAGGTTCTTCACCATCTTTTCTTCCTTACACCGTCTTTCCGCAAGTCATTAGACCTAGAACTTGGAGTTCTTCAATTAAATAATAGGATTTCTTTAAAAATACTTTTATTATGTACTTGTACTCTGAAATGGTGTAAGTACTTGCGTGAAACTTTAACACAAAAAATGTGAGCATCCTGAGAGGTATTTATAAGCACAGAGTGCCCTGAGATGTGTTTATATTAAAAAAGAATTGGTGTATAAGAGTGCAGTCTGGCTAATTAAAATATTTTAAAATTGTTCTTCATAAACAACAGGACATTTGAAAGGGAGAAACCTTCATGGCAAAAAGTTCAAAACCACAAGTTATTAGGAAATACCTGTGTGATATGTAACTAGAAGTGGCCTGGGTGGTACTGGAGATTAGATTCAATAATAGTGGCTATTTCTGGCCTTAAAGCTTCACAGCCACAAAGTGTCAGTGGCACTTCAGCTCACAGATGCTGGTTGGACACCAAGAAGTAAAATTTGGCTTCTCTTTTGAGTTAGGCGACTTTTGCTCTCGATTTCACTGAAAGCAGGATTTCAGCCAAGGTGAAATTTTAACTTGAAGAGGCTTTGTTGTTTTGAAATTGTGAAATGAGCAGCTGTAGTTGTTCTATGTATCTTCAGTATTGATCATGGAGGAGACTTAATTTCATATTAACCCCATTGTATAATTAGAGACAGTAATATTAAAAGAGATTTAAGCCAATAAATGCAAAATGTATATTCAATATATTAATCATTAGAGTAATAATAGTCAGGGGGGATTTAGTTTAAATCTAGAAGAAGTGATAAATCACTGTGGTATATAAAATGCTACATAAAAGAAGTAAAATGGAAATTACTCACAAAAGTAGATTAATTAAGAGAACATGTACATAGCATTTTTGTTACTCAGTCTCTTATATCTGTATTTATACAGAAATCCATGAAAATAAAGTGCAGTGTTTATACCACACGCACTGTAAATGTTAATTAAAAAAATCTGCAGCTTTAGGTTCCAAGCACATATTATTATACTTTCTTGGCAATAGATAGTTATGTACTTTCAGTTTTGATTCAAATGCAAGCTGTGTAGTCATTGATATCATCTTAGCCTCACTCATTGTTTTTATCTTACTCATATGATACTCACAGACTTTTACTAGTACTTAAATATATGAGCTGTTTCATATAAGCATCACATATGTTTGGATTAGTGCCTAAGGGACTGAGCAAACAAGAGCCTTGTAACTAGGTTATTAAACAATTGTCTGTAGTTGAGTTTGTTACACCTTGCAATAGCTGCTTTTGAGGGTAAAATTAAAAAATTACATGGCCTGTGAGCTTGATCCAGTATATGCCAGTTGTGTAATTTCTTATTTATACTCATTTTATAGGTATATAAACATAGGCAAGTCAGAAAACTCTCATCTTTGTGCCTTGTGGTGCTTTTTTTGCTTAAAAACTTGAGTTTCCCCTTTCAGGTTCAGTTTAACAGGTCAGCTGAGCACACCAATAATATAGTGGGAGAGAGGAGGACTTGAGCACCTTGAGCTGGACTATTTAGAAGCTGTTGAAGAGTAGACAATATGATTCAGAGGACTTGGGAGGATTATGGCTTGGCTCAAAAGGATGTGTATGACTCAGTTGGAAAACATCTTGTGGGTTTTCGCCTCTCATTTGTTACAGGACTGAGTTTAATTCTGCCAGGAGAAAACAATCACTCCATAGCAGTTCAGAATACGTGGGATTTTGACTAATACAGACACAGAGATGAACAAAAGTTTCTGTCCTTGTGATAAGTTAGGTAAACACGGAGAAGTAACTTGGTTTAAAATATGAGCTACACAGTACGTCTTAAGTAAATACCATCTGCCAGCCATGGAAGCTGCCTGGCTGGAACATACCAGACGTTTTGCTTTCCAGTCAAAGTCCTTTGCCAAAGAAGGACTCAGCCCTGCTACTTACTCAGATGAATCTTCCCCTGTACTAGAGGAGCAAAATAATACATCCTAATAATGTCAACTGGTATTGTTTTAATAAGCTAGATGTTACAGGCCTTTGGCAAGAGTTGTGCTCTCTTTTAATTGGATTGTGGTTGGAGGAAGGTCTGTTTGTGTAAGCAAAGGTTTCAGGACTTGGAACCAAAATCTCTATAATATTTATTGTCATCTCTTTCCTTTAGTCCTAATGGCCTAAAGGGAATCTGACATTCTTCCCCCTTGATGTGTCACTAGTGTCTTTCGTTGTTTGTTTATTTTATTGATTGTGCTGTGCTTGTTTCTAGTCCTCCGTCACTTGAAAGTTTTAGGAATATGGATAAAAGCAGTAAGTTCAAATTGGAACCTCTAATTTAATTCTAGATTTATCCTCTTTAGTCACAAACACGCACCCGCTGGCATCCGCCACCCACCAGACCTGCCATTTTCTGGGAAATTTCTCAGCTTCCTTCCTGGAATCACATTTGCAGGAAAATACAACATCCTCAGCTTTAAGAAAAGGCAGTACAGCTTTTACTGATGAATGGGTTGGGAAGCGAGGATGATGGTACAGCTTTTACTTCTCTGTAACATTTCTCTGCAAGGAATTGCTGCTTCTCCAAACCGCCCAGTACATGCTGAACACATGGTTTTTCCCGAGATCCCTGACAACCCTTTGTCCTTCCTTACTGCATGTATCCTTTGGGCCAATACTTCAATGTACATTATCCATATTATTATCCAGAAACTCCTGCTTGCAGATATTAGGTGCTAACACATCATGTTCCTGTGTTGGTGCAGCAGCAAAATGTCCCTCTGAGTCTGAGTGGACATATCTGTGCTGCTGAATAAAAGGGATGGGAGGTGAGCTTCAAGTATCCCCTGGTCTGCTGAGCAGATTCTCTGGCTCTGTTTTGGGCTTCTCCAGCTGGCTCAGCCCAGGCAAAGCCTCGGAGAGGACTAGCTGTAGGTAGTGAGGACGTGAGCTGAATGATGCCACTTGACCAAGAATCGAGAATCAGTCTGTGTTTCATTTAGCAGTGTAATTGTAACTCTTCTTACTGCTGCCACAGAAGGTGCAAAATGAGGAGAAACCTTGCTCACAAGGTCTAAAGAGCCAATATTAAAGTTTCTGTAGTATTACCCCACAAAAAAGGTGATACAATTTTTAATGCTTGAAGTTTCTGATGGAAATACACAAAAGTAAATGTATCCTGTCATGAAACACCTTTCCATTCATGCAAAAATGCAGAAGTAAATTCTGTTAAAAAGCCAAGTATTTAAGTAATTTTCATTATTTCATACTGTGAAACAGACAGTTCATATTAGCTAGCCACAAGTCCATCCTTCTTCTTTTGAGATCAGTGTCCCAAATCTGTGTAGAATCAGAACTTGCAAAGACCATTCCAAGTAATTAGATCATATCGCTCATCCCAATAACTGCAGGATCATCAACCCTCCTTCCAAAAGACTTAAGACTTGAAAAGGGACCAAAGATGTACGATGACTTTAGATTTCAGGAGGAACTGGTGTCTCTGTCAACACTCTGATGGCACAAGGTCAGGACTCGTGTGAAAGGCACAGTCCTTTTCCATCTTTTCATCTTCAGGAAGCACAGAATGTTTAGTTTTCCCTAGTTTCCAACTGATTCAGGAGTGGGAGTTTGGACAGGACAAGACTCTCAGAGCCACACAATGTGGCTTTTTCATAATATATTTGGCAAACTTTAATGTTCTGTGGGATGAATCTAAGTTTTGTGTTTTAATTGCATCTGATGGCGGCAGCTGAATATCTAATCATTTTGTAACTTCAGAGGTAATGGCTTTCTCTTCCTGCAAACATTTATCTGAAGGGGATAATGTAAAATCCAAAAGTTAGTGCTTGGCACAAAGGGTGAGGCAGTAAGTCCTTGGCTTTTACTTTTTTTCCTTTTTCTTTTCATTTTTACAGCTATATTTATATATATTTCTGAGGACATTTTAAAACTGCTGTTCTGTCAGTTTCACTTCATTAAAAGTGTGGCAGTCTGCCTAGGTCTTATCCAGAGTTAAAAGGAGTTTCTTGTCTCTTAAATTCAGTGAGCATCAGTCTATATCTGTCTTAAAAGCTCCTTCCAAAATAACAGACTGAGATATCAGAATACTTTTTCCAAAACTTTTTTATCATTCAAACTGCTGATTCCGCATGAAAAGTAGACACCTTTGCCAAAACCTGAGCCATTGCAGCAAAAGCTGCATTTCATACTCCTGCCTGAGTGCAGTAGCTTGGATCAAATAATACAGGCACTGATTCATGGCCAGGATTGCTCTATCTTCATCCAGTGCTTCATGCTGAAAGCCAGAGCTGTCTTCATCCCGGTGATGGCTGATCAGACATCGCATCAGTGGTGCTCTCTGAGGAGATCTGTGGCTGCAGTTCACCCCTGAGATACTTCAGGCCATCCCTCCCCAGCAGCTCACAGCCCTGATATCCTTGTTGAAGGGCCAGGGGTGTCAGCGAGAGGCAAAGGGGTGCCGTTGCACTTGTACATGGGGCAATTGTCACTTCAGACTAAGAAAGGTCTGTTTACCAGCAGATTCTGAAGGAAGGAAAAGATTTCCGGTGACATTTTAATTCCCTTTTATGCTGTGCTATTTTCAGATGGTGCTGCTGCCAGTCATATGAAATGCTTTGTGTCTTTTGAGTTTTCACTGAACTGCATAATAAGCATTTCAGCTCCCTGGCGCATAAAGGCAGTGTTATTTGCTGAAGGTCTTATTATTTCGAGTGGCCTCTTATCTGAAGATCAATTCATTAGTTCTGGCCTCTGAAGTTTAAAAGGAAACAATTGCAGTTGCTAAAGAAAAAATTAAATTACATTTTGTTTCAGTAATACTTATTTTCTCTAATATTGGGTACTGAAAGTCTATTTTAAGACTGACAAAGCAGATGATCCATATTTCAGGGCTGTAATCTGGCCTCTGACATCCACAGCTTGTCAAGATGAGTGAGAGAACTGGACTATCACTGAGGGAAATTTAGTTCCCTTTCGTTATTTGGATTATCTTTTTAGTCAGAAAGTGCAAACCAGTTTCCACCTCAGGTGCTCATGGAAAGCCACCAGCAATGAGAGCTGCAAGGAGAGGTCACTCTGGTTTCCATTAGCTGTGTTGTACACTGCTACCTCCCATGGTCACTAGTCCAGGGTGGGGGCCAGATAGTGATAGGACAAACAGGTATTTTTGTATCAGAGGCTTTGATTTAAACCCGTTATTTTTTCATAACTAAGCACACACAGGTTATTCAAGAAACCATGTGTTTAATTTCAGCTAAGTAATTATGTGTTACTCAAAAATGTCTCACACCTTTGAAGCTGCATTGTTCTAGAAAGCTGTGATTTGAACCACTTCAGTGGAAGACTTTGGTTAAGAAAGATGCTGCATTGCTGTTGGCCTCTCATTGAGCACGGGGCCTAAAAGTTGTTGTACAAGCAGGAAGACAGTCTTCACCAGCCACCAGGTTTGATGTTATGTGAGAGCTGGAGGAAGACTGTGGTCTAAAGTCCTGGAAAATCCCCCATCTTGAGTCTTCAGTGAGGATCAGTATAAAGCTATTGGCATTTTCATTGTAGCTCTGCAGAACCACTGACTCCCACATGGGGAAGGCTTTTTACAGCTCCCTGGTGCCTGTGAATGTTTCTAACAACAGAAAGTTTTCAAGAAAACTATGCTGAGACCAATAAAGAGAGCTTTTAAAATGCAGTCTGAATACACAGCACACAGAATTTTAAGGATAAGGACACAAGTAGCTGAGTGAGTATCTTTTCTTGTTCAGCAAAACATTTCTGTTAGCAGAGTGCTTTCTTCCCCCTGAGCACCTGAAGCTGACAGCTAAAAATTTTCTGGTCAAAACTATTGCCATATAGCTTGTTTTTTAGAAAACTGTTGAAATCCCAAAATTGTAGAGTAATTGTCTTTAGTGAATATTCAGTAGACATGGCCACAATCCATTTAAAGTGAATCAAAAATGCGCCACTCATTTTTTTAAAGTATTCCTTATTGACTGTGTAGCAGCTGGAAAACTATAGCAAGTTTTAATTATCTTCAGAAAACAAAAAGCTCCTGCTAACACATGCTGGTTATTATCAGCAGCTGCTGTATGCTGACATACTCTTTCAGCATATATGAGGCTCAGCTGTCCTAAATAATCATTGTAAGATGTAAAATAGATTTATAATGATGGTAATTTCTTGTTAGATACTTAAGTACTGATGTAATTCATACTGAATTTAGATTTCCTTCTTTGTTTAAGCTATAATAAAATTATTTAAAACCGTGATTAATATTTAATTTAAGAGGTGCAAATAGCTTGCACCAGGAGTTCAAAATACTGAACTGTGGTGCTTTTTTAACAATCCAGTAAAAATAATCAAATTCCCTGCTGTCATGGTTTTAGTATTTGTGTAAATATAAAATTTGACTTCCTGCCTTTGAGTAACAATTACTGCAACTTGATAGCAATGAAAAAGTTACACATTAGTTTGCTGATTTAAACAAAAATCTTCACATGTCACCCTTGTATTAGCAGAAGTGAAGATCTTTATGACAGTGGCTGTTTATTGCGCAGTTTATCAGAGTTTGTTTTTCTAATGGCACTAGTGTACTCTTCAGTCTGAGACACCAATAAATACATGTGGCATTTATGCTTCAGAAATGTTTAGAAAGACACAAAGCTATGGTAGATTATTTTTCAATCTATCTTGAGCCTGCATCTTCTCTAAAACAAAAAATTTGTGATTACATTGTGATTTTCCATTACCTTATATTCTCTGTGATCTATTTTAATTTTGCATTGAAAAAGTAGAAAACGTATCAGGCAATCTGTAAAATGTGTTATTGGCACCAAGGCAATTTTAGACCATTTCTTGCTCCCATGAGAGATTGACAGAGATTTGATGGTTTCCATTCTGAAGTTTAACCTGGAGGGAAATGTTACCTTCAGCAGACTGGACTCTTGACATTTTAAGAAGTTCTTCAATATGGATTAAAAATATGCATGAGACTCACACAGTTCTATTTCACTGAAAAGACTATTGACTTCTGGACTTGAGTTTTCACCAGTCTGTTTTTAATCAAACTACAATCTACAGAAATACAGTCCAGATTCTAGTTTTAAGTAGGACTCAGGTGACATTCACTCAGGCTGTGTCCATATGCTTACACAATGACTTCACACCAGCTGTGTAAGGCACATATTCCTTTGGTGTCTTAGAGACCCAGAGTTCAGATCCCCAGCAGAGAAAAACACTGTGCTGAAACAAAATAGCTCTAGTTTGCAGAAAAATACTATATGCAGGAGCATCACAGTAGCACCACAAAGTGCAAGAAATAATCCTAGCTGTAGACTCGTGTTAAGAAGCCATGATTACTCATTTGATAAGTCTGCTTCACTGAAACATCCTAAACCCTCCAAAACTTCAGTGTACAAGAACTGCCCAGACAGCAAGACTGGGAGCTTTACAGAATCACAGAATAATTTAGGTTGGAAGAGACATTGGGGGGATCATCCAGTCCAGCTCTTGCTCAGAACAGGGACAGCTGGATCAGGTTGCTCATGACCTTTCCAGGTTTAGTTCTGAGTATCTCCAAGGGCTGATACGCAACTTCCACACCTGCTCTGGGCAGCTTGTGACGGTATTTGACCACCTTCATGGTGATTTTTCACTTCTCTTATGTTTAATTTGATTTAAAATCCTGCAACCTTGCATCTGCTGCCTTTCATCCTACAGTTGTGCACCTCTAAAAAGACTCTGGCTTTGCTTTCCTGTTAAGTAGATGAAGCTGTCATAAGTTCTTCTAGTCTTAGTCTTTTCTTCTTAAGGTTAACAAACCCAGCTCTGCCAGTCTTTCCTTCTACATAAAGTGCTTCAGCCCTCTGCAGGGCTTGCTGTGATATGCCCATGATGTCCGTGTGCTGGGGAACCCCAAAATGAACAGAACAGCCCGTAGTTTCACAAGTGTGGATGACAGAGAACCAATCAAGCATCTTGATCTGCTGGCTACTTTCTTCCTAATGCACTAGCCCAGTGTGAGAGTGATATCCTTGGCCAAAAGGGCAAATTCATGTACAATTTGTTGTCAACAGAGCCCTCAAGGACTTTTCTGCAAGGGCTGTCACTGTCCGGTTGGCCCCAGTCTGCCTGGTTGCAGAGGGTTATCCCATCCCAGCTGCAGGACTTTACACTTACTTATGTGGAATGGTGTGAGGTTCCTCTCACCCGATTCCTCCAGCCTCTCAAGGTCACTTTAAAAAGCAGCTCTCCAGCATCTCAACCTCGTCTCCATGGTTTGGTATCAACCAGAAATTTGCTGAGAGTGTACTTTATTCCAGCGTCCAGGTTGTTATTAAAGATGTTAAACAGTATCAGCCCAGTATCATTGCCTCAGGGATACCAGTAGTATCCCAGGTGGACTTTGTACTGCTGAGCACAAACTACGAGTTCAGTGGTCCAGTCATTTCTCATCCATGTTGCCTATTGTAAAACTTACCTGGTTTGGTTATAAGGATGTGATGGGAGACCAAGTTAAAGACAGCCTCCCTGTTCTGTCTCCTTCCCTAGCTGCTCCCTAACAGCCTGTTGGTTATGGTGTACTTAATGCTGTGTCTATGAATAACCCAAGTTCAAGATCTTGCCCATATTCCTATGGCATAAGCAATGGTAAACCTTTCTCACTTGTAATGTCTGTCCTCTTCAATTTTGTATAAATTAATAACTATACATCAGTACAGATAATTGAACCAGGACCTCCAATTTCACTGATCTGTGCCATAAGCACTACGCTGCAAAGTCAATCTGAGTAGACCTTCCAGTTCTGTAGTGTACACATTACTGGATCCATAAGTCATTAAATGAAACTAACCTGTGGTTCTTCTGCAGTTTTAAAAAGGAAAATAGGATGAAAGCAGAGAAAAATAAACTGACTTTGTGGCTTTATGTAGTTGTGATTTGTCTTGGTAAGCTGTTCATGTGTATTCAGTCAAGTACAATGAATTGATGCCATTTGAATTAAACTCTTTTATCCCAGCCTGAGGAGCTGCAGATTAGGCTAAGGAAATTTGGACCAAAGAAAAGATACAGGGTGAGATAAGAGGGAAGCAGCAGGTCTGTTCCACCCTTTCCAGTATCTTTATTTGCAGTGTACAGGATGAGGTGAGTCCATGTCTGCAGAGCAACTGAACAAGCCACAATGGAGATCAAATGTAAGGCAGATGAGGGGTAAGGAGACAGACAAGGTGGGTCCTTGTTGTCACTAATGCAGGAGACAAAGGAGTCCATCAAAAATATCAAGGAATGCTGAATCAGAAGCTGTTTTTCACCTCAACTTCTGAGTCTTAGTCTTGCTCCAGGCAACGGATAGCTGTTATTTAAACTGCCATTATCTATCCAGGATTATAAATATGACTCAAGTAAAGGAGGGCAAGTAAATGCAGGTCTACTGCAGAGCTGTACACATAAGAAAATCAATTTTACACAGTGTTTTTATTCCATGAAAACAGAAGAGTTTGGAGCTAAAAATAGGCATCTAGTTATTGTTATCTACTTTTTTTTATATCTTCTGTCCCAATTCCTATCAGTAGAGGAAGAATAAAAATCCCAGATAACAACCATGTAAAAAAAATTGCTTACTCTTTCTAGGAAACATTTAAAAGACCATAGGCCATCATACATTTCTTTTTTATGATCAGAATAACTGGTCTGCAGGAATTAGCTTAGCCAGATAAGTAGTTTTACTGGCTTTAATAATAAAGTGAATCACTCATTTAAAAAAAAAAAAAAAAGGCATCTCTGAAGTACTGGCTTAAAATATTTTGACTTTAAGAAGCCTGAAGGACTTTTGATTATAAGGAGTCCACTGTAATTCTGTATCTGGAAAACCTAGAGAACTTTACTAGTCTCTTCTTAATTGGTATGTTTTGTACCACATCAAAAACTGGAAAGAGTTCCCACTGGCTAGCAGAAATAATTAAGCTTACCATTTTATATAAGTGGTGCTTTCAAAGTAAAGCATGACCTTAAAGATGCGGTTCTTTGAATCTCCCTGACCCTCTTCCTCAGACCATTTGAAACCTTTGAGATACGCAAAAGTGACAGGTGTTCAACAGCCTTTGAAAACTCTAGTAGCAGCTCTATAATGTGGAATCTGTGGCTGTTACTGCAATTTGAAGATCAGAAGACAGACACGGCAAAGCTCAGAAATTTTGATGAAGTATAGATGGCAGCAGAACAGCAAAACCGGAGTTACAATTCCAGGGTCCCCAACACTATGTTCAAGTACACTAGATCACACTGCCTTTCCAGAATAGAAAGACAACAAAAGGCATACTGGCACTAAAATAATACTATTTATTTCATGGGGCCTTTCACCTACAGCTCTTTCCAAAGGAATTGGCAAGGGTACAGGCATGGATGGCAGTAGCAAGGTGGCAGATGTGGCACCAATGAGGTGCATAACATCTCTGCACATCAGAGAGATGGCATCAGTCAGGGCCAGTAGCTGGCATGGATCACCCTGGGGAAAATCCTTGACCGTATATAAAAACTACACCACATAACACCTCTTTGAACTGAACTGGAACTGTAGCCAAAATTATTTCCATTGAAGACCTGCATGAAATTTCTTGCACTGGCAGCAGTATGGGTTGGAGTCTCGGAGTGAGTGGGGCAAGGCCTGGGACTATTTTCTGCAGCAGTCGGGAGAAGTGAGCAGTTCATTGCTCAGCCCCTGCTCTGGGCAGTGCCACTGGACATGCAATCCAGCTGAAATGCACATTCATTCCAAAAGGACTGGTTTTGTTCCCGGCCATTTCCCTCCCTTGGATCAAGTCTGGTAGAAGCACAACTACAGGTTGATTTCTTCAGATCATTGGCCCAAAAGATTGTGCATGTATGGTTTTATTATGAAGTAGGTGGTAAGAATGTGTGGTGATGAATGGGACAGCTCTGTTTAATGTCAATCAGCAGTGTTACTTGAATTAAAAACAAAGACTGTAGCTGCACAAGCAATGCAGACAAAAGCAAAAAAGCAGCTGGGTGTTTTGGATCTGTTTGCACATTTCTAATGTGTCCTTATGTCATAACTCGGCAGAATTATTTTAAATAGACATTTCAGAGTATCTTAGTTGGAAATCTAATTAAAACATGGCAAGGATATGCACAGAACATATTTAAAATTGTTGTTCACATTTATTTACAAGAATCCTGGATAAAATCCCTTTTTCCCTTGCCTGGATTGTACTGCCTTTTGTTATCTGTGGTCCACTGATGTTTGCAACTCTCCTGATTACTATTGGAAAGCAGTTATTAAACAGGTTGTTTCATTCTTAACAAAAGTTCCCTGGAAACTGGCAGGGCCAAAGGATTTAAAGGTCTCATTCTCAAATGCAGATCATATCTTTTTATTAAGAATTTCTTTGTGGATATTGGAAATGTAAAGTTGACATTTCAAGAGAGATCAGCGCAAGCAAAGCATACAGTGCTTAGGAAGAGAAAAGCCAGATTCTTCTGACATTATTCATAAAGAAAAATATTGGGACCTCATGTGAATCAGCAGGTAGGAGGCTGCAATGTGCCAGTAATATAATAGTGCTCTTGAGCATTTTTGGGAAATGCAGAGGTTCAGAACAGGTCTAAGCTCTTGATTTAATTTCTTATCTATCTACTAGTCTGATTTTTCTCCTCTGTTTGCTTTACTTGCTTGCCTTATCACTCTCTACCATAAGAAATAACAGCACAGATTTTGGCCCTATGTTTTGCATCTGCCTACAGAGATAACTTTCTGTAACTGCCATTTTCATTTTGGTATTTTCCCCTTCCTTATCACACTACACACATGCTCCCTCTTCCAAATCTGCTAAGAAAGTATGCTAGCAATGTGCCTTTACATGTTTGACAGAACTCTAGTGTGCATAGGATCACCGATCATTAAAAAGAAGGTGTCTAAACAAAATCTTCCTTTTTTTAAATTATTTTTTTTACTTTATGTACTTTTTTGGGGGTGTTTATGCACATTTTAATTTGGTTGCACAGAGTCTGCTTGTATAGTTGCCCCTTTCACCCTTTTTTCTTCTCATTCTGCCTCCCTTCTCTGTAAATAAAATGAAATGGAAATATGCCCGTAAGCTGATAGTTTAAAAGAAATCATGGATTTGGAATGTTTTCATTATGAATCAACTGTAGTTAAAAATACACAGTTTTATATTTGGGAGCCTACTTTGCTGCACATTTACAAATCAGAGAGATGAACACTTCTCTGCAGACACACTCAAGAGCAAAAATAGCACGTTCCCAAGTGGTATCATTTGGGGAGGCTGTAGTACAAATTCCCTGGCAGCTGGGAAAGCAGGACAGAGTGCAAGGCAGCACTAAAAGAGTTTCCCTGACAGAGGGGAACTCATTGTGGCCCTCTAGAAGTCCCTTTGGGGGCCTTGTGCTGTTCTTAGCAACAGTGTGACCTTACAGGGACACTACCAGACTGGCATCAGGAAAATTGCCTAGTTTTGTAGTGTTATAGTGATTTACTTCATAGGTATTCTCAGATGCTTTTCCTTTAGACAAGTATGTTTTCTTCACCATAGCTTGTTCATGTGTCCTTGCCCTGAAGCAGTACAAGAATGGACCATACCTATAGGAATGTGGCTGCTTGGGAACCCCACACTGCCACGTCACACATTTGAGCACAGCCTTCCATAATTTCAGGTATTTAGGCACTGTGATAAAACATGTGGAATTAAAGCTCACCAAAGGCAGACTGAACTAAGGATTCTAGTCTACCCTGTGTATGTTCTAAGACACTTGCAATAAGGCACAATTCAGCTATACAGACACAGCATATTTGCTCAATATGCCCTAAGTAACGCTGCCATGTGCCATGGAGGAGATGAAACTCATCCATGGAAGAAACTCTGTACTGCTGACTTCACCCATGAGAATTTTGGAAGTGCTCCAGCAGCAAGACATCCATGTCAGTCACCTGTTTCCTTTGTCACTCTGGCAAGGTTTATTGCCAGTTCCACCTGTGAATGTCCCAGCTCAGATCCATGCTGGAGATCCAGCTTTGTCCTGTGGACACCCAAGGACAGCATTCCAAGCAGTGCATCACTCGGCTCTTAGCCCCTTAGACCTTTCAGTAAATCATGTGACAGTTTATTGGGGCACACTGTGGCTGTCCCTGTTAAGCTTTTGAGTAGCACAGTAATGGAGAGACCTTTGGCTGTGCACACTCCTCCTTTCTGATTGTTGTAGCTATGGGCAGGTGCAGAGCTGGTGCACAGAGACGGATTGTTCTGCAATGGGTAGTGCCCTGCTTGCAACACAGTGTAGATCCAGTCTAGGAGGTATTTGTGGGGCCTTACAAAATGGCTTGTGACCCGAGACAGGAATGGTGAGATCATGAGCACTGAGGGACCGCTGGGACAGCAGCTGTTGCCTGTTGCAATCCCTGTGGCACAGCTGCAGGAAGACAGGAATGTCTGGCACCGAGGGAGTGCACCAGTGAGGGGATTACATGCTCTCAGTGATTAAGACAACCAGGAATGCATCGAGTAGTTTTGCATAAGGCCTGTGAGGTTAGCCAGAGGCAACCATGCAGATGCAAGTTTTGAACACCATCCCAGCCCAGAAGTTAGGTGCCATCCCTAAACTGTCACAGGTTTAAGGAGTGGCTGCCTTGGTGTTAGAAGTCAATAAACAATGACCCTTTGGGGATTTGAGAGAAGACCCAGGTATGATGAACTAGTGGCTAGTATGTAAGATACTATTTGCCTCAAGAAGAGTTAGTTTAGATGGGTTGGGCTGATGGTGGCATTATTTGTTTGCCTTGAGGAGCACATCCGTAGAAAGGATTGCAGATGTAAGGTGTCCCCAAAAGCAAGTAGCTGAGGATCTGCTGGCAATATGTGTGGTGCCGACGTGCCCAGGATGTCTGGCATTTACCTGCTTGAGGAGAAGGAATCGCCTTCTGCCCTGAAGAGAATAATTACCTTTCTCAGCATCTGTGCCTGCAGTTTCCTGCTGCTTTTGTGTATGAAACCGTATTGAGGGATGAATAGCAACCAGAGCAAGAAAATCCTATCACTGTTTTGGTTGGTGGAGAGCACATTTGTCCGACTGAAGGCTAGATGGTGGTGCCTACAAAGGTGCCAGTGTGCTTGGTGTCTTCAAATGCACCCAGAAATTGCAGCTTTCCTCATTGCAGCTGCTCGGTACCACTATAGAAGGGAGTGCAGCACTGTGTGATGTTGCCATTGTTTATTTTGACGCTATTTATGTGTCCCTGTTTGACTCTGAAATATGGTTAAAAACTCTAGATACAGGCTTATGCCTCTTCTTTCTTAACTTAGCTCTCAGACACTGGTATGGGTCATAACATTTAATTTAGAAGTAGGTAAGCATTAAAATACCAACATTTCAAGTGTCCTCATAAAAATTAAGTGGTGTGGAATAGGCAAGAAAATTGGGAAGTGCAGTGTCCTTTGTAAGCTGAGCATCATGCAGTGAGCGATAATGGAAGAGGCGTCTCCAGCAGGGACACTGCCATCAAATGCACAGTCTGTAGAGACAGGAACTCGGCATAAAAGCCTGTCCTAATTTGTCTGATCAAAGCTTCCTGTCAGATTCAAGTGCAGACCTTCTCCACCTAAGCTCTGTGTAGGACAATGTGTGTGTGGTGGCGAGAGTGTTCACAAGCCTGTTCAACAAGTGCCGAGTGCCATTTGTTTAATGCCAAAACTCCTGTGTGAACTTAGACGTACGTGCCAATGTCAAATATCTTAATCTCAGCCCTAAGTACTGATATAATTCTTTTCTCAGATGCACTGTCAAAGTTAGGCAGTGTATAAGTTCAACAAGGCTTGTGGCTTACAGTATCTTCTTAATGAATATCATTGCATTGCTTATTAACTGCCTCAGCAGTGTCCTTATTAAAAATTTAGCTTCCTATTTCTACAGTAAACAAGATGATGCATGCTTTGCAATAGATAACACAAACTAGTTCATGAATACCAGCCCCAGCAAAAGCTTGTTAGTGGTGAGTTTGCACGTCAGGGTTCAGCTTTGTGCAGATTTTCTTTGGCTTAATAAGGATTGAATTTGTGCCGAAGCCTTTTCTTTAGTGAGCCGCTAAGAGGCTCTCTTACCATTACCCTGCTGCTTATTTTCACAAAACTTGTAAGAGTTTAATACCTTTGAGCCATCTGTCTCTCTTTCAAATCAGCCAATTCATTCAAAAGTTATTGGTAGAGGTGATAAGGAGCCTGACACAGAAAGGGGGACTGACCAAAAACACAAAGCCTGGCCATGTCAGTGGCATTTCCTTCAGAAATCAGTCTAAATGTAGATTGCACCAAAAAAGTCTTACAAAAAGTCTTTGTGGACTAGAACTCTTTCATACAGATTTCTCCAAGTTTTTAATTAAAAATTGGCTTATAATAATAGACAGAATTTCAGCCTATAAATGGGTGCTTTCCCCTATTTTTCAAATGCAGCATGAGAGAAAGCCCAAAACAAGGCCTGAAACCAAGAAGTGGCATTAGTTCAAGAAACACCTTTGCAGTTAGAGGAACTGTCCAGCTGTAGCTCTTCCATCTGCTCAGAAAGCTGCACCTAATGGACATGGACATCTGACTTGCCAGTTCACAGACCTCTTCTGCAAGGCCATCATTTATATTTCATGTTGTCATATCTGTCCAGGAGTTCTGGCATTACCTGTTGAGTTCAAATCTGTTCACATTGAGTAAGTCTCTTAAATCAGCCCATGTCAGATCAGGGGACAGTGTTATTTGCATTGCAGACACAGTACCATTGCTTCAGGCTTTCAGTAGTCATTTGACAAAATAAACTTAGTGCTTCAGAAAGCTCACAGTAATGGCTCTAACCCTTATCTTCACGCAGTGTGTGTAGTTCCACCCAAACAAAAGAGGTTATGTTGAGCAACTGGGTGAGTCATTGTAGGTTCCAAACTGAGCATAGGCTGAGGAACAACATTTGGTTGCAACAGACGGGAGGAGCACATGCTAAGAAAGATATAACTATCAGCAATTGAAAATGTAGCAAGGCCAGAGGCAAATGATATGTACATATGGCTTATGTATGAGTACATACATAGTATTTCTTCCACACTCAGTAATTTAAAAAAATTAAAACATTGCCTGGTGGGAAATTTAGGTTTCTCACGTTAAAAGGTGATATAGAATTTCATTAGATGGTAAAATGAGGCTATCATATAACACCTGTCTCCACTTTCCACATAATAGGGATAAAAATATTCTTAGGGCATAAATAGCAATGGACTTTAGTCGTAACTGTATAGTTGCTTCATTGTCTTACTGTACTGCAACAGGGATGTCTTCACGACCATATGGAAAGCCCACGCCCAGGGCTGACTAGGAATGCCTGATAATCCCACACAAACAGGTCACCAAGTAGCACTAGCTCCTGGGCATCTGAGAAACAGTCTGGTACTGCAAAAAATCAGAGTTTTCATCATGTGTGCCTGTCATGTGGGATGTGGCCACCGTAGCAAATACCCGATATGTGCATCAGATATGCTGGTCAGAGGTTGAAGCAAGCTGGGGCTTCTTGCCCACTGAGACCCCATGTCCGGACCCTAGAGGCCCATTGTTAGGTGACACCACAATATACACTTTAACCCTTTGGCCTGCTTACCTGTTTATTATCTCTACACTTTCTGGTTTATTATATTATGATACAACACAGTGGAACAGATACAATAAGACAGGCTTTCAGCATTAAATCCATTTTGTAATCGTTTCATGCCTGGAAACTCATTTAAGATCTGTATCAGCACCCAGACTGAATCAGGCCAGAGGCATTGGGTGTATTTACCCAGCCGTGGTGTCTCAGGCAGAGGCAGCCCACCAGAACAGGTATAAACAACATCTCACCTACCCCTGCAACAAACAGGTGCTTTCGTTCAGTGGCTATAGCTTAATAGGATTGCAAAAGCTGTACGTGCCAGTCATCCCATTGCAGGGTAATCTCTAATGACCTGCCTCTCTGTTGTGTCTCATTTGTGGAAGAAGCTGTCACACAGCTCATCAAAGTGAATTTAGCCCCATTTGTACTTGCCTGTCAAGTATCTAAGCTCTTGTTTAAGCGTCTTGCTTATCACAGCAAGAAGGTACTAACGGTTGTTGTTGTCCTGTCCTTTTTAATTATAGCTGGACAGTATTTTAATAAATGGTGACAGAAGTAAACAAGTTTCAGCATAGAAAATGAAGGATTGTATTATACTGGAGCTGTTACTTAGCATCCCACAAATCAGTCAGCTGATAGCTGTAACGTTTTACTGCTGAGGACCTGCATTAGCAGTAGCCTTGTTTCCAAGGCTTTGATATAAATATAGTCTTTGCTACCTTATTAATATTCACAGGATGAGAGAAATATAGGCATGAATATCTATCTAGCAACAGACCATTTGGGAAAGGCACAAAAGTATTGATTTCTATTTTGCAGTGTGCAGTGATCATTAATTTCCCCACACCAGTTGCCATAATTAAGTTAAGGCTCTCTCTCTCCTGAATGTGAACAGATGATAGCAAACCACACAGGCAGGGGTTTTATGTCCAATGAATAAACCCAGATTTTTCACCCCAGCTCCCTCCTTTTAGTGGAAGTGAAGATTTTATGTATATATAAAATCAGGATGGAGTCTGAATTGTTGAAAACTGGGTAATTAATATTTTTTGATAGTGTGTGGTGACTGAGCCCCTTTACTGGGATCGGTGGCCCCACGATCCAGATGCTGCTCAGGCCATCCACATACTGGGTGAGTTGCAAGTATTCAGGGGTGCTGAGCAGAGCCAGAGGCTGTGGCAGCTCCTTCAGAGAGGGTGGAGACTGAACCGAGTATCTGAGACGGTAAATTAAGTATTTGCTTTGGATACTCTGTGTGTCATTCTAGTTTCCCACTAACCCCAGCGAGAAAAACAGGCAGCTCAATGCTGTTCTGCATTAATTTTCTTTTTTATTTTATTTTTTCGTGTCTCTGAAACAGGATTTTCTTCTAACTTCTTCTGACTAAGGAGTATTCCTTAGAGCTCAATGAGAACTGGGAAATATTTTCCTAATACTGAGCAATTACGGAGTTTTTTGGCTGTAGTATCCTGGGGAAAATCGTGTCATATGTGTGTCTGGTTTGAGAACAGTTAAAGTGTTTGAATTTACATTTACATGCATGAAAATCACCTTTGGACTGAGATTAAGCCCAGAAAGCATCAGCCCCAAAGGCACTACCTTGACAGAACTTCTAGGAAATGTAAATGAGGGTTAAGAACTGAATTTGTTGTTGAGCAATTATCTTCAAAGCAGCTAACACCAAACTAATCTTCTGCAGAAAATGATGAAGTTCTCCTGCACAGGAGAGGCAGGCTGCAAAATCCTCTGGTAACTGCAGTTGTGTGATATGCCCAGTCTTCAGTAATGGAAGAGTGGGCTGGGAATAGGCAGGACAAGAGTGAGGGACACTGGCTGGAGAGTCGGGTTTGTAGAAGTCTTGCAGCCACAACTCCTGAGTGAAGCAATGCTGGTAGGAAGGGCTGCACGGGCAGGCTGGGGGTGGTTCTTTGCCTTTGGAGGCTGAGGATCTTCTCTGACGCCTTTGCCCCTCCCAGGATGATTTAATTCAGGTTTGAGCAAGTAATGTCAGTGCCCAAACTCATGTTCAAACTCATGTCCAAATCATTCTCAACCACTCTGGTGAACTGTTTTTGTGTAAAATGACAGGCTAGGAGTTCTGCCTTGTAGTACGTTATGAGAAAGGAAGGGAGTGTCCCCTGCTTTCAAGAAGAGACAGACTTTCTTCATGTTTTACTCATCACTGAAGATTTATTACATCCAAAGAAATGCTTTTGCTTCTTAAGCTTCAGCTTTGGAAAACTGCAGTGCTACATTTTCAAAGCAAATCTAGTTTTTGTGGTGTACAGTTCAATAGAACAACTATGTTAGGGACATCTGTCTGCAAGAAGTAGTACTAGTTTGAAAAACTTGAAATAAATCTTGCTTAAGTTTTATTTCTTTTTTTATGATGAAAAAAGTGCTAAATGTATATAAAAAGGCAGAAACCCCAAATGTAACCATTATATATAATTTGAATGACAATAGTATCAGTTAAATGTATGCTTGCTTTCTAAAAATAATAGAATTGTGCTTCTTGCAAATTAGGTAATAGAAATCATGTGATTAAGGAGCTGCTGCAGTTTAAAACAGCCTTCTTGTTACAATAAGAAAGAGAAAACGAAACTTTGTGCTTGGTTTCATTTTACTGGGTTAATCAGCAATTAGGAAGTTGAAAACAAGTTGATACCCAGCTCTATCCTATCCTGGGAGTACAGTTGAGCACTCAGAAGTGTAACAGACTCCTATTTATTACCAGACAAAGAAAATTGTAGCCATAAACTGTTCTTTACTGGAAGCAAAATCACGATTTGTTGCTGGATTTCAGTGTCTCTGGTCCTGGTCTCAGTGCTGCCCCCTTTCCCAGGCATCTGGCATCCAATGATTTGTAAGTTTCAATTAAGTCACTATAAAAAATGAGTAGCTTGAGGGCACTGGTTTATTACTGGTATCCAACTCTGTTTTCATTTACTAAATGACATTCTGAAAGCTTCTATTCTGAACATAATCACCTTAGGGTATGCACTAAGCACAGCCCTGGATGATTCAATTATTTCTGAATGCTCTTCTCTCCCTAGAACTAGGGCTTCGCACATTAGCAGCATGTTTAGTGTTTCACAGTTGTTTTCTTTGCACTCATCAGGGTTTTCCCAGGAATAGGCTGGAAGTATTCAACTTGCTGGGGCTTCTTGAAAACATCTCGCCTCAAAGTAGCTGACTTCTCCTGATGAGTGTGTTGAAGCTGATAGATACATTTTTTTATTCTGTTTTTTTAAAGCTGTGCTTTCCCCTTACTGTTTATGAAACCCTTGCATACTTTTCATAAAGCTAAATTACAGAAATTTATAGGACAGACTTTGTCTGCATGATTTTTGTCAGGCAAAAATAAAGTTTCCACAAGGTTTTTGGGGAAGCTGCTGTAGAGAATTATAATCACCATCAGCATATGCTCTGTTTCCAAAACTGTCCCATATTCTGCAGGACAAAAACAGTCTGAACCAAGAGGTGAACCCTGAACCTCAGAACTGCAGCAGGTCTGCAATTCACAGATCAGACCTGTCAATAAATTTGCAGAACTGTGACAAAAAAGTTATATAGAGGAGGAAAAAATTAAAAGAAGGAACACGTCAAAGCTCACACATCTTTTCTGATGGGATATCAGGAGTGAATGTCTTAACAAGTGCTGAAATTCAGTATTTTTGATTTTGTATGATTTTCCAAATTTGAGTTCATTTCATAGGCAATTTCTGAGTAATGAGACAACAGTCACTGGCTGAATTACCATGTATTTGAGGGTTTCCTCAGTCATTAGTGAAAATCAGAAATGTGCATTTTAGCTAAGTCCCTTATCCAGTGTAATTTTGTGCACTCCTCTCTCCTGATGCTCCAGCTGCTGTGGTTCCTTTGCCAGTACTGTGCTGGCATATCCCATGTCCCAGAATGAGCTATGGGGATGGTTTTCTCCCTCCTGTCTAATCCAGGTACACATGCTCAAAGTAAATTTGAAGTCTTTTTGCCCTCTGCTTTGCTACTCAATATGTCAGCCATCTCAGCTGCCCCAGCTCAGTCCAAACACAATCACCAGAGTATTGCTGGCCACACTGGTATTTTAGTCACTCAGACTTAAACTCTCTCAGGCCTTTTATGCTGATGGGATGGACTTGAAACTTTTAGTAAAAGCATTCCAGATTTGCCAGTATTCTGCTGAACCAATGTGTCTTTCAGTATCGCAGCTGGTGGACTGCTGAGGAATCCAGAGCAGCCAAGGTCCCTTGAGCTTGTACAGGGTCAGGTTTCCAGATTCCCTGTGCCTTATTCAGGATCCTGGAAGTCATGGCAAAGGCTTTTATGTGCAGCTTAGGGCACTTCTGTTCATATGAGGGTCTTCTGAGTTCATGGACTCAAGATGAATGACCTCAAAACACCTCAGAACTGCCAAGCTTGGAGATTGTGACAGGTGCTGGCTGCTCCTGGTGTAGCTGTTGTCAATGGCTTGGGTCTTGATTTCGTAGCAAAGAATGTGTCATTGCATCCTTGTTCTTCAGATGGAAAAGCTCAAGGCATTAGCAAGGGTCAGAGCCAAGCACTCATTTCCTGGTATTTCTGAGAGGTGAATATGTTAGAATTTCATTTTGGAAGAAAATTTAGAAAAATCACTTTTGATCCTGCAGAGAATGAAACTGAATTTCTACATCTCCTGCATGTGGCAAGTAGTGCAGACATGTACCTTCCCAGCTGCTCAACTATCCCAGAGCCAATCTCTAAGAATGTGAGAAATAATCACAGTGTTCAAGAACCTCAGGAGCAAGAAGAGCTTACAGAATGTGGAAACAGAGATGGCCTTACTGAAGACCAGAAAGTCCATCTTTTTCTATTCTCTAACTTGAAAATAGATTTTTATTTCTAAAAGAACCTGAATGACATACTAATTCTGAAAGGACTCACGTTTGCATCCACTCAAGCTTGGCAAACAAACTGTATTACAGCTTAACTTCTATTGCTTCTGCAGTGCATGTGTTGTTGCAAAAAAAATTGGAATAGAGGAGGAAGTCAGGGCATAAAATATGAATTGAGGCTTTATGAAAGCATTGTTAAAATCTTGCCATCTGTGAAGGGATGAGGTTTAATATTTCTTCCATCTGCAATTCAATGAACTTGTACCAATACAAATCTGATTAAATCGAAGAGGTAGTCACTTCCAATTATTTTTATTAATGACCACAGTTATAATCACTGTAAACATAGAGTTTCTGACACTTAATAGAAAGATCTGACCTCGTAAAGCTTAAACCCATTAGTTCATTTAGCCTGGCCTCCTGTCTATCTAATGGCTTGTATTGAAGACATAATTTGGTTGTTTGGCTTCAATATCCTTCCCAGAAACTCGCCCTGTATTGACTAGGCGACAAAACTTAAAAAAAATATGGTACGAAAATCATATGCCTAACTTCTGATTTGAATTTGTCCATCCTCATATTTCAGCCATTCTTCTTGTGCTTTCTTTCTGGGATGAAGAGATTTTCACTGTCAGGTATCACTGCATTCTGATAGAACTATTTATCAAGTTGGGGTTTTTTAGATAGATGAAATTACTACTCCTCACTATGTTATTACTTTATCCAATATTTAAACAATTACTGTAGGCTTTTTTTTGAAACCTCACATTTATTTTTTTTTAAAGGATGTCAAATCTGTCCCCAACATCCTTCCCTATTTATTATTTCCCTGACATATCCTTAGGGACCAAATTACACAGCATTTTTTCTATAGCATTACACAGCTATTTCTTCACCCAGATGGTTTTGGAATCACTGACTTCATGATCACAGCATCTTTCAAAGGATGCAGTCACTCTCCTGAAGAAGGAATGAGTTTTACCTTCTAAGGGTGGGGTTCTTTGGCTGGATGGAGGGCAGGCAAGTACAGAAAGTTGCTGATTATGGGAAAATAAATTTATTCTAGGGAAAGCTTGCAAATCCCTTTTGTCGTTGTCCTGGGGCAGTATTTTGGATTTTGAGGTTGGCAGTTCAGCAGTGTTGAAACAGAGGAGCAGGAAGCACAAGGGCTTTTGGGTGGAAAGTGAATGGCCTCATATTTACTGGGATGGTATCCTGTGCAGTTTATTGCCCACAGTATGGATACACATTGATACTGCTTTAATACTGCTTCTATCATAATTTGAGTATGTTTCTAGTAACTTTTTAAAAAAAAAAGAAAAGGTGCATTTTGCATTTTAGTTTTAAAATGTCTTTCACACACATTCTAGTCAGAATCAGCCTCTTGAAAATCCATTTAAAGAGCAAATCATGGGCCTCTGAAAAGAGAGGCAGGAAAATCTTAAAAGCATGAAATTCAGTGATTTGGAATAAAGGAAGCTTAAAAGAGACAACATCTGTTGTTTTCAATCCCATGGGATTTTCTACTTTTTGTTTTTTTTTCCAAATCCTAGCCCTTAATGAAGAGCAGTGTCAGATTTAGAAAGAAAAAAAATGGTTTATACAAAATTAGAAAAGTGTCTGGAAATCTGAAATCCTTGTGTATGTAAGCCAGCGTCTGCTCCAGATCTGTCTCTGCTAATGGAGAGCGGTCCAAGTATTGTGTCATCACAACAGTTTACAAGTGCCACCATATACTTAATCAGTCTACAATGGGATAAATATTTGCTGAAGAAAAAGTATTTAAATTTAATTTTTAATGGCCAAAACCGGATGCAGATTTGGACCCAGAGGCTAAGTGGAATTGCCATGGCATGTACAATGGAAGAGGCTACTAAATAGTTGTGGGATCACATAATTTCAGGGAAATGCAAAATGTTTCAAAGAATAACCAGGGTTATTAAGATATTGCTAGAAATAGATTTTTATAGAAAACAGGTTTTTAGTACTAAATTTCAGCATACTAAAGAGATGCATATGTAAATTACCTTCTGTCAAAAAAACTTTGATATCAACTTTGTTTTCTTAAGGTTTTGGAAAACTTTAAAGCAGTTCTGAGATATTGGATCAACATACCAATGTATTAACAATGTTGTAGCTGGCACTGCAGAAGTCTTCAAGTAACCTGTGGTTTCTGCTTTATGTGTTAGAAAAGAAAGTGTAAAGGGAAGGAATCTGAAAATAGCTACAACACTTCACACTTTCTGTTGCTGCAGGTATGGGAATAGCCTTTTGGTAGTTTAAGCTCATCACATGCATTGACACATTTTTGTATATTGTTCCATGAAGCCAGATGGGAATTGCTGAACTATATCATGATCTCTAGACAAACTGACCTGCTATGCAGATTTCTGGCTTAAGAGAAGAACTAAGTTGATTGTGTGAAATTAACCTGAGTTTCTTGCCACAAGTATATCCCTGAAAATTTAAATTTTCTGCTTGTGAGTAAAAGTTCGTATACCCTTACCTCTGTGAGGGAAACCAAGGAGAAATCTTTGGATGCCTTGTTATCAGTTATATTGACTGGAAGGATCTGTCTCTAAGCTCTCACTATTCCTTGGTCAGTAAGTTGCACTGATCATGAGTGCCACCAAGCCAATATCCCTTCCTCGGCTGCAAATCCAATTACCATCCTTTTTTTAATCACATGTCTTGCCTATGTCTTTTGTTGCTGTTGCAACCTCTCGACTGGTCTTCAGAGCCCTGCTGCAGTCCAGTTGCAGTTGCCTTCTTGCACAAGGCTTTGGCAAATCTGACGTGTCGACTCTCCCTGCTGGTCGCCTTGACATCCACACAGCATTGGAGCTCTTGTTCACCCATTCACAAAGACCTGTAAACTGCAGGCCATGTTAACCTTAAGGAGCCTTCACTGTTCGCTGTCCAGAGGTGCACAGCTGGGCTGCTGAAACTTTGTGTTGCAGGGAAAAAGATTTTGAAGGATGACTACATGGCCTTCTCAGGCCTGGTGGAGCCATTGCAGTTCACTCCCTGGGCACATGCAGGAAGTGCCATGCAAGAGAGCTCTTCGCTTATAGCCTCTCTCTTCCCCCCTGTAATTATAGCCTTGTTTGCCAAGTCAAATGGAGAGCTGGCAGGGTGAAATAAATGCACATGGTGTAAAAAAGTCCTTCCCTTTGCACATACGTACTGTTACTTGCCTACAGCGATAATAATTCTAATTTGCTGGTGAGCTGTGCTGAGGAGTGCTTTCAAGATAGACATCTCTCTTAAGCTCCTTCACAGAGTCTTTACAAGCAGCACATGTGTGGAAAGAATTCAGCAGCTCTGGAGTGCATCACAGATAGGTTTGTTAAAGCAGTATGTGTACAGTGTTTTTTATTAGTGGACTATAAAGTAATGAGAAACTTAGTCGTGTAACTTCGGCTTTGATTTCCATTCTTATTAATGCTGCTGCCACATCTCTGTTACAGCTGAGTTGCAGTGGTACAAGGAAGGATTAGCTTGATTCCTAGCTTTATAATGATGCTGATACAGTTATTTTATTAAGGTTCCTGTTATTTTTGCTTATCTTGGACTGCTCTGAGAGTGTTTTATGCAAGTAAAAAGAAGGGGCATGAACTCTGCAGTAAATTCACTGACTCAGTTTAATATTGACAGCTTTATCTGAACTTAAGCCACTGTATATAGGATCCAAATCTGAGCTGACTTCTGACTGCTGAGCACATAGGAATTTAATTTTTTTTCCTTATGTTCTTTTGTGAATTTGGTACTGTTTCAATGTTTGCAGTAGTCTTGTAAGTCTAGATGGTTTAAGGTTGATTCACTGTGTGAGCTGACCATCTGCTCTTGGTAATTGCAAATTTCACTTCCAGTATTAATGAACTGTTCCTGTGTTCTTGCATTTCTCTAAAATGCCTCAAGCAACTGTTCCTTCTTCACATGGAAAAGTCACAGCAGCTGTGGGATTCACAAGGACCTCAGTGCTACACTTCTGGCAGTGAACCACAAAGTGCAAATAACTTTTCTAACTGCCTAATAACTGCAAACCCATTAAGTGTAAATTCTGTGACACCAGAAAAAAAAAACCCAAAAAATAACAAAACAAACCACTTGCTTTAAAAGAGCCCTGATGGTATTAGAGACTGTGTGAACACCTGGGGTTGCTCTCAGGGCTGCCTAGCAGGAACATGTTAGAGATAAGGACCCAGCTTTTCTTTGAGTGTTGGCCAGAGGGACTACAAGATGCTCAGTGGAGCTGGGGCTGCAAGTGTGAGGTGGAGATGTTTTTCCATATCTCCAGGCACTCCCCTCCCTCAGAGTTGCCTTCATAAAGCAGAAAAACACTTGTGCCACTTCCCACATTTTTCTTTTGCTGACAAACCAACAGACTTTTGTTTTCTCAACAAAAAAAAAATGTCTTCATGCACGCATCCAGATCTACATTACATTTATTTACCCTCTTTTGATAAAGGACCAATCCCAGAAAAGCCCCAGACAGTGCTTTGCACACTGCTTCCCAGCACGCTGGTTTGGTGTGCAGGGTGTGCAGCACCTTGCACAAACTGCGTGTTGGTCTCGCGCTCTGGAGCTGCAGTCGCAGCATGAGCTCTGCCGTGCCATCCCGGAGCACTGCATCGGGACCAGCCAATGCCACAGCCCACACATCCCTGTCACACCCTGCTGCGAGTGCTGGCAGCCCCAGCCCACCAGGGCAAGGGGCATCAACCCCAACACCCTCGTGCACTGAGGTACTTACCATCAGCTGCCACGAAGTATCCTTATGAAATGCAAAAGCCAAAATCCTCTTCTTGCACACTGAACTGCCTGAGTTGTATGTTTGGACACAAACTACCTGATCACTAGTTTTTGTGAAACGGCCATCCAAGGACAGAGTGGCACTCACATGTGGTATCATACTGTAATGCTTTTGAGGTGCCTGGCCACCAACCAGAAGGTACTTAAATCCACATTCCCCAGTCTTAATAGCCACAAGGTTGCCAAGTACTTGAGAGCAAGCAATAGAAGACAAATAAATATACCTTTTTACAGAGGTAATTGGTTTTTATTGGGCTGCCCTGAAATTTCATTTTAGGAAGTGTGCAACATTTATGCTGTTTAATGATCTGTGGCACAAGTGTGGAACATGACAGAGGTTGCAGAAGACACAAAAGTATTTAACTAATCCAGATGGCAGAACATAAAGGAACTTAAATGGGACATAATTAAGCTAGGTGTGTGCACAGCACAATGGCAGATGAAATTCAACATTGCAAAAAGCTGGATAATCAATATCTGTGAAGAATAATCTGATCTACATTGACCCTTGTAGTTTTCGAAATAGATAACCTGTCAGAAGCTTGCAAGACATTTAGATGTGATTTCTAGCCTTAGGCTCTGTAGGGGTCATGTTCCTGTGCCTCCTGTGGAAGCCCAGGTTTTATGTGTTGGTCTCCTCCTCTCTCAGGTTTGATGTACTCCTTAGAGCACAGCTCTGGGCAGGTCTCCTCTTTAATTTTCGTCTGTTTCCCTGTGTCCCTCACAGAAGGGTGTGACATAATCTCTGAATAACCGGGGAAGCCCCATTTGGCATTAAATTAGAGGAAGTGAATATTGCTTCTTTTTGTTATACTATCCCTGTGTGTTTCTCAGTGTACTGAGAAACACTCTGGGCTTTCTGCCCTGCACACGAGCCTCCACGGTGGTTTTTCTGTGCACATGTGTTTGTTGCTGTAGTTCTCCAGCAAACTCTGCTCATTAAATCCCCCTCATGCCTGGCATCCTTTCTGTTGGCTGCTGCAGCTTGCCAGGCTCCAGTGAGTGATGTTCAAAAAGCACAATTGATTTTAAAAGTGGCCCATAAATTTGGCTACTCCTTGTTTACTTTGGGCATGTCACAGAGGAGTCACTTCCCTCCAGCCATCTGTATCTTCTTCTCATCTTCCTCATCCTCCTCCTCATCCATCTCCTGCTCGGGTTTCCAGTTGCAGGTGAGCAGAGCTGGCTGCCCACAGCAGGACCTACTGCTCGCACCAGCCTGCCAGGGCTAGGGCGCTCTGCTGCACTAAACAAGTGCTAAGGTTTTAATGTCAGAAGAAAAAAGGTCTCATTTTTGGTGCTTCCCATTCCTCATCTCCTCTTCCCTGGATTCCGGCAGCCGGGGCCAGGGCAGGCATAAGGGCTTCACGGCCTCTAGTGGGCAACGGGCAGAGCTGCAGGACTTTCCAGCCACTGCCATGAAAAACTTTGTTTTTACATGGGTATATGTTTACCCTGGTTTCCTGTGGAAACAAGGCTTGTGCAAACACTCCCTCGGGGTGCGCTCTCTCCACGCCCTCGACAGCTCCGGAGCCTGATTTCAGGCTGATTTGACGGAGGTTTCACAACCTCCAGCGTTTGTGTCAGTGGGTGTGCCTGTGTCAAGGAGGAGTTTTTAATGCACATTCTAACAGTGAGGCTATGACAGCTTCACACAGCACAAGACACCAAAAATAACAGCGTCGGAGAGAGTTTGCATGTGTGGGAAAAGCTGCTTTGAAATCCCTCATTAATCGCATTTGTTCAAATGCTCATAGAAATCCTGATCCTTAATTTTGTTTGATAATTTGGTTATTGTAGACTGTAAAAACATGTTTCTTCCATCTTCTCACTCTGTCAGATAGCCCTGCTGGACTCTTCAGGTTGCTGGTACTAGCCAGACCATCACAGCACACTGCCTGCTTTGTTGCTTATAAACCTAAACTGGTGCTTGGAAGACCCAAATTTTGTATTTTCTTTCTATTTTTACCTTCCCTATTTAGACTGGCTTATAACAGCAGTCATTAAAATATAGCAAATAAAAATGAGGCTCAGAGATAGATTCTTCATCAGAGTTCAGAGAAGCAGTTTCCATATGTCAGTAAGAACAAAGGAGTTAATTCAGATCACTTAAAACTTTCCTGAAAAATGACTGCACATGTGATATCTTTTCTTCTCCTTATTCTTCTTTGGCTGTATTAAAGATGGGAGAAAAGATATGGCTGGACTACAGGCTTACTTTCGGTTAATGCAACAAAATAAGCAGTCCTTCAAATGAACAAACCAAATCGTGTTATCTCCATCATGTCTCGCTTCTTGCAACATTTTTGTTTGAAAACCTCTTTCTCAAGTCACATATTGAATGCCTTGGTTTACTTAGAGCATCCAAAAATACTTTTTACATGTAGTGGGATGGATTTAGACTGAAGTTGTAGGAAGTTGACCTGTTAAGTTACCTGAAGTGGTTAGGATGGGACTTTTCATTTTAGAAGCACTTATTTCTCCTGTGTTGCAAACACTTGAAATGACAGAATTACTGGTAATGACTTTTCTGGGTCTGTACCACAAATGCCAAGCCTGCAAAGACTGAAAATGACTCATATGGAACCATTCAGCTTTGTCCTTGGATACAGAGTATCTCACAGAGGTTTTTTTTTTTACCCTCTCATTTTTCCTAGAAGTGATTTTTGGAAACAAAACCACAATGTGGCCTTTTAGTGCTAGGAAGTCTTTGTTGCTTTTGCCAAGAGAGTTAAGAGGAGGACATGGCCAAGTGTGGCATCATTCTCCAAGTGTGGTATGCAGAAGTATGTCTAATTGGGACCATCTTAGGAGGTAGTAGAGTACTGTAAGTTAAATCAAATATTGTTGTCTCCAACTCTTCCGAAAAATCCTTTCTTTCTGTTCCCTTGTACTAATGCTCTTCATTTCTAAAACCCAGTAGTGGCCTCTGCTTTGGCTGCATTGGTTGTAAATGATAGTCTCACGTCTGGGTACCTTCCCAGCACTGACATACATAATCAAGATCCTTATATCAAATCTCACTTTGCAGGAAATTACTTTGGGAGAATCCATCATCTTCTCTGCCCAAAGCTGCCTAATGTACTGCCCATTTTTGTTTTTCTTTCATTTTTTCCCCCCTCTGTAAATCACGCTAAAAGATCTGAAGGATGATGATAATAGAAATATGATTAGTAAAGATTTTTGTGCATTTGTGTGTTGAAATAAAATGAATTTGTCAATAGCATAACTGACCAAAGAACCAAATGTTAGATTTTTGAATTTCTGAAAGGTCAGGAGGACACAGTTTCATGCCTCAATCATGCAGAGTTTAGCTCAAAAAGAATCTTTGCATGTTAAAAAATAAATTTTATATCATGAAATAGTCACCAACCAGACTCATTTGCTTTCTCTTCAATCAGTGTGAAGATGGGAGAATCACACACTGAGGAGCACCACTAACATGGAGAACTCATGCCCATTCCCCTAAGTGCTTATTCAAAATAAACCTCTGATACCTTGATTGCAGCCTGTTAAGCTCCAGAGCAGTTCCTCAGATGAGTTGTCAGCATGTAAGCATTTTTTTCTGTTGATATTTGAGGCAGGGTTGTGCAGAAAAAATTTGTCTTTTAGAAGTGAAAGAGGAGATGCTGGGACATTTGTTTCCTCCCAAGCTCCAGTCTGCAGTAATAGAGGTAGTAAAAAACTTGTACCAGGAGAGCTGCGTTGTGGAGAACTCTGCTTGTCTGTTTTCATAAGTGTGGCCATGAATTTTTGTGTGTGAATGTAAAAGCTGAGTTGCCATAGGGTATTTAAGGCCTAACATCCTTCACTCAACAAACACACTTTCTATGAAGGGGCTTTCACATGCTGGGAGTGTTCTGACCAAAATTAAAAAATGTCTGCATTTAGATGTTACTGTTTATTTCTGATCTGGAACTGTATTTTGGTCAGACCTTAAGAAAATTAGTACTGGTAGCATGTCAACTTTGAGATTACATATATCCTGTGGAATTACCTTGATATATTTGACATAGCCTCAGATCCTGCTTGCTTATAAACAGGATGTTTCGGAAGACAGCAGTCTAGTCAGATAAACTACCTGAAATAGTCACAGACCTGGCATTGAGATATGATGGTAATAAATCTATACTTCAGTCTGTGACACAGTCAGCTGCCTTAACTACAGCTGCTGTGAGAGACAAGAAATTTCACCCTGGGCAGTGATCATGCCTGTTACAGAAACTTCAGCAGTCCAGCTAGAGCAGCATTTGGAAGGAGGCCCTTGAAGTCTTAGGCAGTACAGGATGTGTTCTTGGCCTTTTACTGCTCCCCAATCCAGTGGTGCTCTAGCACTTGGCTGGGTATTTGTGGAACACTCTGTTTCCATATGTATTAGTGCTCAAAACCATTAAGTGTTCCACAGCTCTTTTACAAGAGGAGTAATTACATCCTGTTGGCAGAAATTACTCCCACTGTTTAATTTGGAAACCATATTCTTTGCTTCGAGTCTTGTGCTGTTACACAGCAAAGAGTGGCTGCACCTTCTGCCCAGGGTGGTGGCACTTCTCTCTGCCATGTGCATGGGGGATGATAGCAATGGTGGTGTTGTCCCTCAGGATTGTCTGTGACTGAGTCAATTTTAAATGGTGCAGGCATATAGCTTAAGAAATCCAATTTTCATTCACAGCAACAAAAATATCTTTTCTAGCTCTCATTTTCGTGCACAAGGGATGCTGGGCCAGCCCCTGGGTGCATTGGGTCTTGAGGCAAATGCTGATGCTGAACTTTTCTCTCTTACTCTATCCTTTTAAAGCCTTTTATGTACAGGAGGAAACTAGCACTGCAGATGATTATTGTCTACTAATGGTGTTTTTAATTACTGATTTTTAGGACACCCAGTTAACTTTTTGCTGAAAACAAGAATTTTTTCCTCCCTTGAAGCAAGCCAGTGATTCATATTTTAATATAAACTTTTTAGAAAGTTTTGACTCATGCAGCAATTCCAATTTTATTTCTGAACTCTTAGAAGCATTTTAACATACTAATGAAATACCATGCCTCTGTCATCCACAAAGTGAACCTCATGTTACACAGGGCGTGCTGTCATTGATGCATGGCAAGTGCCATTTCCAGGGCCCTTGAGATGCTTTGTCACACAGCATCCCCTTAGCGAGAGCATATGGCCACTCTCTCCCGGGCCCCAGCCTGCAGGAGCACAGAGGCAAGGAAGAAGCTCCATTGAATCGAGTGTGGCACTGCTGGTCCTTGAGAAGGGAAAAAGTACTGGGAAACAGAGCTTGCTGAAGAGTATTTGGAATCAGGATGGAATTTATCAGCTGATCAGTTCCATCAAACCGAAGAGAGTGGTGTTGGGCTGGGCTCTGGGAGCCCCTGCTTTGCAGGGAGACAAGCGGGAGATCGGCAGTGCTTTGGTTGCATGATGAGTAAAGCAGAGAGGCACTGCTTCACTTTCGTAAGTGAGACTCAAGCTGTAGAGTCCAGAGTTGAAAAACATTTATGTTGGCTATTAAAGGGAGCACATGTGACACAGAGATATGCCATGTAAACTCCAGAGATTTTCCAGCAGGAGAAAGACTAAATGAGGACCAAGTATAAATGAGAGAGGTTTTTCTGAAAAGTGAGTTAGGTAATGCATATTTTGACCCTTCAAAGAATGTGTTTGATATTAAAATGCAAAAGTGTATGGCTTTCTCATCAGGTGGAGATAGTGCAACTGTCCTACTTTACGTAACAACCACAATAGTAAGTGAATGACAAATAGTTCAGGATTTCTTTGGGAAATGGCAGTCAAGGGGTAAGAGCATCTACTACATGAAAACTGCCCAGAAGAAAAATCCCCACTCAATGTGTTATTATTACAGTTTTCTGTTTTAGATAGGAAGTTTCCAATTTGCTTTTTATTTTGATTTTCCTTGAAATACTCATTTTAATGCAGTGTTTCAAATAGTAATAACCCAGTATTATCTTTCTTTTTCCCTTGTTTTCTTGCGAAAAGTGATGCAGCACTTTATGTTCCCTCCTCTCTATAACTTTCCAAATTCCATAATCTTCAGGAGAAAATGTGACTGTGTTTGTAGGGGAAGCCTGAGAACAGGGTTCATCCATTCCTGGTAGCACAAAGTAAAACCTTTGCCTCAAGTTCTCCTCCAGAATATGCCAGGGTTAGCAGAGGACATGCAGTAAGAAAGTGGGGTGAAAGGAAGGGGACATGCAGTGGGGCACTCACGCCATGTGCCCTTCCTGTGCAGGCAGCTCAGTTTGCAGTTATACCGTGGTTATCTGTGGCGTGGTAGCATGATTAGGGAACAGCAGCAGGAAATGCTGGCAGAATCTGGGAGGCTGGCAGTTGGGAGCAACAGAGGAGATCAAAGGCTTGAGTGCGTTTGCAGACTGGAGAATAATTGCGAGTCACTCCTGAAATGTGGGCTGGCAATGCAGCCTGGCCATCGGCTCTGTCTGGCAGGGTATTCCCACAGGAGAGGTGAGTACGTGGTGCAGGGGGGCACATCTGCAATGCTGCGCTCAGTTCTCATTCCTGGTGATCCACCCCCATTCAGCTTGCATCAGGAGATTCAGAAAAGCTGTTAGAGGGGAAATGGCTTCTTTGATCAAAGGAGACTTGAACAGGATTGTGCTGTAGTCTGCAGGATCCAAAGATTTCCAGGCTGATCTTGTTGCCTTCAACTGGATGGTGAAAACTAATTGAGGTGAACTTGAGCTGGAGGACCCAAGTGTAGCTCAGCTGGGAGAAGTTTCTGCTGAAAATGGATGTCCAAACTGTCAGAGAAGGAAGGCTGCAGAGCAGTGGTGAGGAGGATCTGTAGGCAGAAACAAGTGCTTGTCTTCATAGATAAGCATCTTCATCTTGCTCATCTTTTCATCAGTGTCCCGTTGTTTCTTCTCAAAGAGCTCAAGGGTTTCCCACATCTGCCTAGTGTCTCATGCATTCTGTCTTAGCAAAGCAAAATCTGACAGTAAGAAGAAATAATATGTTCTTGAGTATCTTAGAGTCTTAAGATGCAAAATGCAAGGTTTATAATAATTCTGTTTGCCATGTTATAGGCAAATACATTACAGTGAGAGTGCCTTTAAGCTGTTAAAACTTTTCCCCTGGATAGCCTCATGGTTGAAGGCTTGGTATATTAAATATATTCAGCTCCAAAAAGAGTCCAGGGCCAAGCAGGCATAGCTATCCTAGTAGCATGGAGAAGCCTGAGCTCTTCTAATTACAAGTCATTGGGGGAAAATGGCAAGTCATTTATTCCTCCTCCTTCCCCTTCCCAGTGCAGTTATGGAGAGCTGAAACCATTTGTGAGCTTGGTGTGTCAGCAGGGTCTCAGGAAGTCCCACAACAGTCTCCAGGTGGGGGGTGCACAACAGTGGCAGGATCCTATCCTGCTGTCCTTCATCCCTGAGACATCTGCACTACCAAACAAGGGAGAGTCAGGGATCCCACAGCCAGGGAATACAGATGAACTCACAGGGGAGGAAGAAGTTGGTAGAAGTGGTCCAAAACAGGGACCAGCAGTGGAGGTGATCTGTTTCCTGGGACCTGAGCTCATTCCGTGGCCACCTTGGGTTCAGCCATGCTGGGCTGCTGTAGGGCTGTGCTCACAATTAGCAAATAGTGTGGCCCAATAGGAGATTTGCAGAGAGAAAAAGTCAGATGATAAACCATCATCTGTGCTACCACATTTTGCTGCTTAATTGGAGATTTACTCTAGTTTGAGCCTGTGAGCTGAACACTCCCTACTAGTGGTAGCAGCAGATCTTCCCTTTCACCCCCAAAGAACTCAGCATACACTCTGGAACTAAAGCACATGAAGGATGATGTAGAATAAATATATTTATTTTCACCTGCAGCAAGCTTTTTTTTCTTGTTATTCAGGTGATGGTCAGCAGTCTCAGGGCAGAAAAAGAGCAAATCATGCCCTATGTACCATAAATATTACTCCAGATATTAAACAAAATGCTCTGTCAAAGTCCTTGGAAGATCTCTGTCCATATAGTGCATGTCACACTGTGGTGTTGAGTCTAATGTCTTTGGCAACTTTTACTAGAGATTCAAAATTCTGTTATTATTCAAGTGGATGTATGCTAGTGATGGGTCTCATTTATGAATTTTCAAGTACACTTTAAAGGTCAAGCAAGTAATTTTAATCGGTTGTGTGGCGTTTTTTTGACAGCTGATAAGTGCTGAATGTACAGCAGCACCTGGAAAGCAGATTTGCTGTATTTACCATTACATATTTGGATTGGGTGCAGGGACAGTGCTTTGCCCATGCTCATTTCACTCTCCATCATCAAGTTACTGGCACTGATCAAGAAATGCATCCACAGGAGAGCACTGTCGTTGCAGCACTTCAGATCTGAGTCACAGCTTGGACAGGGGCCCAGGACCTGTGTCTTATGGCTGCTGGTTAAGAAAGTAGTAGCTGCATCAGTGTGGTGGTGTCCTTGTCTCAGAGCATTCCTGGCTACATAATCCATACTACTTTCTCCTAGGCTGCCAGGCTAGTAATCATTTGAAAATTAGTCTGATGTGGTTATTCTGAAATTCTTGTGTGTGGATCACTCATGCCATGGTGGTGGAGAGCTGTCAGATCACAAGGTGACAACTGACTGTCCTCACTTGCTGTCTGCAGAACTGAAAGCAAAGAAAATGAGAATATTTTGCCATTTCAACAGTATCAGTCATGGACTGGGAGCAAGGCTTGAGCTCAGGAGCTGTGACATCAGCTTCTACCATGTGAACTAAAGGGCTGACTGCAGTGCTTGTGGGAGCAGCAGTACATACAGGGATAAGCAGAAAAGCTGACCAGCCCTAGAATGAAACAGATGAGATTCTTCAGCTTAGGGAAAAAAGACAGTAAAATTGGATGTGATAGAAGCCCACAAAGTCATCTATTATGTGGAAAAACTGTACTTGGGAGAACTGTGGGGTGTGTAATGAAGTAGTTAGAGAGTCAGAGTAAATAGACAAAAGTGCTTTTTTTGGTGTTTTTCCACTGCATTTTTGGAACACGGTAGGGTAGAGTAGAAGAGATTCAAAAAGGGATGAGCTCTACTCATAGAAGACTAATGATGCAATAGTCCAGCTCCAGCAGCTGGCAGGGGAAGCTCCTGGGTCCCAGCTTGCTGGAAGTTGATCGGCACACTCGGGGAAGAGCTGCTGTTGGCACACACTGCCCTTGAACACTTCCCCAGTTGGAAACTCGAGGAGTTCTTCATCGAGCCTACAGCTGCAGCTTGGCTGCTCTTCAGTGTGGGCAGCAGTCAGGGGAACTCATGGGCCACCAGGACACAGGCAACTGCTAGTAAGGAAGGAACTGGTTTTAGCCCGGGCAATACTTTCAGCTGGGATGAAGCTCTCACTATAGAAAAACCCCAGAGAGAACACCAAGATTTTGCAGCCCATTCAGACTTTATCCAGATCTGCCCAGTCATTTTTCATTTCCACAGCACACTTTCTTAAGAAAATCTGGAGGGTGGAGGATTAGAACAATTTAGAGTTTACAGAAACTCAGCTCTGTTTTGCTGTTTTCATGGAAACAAAGTTCGTAGCACTGGTTTTATGGTACCACCTTGCTTTTATACTCCACGCTTTGTTAAACATGATAATGAGCTCAGCGCTGTATAGTGCACTTAGTGCTGTGCAGAAAATAAAAGTATTTCCTGCCCACACTTCAGAAGAGCTGCTGTGATGGTAAAGGCTCTTTCAGGCTTAGGGCTGCTAGCCTAAACAGTATGTACACTGGGCTAGACTGTCAAAAAGCTCTGTATTGCAGATGTAAATTTATCTTTGTAAGAATGACAAACTCCTGTTCAAAGCACAGTATTATATAAAGTATTTCACCAAGGCAGTAGGTTTTACCATATTTCCCCCGTGGAACAGAGAGGAGTTTTGTATTACATTAATCAGCATCTAAGCCCTGAAGGTCACAATTATCTGGCCGCTATTTTTCAGCATTTGTGATTTTAGTACATGATTAACTTTCATGTGTGCATCATTAAGATGAGGAATTGTTTTTGAAGTTTCAAATAGAGCAGCAGGTCTTAGCTGTAGTATTTGCCATACTTGCTCAGCCACTCTTAAAAGGGATGATTTATAGAAAACCCAGCTGTGAGTTTTCGTTTCTTCAAGAGCAGGAGGCGGGACTAGAAACCAACCTAAAACCAAGCGGAGCATTGATCAGAGTAGAAATTATGTAGAGCACAGCTCCGCAGACAACAGCTAAGCATCGTGGAAGTATTAGCTGGCAGCGATAAGGAGGCGGAAGCAGAGCTCGGTGACAGAGGAGCCATCTGTCAGGAACTGGGAATCCGATTTCAAGAGAGCAGAAAATGAAGTAAAGAAGAAAGTGATTTTGGTTCAGAGGTACAGTGGAGCCCAAGGATATCTGTGGACAGTAAGTTTCTATACTGGAACAGGGGTGTTTAATACAGCAGCTAATACTGTTTGAAAGGGCTTTTCAGCTTTGAAAACAGACATAAGTAGCTCCTGTATAAAATAGCTTTTACTTAAAGTTTTTATTTATTTGTAAGATGTAAATAAGCTTATCTGTTTGAGGTGGCTTGTTTAAAAACTTGTAAACAAACTTTAAAACTGCTGGTGTCCCTTACTTCAGAGGGTGTTATTTTGTTTAAGAAGGTCATCTGCTGTTGAGGATAAGATTTGTTCGCAGCCTTTCAGAAAAATATCTTAGAAGAAAAGGCTGCTTTGGCCCCAGCTATGAGGTGAAAAAGGGTAGGCAAGAATATTTTTTATGGAAAGAGGAAAGGAGTTCCCACCCAAATAGATCTAAACTAACTGGAACTACAGTGTATAAACACCCCGGGGCTAAATCCTACCCTCAGTTACACTGATGTAAGTCAGGTTTAAGTCTACTGCAGTTAATAAAATTACTCCTGATTTAATTAAGGATAGAATTTGGTTGCGCATTTCTTAATAATGGAAAAGCCCCATGGTTCTTTCCAAAGTGCATTTTATGTTAACAGATTATTAAGGACTTGCTTGAAAATACGTTAAAATTAATTGAAAACTCACACTGTGATGCATCTTTTGTCATATACTTGTATCCTTCTTTGAAATTAGCACAAAAGCCAGCATGAGATATTGTAAGCTATCCTATTATTTCTTGTTAGCAGGTTCTTAGATAAGGTTTGCATTGCTCATAATTTCATGCTCATTTCACTTCAGTGACTTATATTTGGGGTGATATGCTTTAATCCTATAAAGGTTTGTGGAGCTCCAGCTGAGAGCGATAAGGCGATATTATCTGTAGCAGAAAAGTGTCAAAGTTCTATACAAGACCCCAGACTGTCTGATTGGGAGTGAAACTGTTCTATTACAAATTGTACAGAAAAAAATATTCTTGTTGCTGTGGCATTAGTGTATGAGTTAGAAGCAGAAGCATTGGCTGCTGACTGAGGAAAAAAAACAACAAGTAAAACCCACTCACTATTATGGCCCAATATGGATGACAAAACACTGTAGCATGTGTGGGAAAATGGCTGCAGTCCAATGTCTGGAACCATTTATCTTCTGGTAGAGTCTGGAAGATGACTGTTTTATGTATTTTACAGAAATCCCTGCTGATTGATTTCATTTACTTAGGAGGAGGGGTCACAGTGACTGATGGCAGGGACAACTGGGGCAAAAAGTGGATTCTTTGCATTATCCTGACATCCTGTTCTGGTTGGGGTTATTGGCACCTTTTGAAGGGACCAGACCATGATGGGCATGTCTTCCAGAAGTTTGCTGTTTTTTTTCTGGGTCTCAGCAAGCTGAGAGTTGCAGGTTGTGCTTCCACTAGTGCCAGGCTCATTTTGGAAATTATGATTTGCAGAGGTTTGAAGGGGGATGAACAAAAATGGGTACAGGTCTCTGTAACCTGCCAAAAGTTTGGCTGATGGAGGGTGCTGTTATTGAAGAGGGGAGGAAAGACTTTGTGAAAGGACTGGGGGGAAAGTCTGGTTTTGCTGTGTGGGGCTTGCAGAAATAGCTTGTCCCGCTTCAGCACATGAGATTTGTATGTTAGGGTGATGATACTGGTTTTTTCTGATGTTTGTTGCTAAAATAGCCACAATTCCTGGCATTTCTTTATTTATATGGAATAAAGAGCTTGCCAAGCACATTACAACAGGGATATGCTGTACATCAGTGTTATTCATTTATCTCTCAGTTATTTTTATGTGTGCTCTGCCTGCCTGTCTGTCAAGGTGTTTGCCTTCAAATCAATTTGGCTCACATCACAGCATGACAGTCACTTGTTATATACCAGGCATGTCTACAGGCATTTGCTTTCATGTTGCAGGGAATGAGTGCCAAGAATTCATATGATGAAACAAAAGGGGGGGGGGATATGTTTCCCAGTCAGTAAGTACACTGCTACTGTGTTGTTTAACAAAAATGGAAAGGCAAATGGATTTTTCAATTGACAATACTACTTCCTTTAGTACCCTTTAGGCTCTTCAAAGGGTCCTCTACTAATGGTTACAGTGCCAAGTCCAATGCAGGATCACATAACAAATCTGGAGAAAGGGAAAATTATTGTGTGTCCCCCATCACATTCAGTTTCCCAGACATAACCATGTAGTACAGTCAAGACATTCTTTATTGACAGAGAGAGAAAGTAAAAGAGAAAGAGAGATAGAAAAAGACAAAGAGAGAAAGAAAGCGAGAAAACAATAAAGAAAGGAAGAAAATAAATCTTCTCATGTGCCCTAACTGCTGAGGAAGTTTCCTATATTTACCCTGTATTTTTATCAGATTGGTAGGAGCAGTTAAGCACTGTGCTTAAACAGTATGCCAAGAATAAACTCAGCATCACCTCTCTCCTGGACAGCATCCTGTACTATTACCATGCACTGTCATTCAGCCCACTCAGGCTCTTCAGTCTCACGGCTCCTCATGCCATCTTGATGTGCACTCATTTTCTGTCTCTGTGTGTTGAGGATGTGCTTATGGCTATCAGACATTTTGGTTTTACTCATATGTTGACCTCTGATTTGGATTTGTAAGTTTACAGGAATTTAGATTAATTGTAACCTTTCCTATTTTCTTAATTTCCTTCTCTTCCTTTTCAAACACTACATGTTTTGGTTATCCTCCCACAGAACAGTTCCTCATCGGCACCCTCCCAGAGCCATAGCTGCTTTTGCTCTTCATTAATTTAGTTTGAGCCTGTCCTGCTTTTTGGTATGTCTAACTCAAGAGGACAGTGGGTACCATGGCTTCCAGGGGAAGGTACCAATTACTTTCCTGGGGTATGCCACTGGGCTGCCTGACGATACAGAACAAATCTAGTGCCCTGGTTACTTTTTGAGATCTGTATATTTATCATGGGATCCTTGACAGGGTCTGTCTTCCTTGAGAGAGAAAGTGCTGGTAAACAGATCCAGTGTAAGTCCAGTGTCTCCCTTTAAGCTTGAATTTGGGCAGGAGGGGAAAAGAGTGGTCTAAGCTGATGCAACCTTGTTTTTTCATCCAATGAGACTGCATTATCCTAGTAATTTGGAGCATGTCTGAGGACTCCTAGCCCCTGATCATTCCTCTTCCATAAGGATTGGTAGGATGGTGTGGTCAGGCTCCAGCTATTTAGTCTGCTGCCCACACAGTCCCTACATTTTTATTAGTCAGCTCTTAAATCTCTTCATTACATGGAATTGTTTTTCATGTGGCCACCACAAAGGTGCCTTCCTGAGTATGCTAGTTCTTCTGAATAAAATATCTCAGACCATATTTTAGACATGTTGCCTATTATCCCATTTTTTAAACAAATTTTGCCCATTTGTACTTTGTAATATAGCATGTGACAAGCATAGGGTGGGTGGTAGAACTACAGCTGCCTCTTGTTTTCTTATCAGATATTGATAAAAAAAGTAAATTAGATTAAAAATAAATAAATTAAAAAGGAGCTCTGTAGGCTGTGGAACATTATGAAACCACCCACTGAATGTCTGTGCAAGACATACGGCAACAGCAAAGCTGTTACGTACTAAATGAGTTCAGAGAGGGGGCCAACTGAATGCAATTTGTAAGTGATTTACTTACTCATTTATAACCCTAATGTAGAATCATGAGTGTTTGCTGTTCTGTAAAAAGGATGACTTTATGTGACCCCTTAAAGCCTTCAGCATTAAGTGGCATTAAGTTGATGGCTACTTGTTTTGTACCTTCCGTGAAATATTATGTATAAATCAAGTAGGCTTTGCTTGTAATGTACTCATAATCCTCACAAGCAAAACTCCCACCCAAAACCAGTGATCAAACATGGTTTCTTGAACTCAGAAAGGTCACTTCATTAAAAAATATGGAGGTATAATATTCAGGCCTCCCAGGCAATTTTTTTTTTTTTTGCTAGGACATTACTTTAATTAAGTCATTGTAAGGTTAAAATAATAAAAGGGTTCTGATGTAAGCAGATAAAAGACAGGGGAGCTACATTAAATTCAGTTTCCACCCACCAAACACATCTAGAAGAGTTAAGCTCACTGCTGTTTAAAGAACATTTTGCACAGGGACAGACAGGATGGGTTGAGGTTGAGTCCTGAATATTCTGGTGTTTCTGTATTTAAATCAAGCCCTTAGCATTGTTTTTGTTCCTTAATTACCTCTGGTTTGTTGATTTATTGATGCTTTTGAAGGCAAGTAGACTCAGTAAAACAGAATCATTCTGTGCCATGTAAAATTTCCTCTTAAATCTGTGGATGTTAGAAACAAGGGGAAAGGACTGATGGAGGGAACTTCTGTGGAGATGGTCTTCCACCTACAGGCAAAACCGGTAGCAGATGTCTCTAAGAGGTGGAGTTGAGTTACTGAATTGCAAATGAATGGAAGGTCTTGTGAAATCACTAATTAGGGCTGTCTCAGTTCTTGAAATCTACCAGTGCAGCCAACAATTTGGGCAGAAGGGGCATGGGAACCAGCAATCCTGCAGAAGGGGTTGGTGGCAACACGGAGTGTTTCTGGGAGGAGTGATGCTGAATTTACCCATTCAGTGTGAAACGTCCCTTCCATTCGGGGATGACTTTGTGGGAAATAGGAACACTCTTTGCTCTAGCACTTGGTATACAGGCTTTGAGCAGGGATGAAAAACACAAATGTCAGTCCTTTGCCAGCCGTGAGCACTGATGTGCCATTGAAAAGTCACAACATGGTCTCAGCTGGCTTAGTTTCAGGGAAATACTTGGAGCTTGTACCTACTTCCTGCTGCCGATGTCCTCGGAGCCCCGATTTCTACTCCTAAACTCTAATGCCAAAAAAGAACCCCTGTGTCCTCTTTTTCAGCACAGCAGAGCCTAGCATTGAGGCATTACTCCTTCTGTGTCTCTCCTGTGTCTGTGCATCCCAGCTGGTACACCTAGAGCAGGGGATGGACCCTCACTTGTCACAGAAGGATTCAGTAGACTCACAGTTGCATAGAATAGTTTGGCTTGGAAGGGACCTTAGAGATCATATAATTCCAAACTCCTGCCATAGGCAGAGACACCATCCACTAGATCAGGTTGCTCAAAGACCCCACCCAACATGGCCTTGAGCACTCCCAGAGATGGGGCATCCACAACTTCCCTGGGCAGAAGATTTAGAAGATTTGTTCAGGAGATGTTTAGGTTGTCACATCCCTCCACCAGTGGTCAGGCTAATGACCTGCATGAGCAGCTCTGTTGTATTAGTTTGGTTTGCAGGAACATGTACACAGACGACCAGAAGTGAATGTGGTAGGTACAGGCACAATGATGGGCACCTCTCTTGTGCTTCTGAGCCACTGACTTCAAAATGTCTATTTATGTTAATATTTAGCACTTACATAGTGCATTTAATCTCCATAGGCCTGTAGGAACATGTCTAATTTATACATCCAAATTAATAGAGGTAATCGCACATAACAGTCAGTCTTTTCATCACTTAACCCAATGAGGAACGAAGACACTATTTTGCTTGGACTATAATTGCTTATACATACCTGAAAATACCATCCCGTAGTCTCAGTTCTTTGTAAAAACACCATGGGTTTGCCATTACAAGAATATTTCACACAGCTGCATAATGAGTTAGCTTCATTTTTTAACTGAACTGAAAATTAGGAGACTGACCCAAATCTCAGTGGGATATTTCCAAAGGAGTTTTTCAGTGAACTTAGATGCTGAATGAGCTAGACCAGTTCATTTTTTAAAAATGTTTGAAAATCATCTTTCAGAAAATAGTCTTGAAAGCCTGGTACTTACAATGACCATGCTTGCAGACCTCTACAGCAGCAGTCAAACATCCTCATGCTTCATATTATTTATTTATATTACATTTATATTGTCCACATGAACTTCCAGAGCAAATTCAATAGACAGCTATAGTTGTGCCTGTTCCTCGGCCCTGGTTGCTATGGCATCCAAGTTGGGAAAATATCTGCCAGCTCCAGGTGGCTGAGCATGCAGGAGGGTGAAACATGAGCAGTAATTTAGGGAGCCATGAGGTGGTGTCCTGTGACCAGAAGGTATTGTCCACGATTTTTGCAAAAAGGGGCAAGGAGTTGTGAACATTGCTGGGATACCTGGGCTTTATTTATCTACAGTGAAAGAAACAGCCTGTACCAGCAGCCTGCACATATGCTGAGAGGTTCTGGTGGTAAGATATGAAATAATTTAATGATCTGTTTGAATTAAATGCAAAATCAGAGATTATAGGGGGCTGGCTGGTATCACCCATAGTCATGCTCAATAACATCCCACTCTCTGATTTGTTCCACTCAGTTCAGTGGGATTATTATAGTTGTTGAATAAAGCAGCAGAACTGAGCTTTCAGGTGAAAAACACATACAGTGAGAATTGTAAGAACTGTGGGGAAAAAATCCTTCCTTATTCAGTCTTTGTACTCAGGGCTTGTCCCTTGAAGTCTGCATAATATAATACAAATAGGATATACAAATTCTATTTTTTTTTTAGTCTAAACTATGTTCACGATCAATATTCAAATGCTTTGGTAGAGTTTTTCCTCCCATCCAATTGTCAACTGTTTTAAATCACTTTTATAGCAAGAATAAATTTTTGCTGAAAGCAGTTTTTTTTGCAACATTTCTTTTCCAGTTTAAAAAAAAGAACAAGAACAAAGACTACCAAACAAAATGCAACTTGTCTAAAATCTCATAAAAGCTCTTACACAAGAATCTATCAAGCCTGGGAAAATATGTGTTCTTTTGTAAAAACATATTTTTTCTTGAAGTCATTGCTAGATTACAAAAGTTCACATAACATATTGGTATGTGTATGTGTTTATGTAAGACAGACCTCTGTATTTCACTTTCTGATGTCAGCGTTGCCTTGACAACTGTATTTTATTGATTAGTAGAATATATGTAATTTGGTTCAGAGCTGCATCATCTTACAAGCTCATTTTTCTTTGTGAGAAGTTGTTTCATTTTCTTACTCTCTGAGAAAAATTATTTTTCTGATATGAGGAATAACATTCTTTTGATCCTTTTGGGGGTGTTTCTGTGGCTATACACAAAACCCAATAGAGTTTGACAAATGCATGCTGATAAAGTCATTAAATACATTTCTACTGATACATGCATTTTTTTATTCAAGTTCTTTTGCTGCATATGTTAACCTAGCATCTAATCTATAACTTCACTGGTAACCAGCTGAACACTCTGTCCATGCAGTTCCGGTTATTACGTACCTTCAGGGTGCTTTTCCTCCAGAGATCTGAAGTGCCAAATAGTTAACACTTCTCAGGATCTCTTTGAACTAAATATTATTATAGAATTTATTTGACACTTAGATAAGCTGTGATGTGAAAAAATTCCCCTGAAGAGTAAATAGTATTGAGAATAGATCCTGAAACTGAACTCTTACACTGTTATTGTGGGTTTGTCAGATCTATGGTTTAGTTCCTGACAGAGGACTGTGTCATTTAGCAAACCAGTTGTACCATTGCCAGTCCTATTTCTGTGAGTTCTGGTCAGGTTTATGAGGAATTTTGTTCCTGACCTGAAGAGCTTTCGTTTTCACACAATCTGAGCAGGGGAGAGGATGGAAGAGGTAGGCGGGATGATGTGTCTCGGCTCAGATGGTGCCATGGCCTGATTATGTGCACAGCTGGAAGATCCAGTTAGGTTTACCAAATCTCCTCCTGTTTTAGTTTTGTCCTTTCCCGTTGTGTTTATTTGTCTCATGGTTTATGAGTATCACAGAGGAGCCAAGAGCCATCAGGGTGTGCAACTTCCCGGATGAAATCAGACAGGGGAGCAACAAGAAAAAAAACAGAGAGGCCTAGGAGGAGGAGGAGTACAAATAATGGATGGGAAAGTAATGAAGTTCAGCCAGATGTTGATGTAAAAGCTGTCTTTCTTTTATGTAGAACTGAAAGCATAGCCATCCCTACAGTCCTAATATTAACAATTTACAAATTATACCAGTGATTGCATTTATATGTCATACAGAAGGTAAATGATGGAAATGGGTTGTCAACACACACAGGAAAACAAGTCTGAAAATCTCTAGTGCGTTCTTTAAATATAATAGTTCCTGACAATTAAATATCCCATTGGTTGTTATCTAAATATTTATCTGCAGTGAAATTACAAGAGGTTCCCAGTCAGAGAAAACCCACACTCTTCTGTTCTCTGTTGTAAGTATTAAATTATGTTCTACTTTTAAAGAAGTGCTTGGTTCCTGGGTCTGTCCTGTTGTATTTTTCTGGATAATTCTGGAAGCAAAGAAAGAGAAAAGCATCTGACATTGATGGCAAGCAGGGAGAAAGGCACTGTTACTAGATTGTGGTTTTGGAGGCTCTTTACCATGCTAAATCAGAGACCATAATGTGAAATAATGTTTTTAATCTTTTGGATTAAAACATTCAGCAACAGGTCTTCCTAGCAACAAGGCTCCACCTAACATAGAGCCTCATTTTCTTGCAAGGATCCTGCAGTCTTACATGGATTTTCTGGGCCAGTCTTTGGCAGCAGCAACACTAATTTATTCCAAATGAAAGTCAGGCCCACTGTAATTAGCAATACCATGGTATTTGTCTGAAAAATCAAGAAGCACTGGCATTTGCTAGAGAGGCCATGTGTCTTGTGGAGAACCTGGTTAATTTAATTCAGGATTTAGGTACCTCAGGTTAAATAGATGGACCAGTCAATTTGTCATAACTCCTAAATTCCTTGTGCAGTCTAAGGAGAGCAGCAGTTGCTTACTGAAGATCTGAGGAGGGAGATGTCTTCCCCTTCATCCATCCATCCATCCATCCATCCATCCATCCATCCATCCATCCATCCACCCACCCACCCAAGGATGATTCAGTCTGCCTCATTCAAGTAAATACCTCTTCCATTGGGATTATAGAGGAACAATAGGAAATAAATGCTGGCAGCTCCATGCAGTTGGGTTTTACTCATTTGAAGATGGATGTGACTTATCTTCCTCTTGCATAATAGCCCAAGAATTAGAGCACTCCCCCAGAGAGAGGCAGTCCTGGGCTCTGCTAATGTTCTGAGTGGGTTGAGCTCACATCTCCTCCATTTAACTCAGAGGAGCTAAATTCCACCCTTCGTAGGATGACCATCCGTAAGTCTCCAAGCTTTTGGTTTTTTATCCTTTCCTTTTCTGCCTGTCTGTGAGGACTAAGCTCTGTAAGGCACTAGCTAGCTTGTCATTGAACATTTGAGCAGCACTGACTGTTGCAAGGTTCTGATTTTGGCTGAGTTTTGTATTGAAATATAAATGGCAACAGTTGTGCAAATTTGTCTCTTCACACCACAAAAAATGCTGAGTAAAAGTTTTGTTCTTGTGAATGCATTACATATTTTTGGCTGGTATTGATAGAAGTTGGGCTTTGTACAGCCTTTCGTTGTGAAATGGTTTGTGAAACAGAGGATGGGTCTGCAGGGATGTTGGATTTGATGTGTATTTAGGGAATTGCTGGTTGCTCAATGGTTTGATATGGCCATGATTATGTCCTCCTTTTTGGTTGTCTCTTCTAGAGACATTTGTGCTGGAGCTTCATAGATCTGTAGCACTGGTAAATATGATGCTCCAAGGCTCTTTCTTTCAAATTCCTCTTTTAGGAGATTTTTGGACCTAGGCAAGTACATAGGTCAGGGCAGGGAAAGGCTACAGAGTTCCTATTCAGTAACACAGCCCCTCAGGATCATTTTCTCTTGGAGTTTCTAAAGCAGAAGGCAGTGGGAGGGTGGGACAGACAGGACCGAGAACAGCATGAGGACATTGTGCTGGGCGGACATTTTGTGGTGACTTCTGTAACACTGGTGAAGAATGCAGCAGTGATGTGTTCCTCGCATGAGTCATCCTGGAGCTGCCAGAAGTTGGAGCAGCCCATTGCCCAGTGATGACTAGTGGTTGACCTTTGTTTCCATCTTAGACATTATTGTAAAATTGAGCTTAATGAATTTCTGCTTTCTGAGCACTGACATCAGCAGCCTGGTTTCCTATGAATTTTGATTCCTTTCCCCCACCTCACTGAAAACGAGTCCTTCCCCTCTTCCATGTCATTCCCCAGATCTCTCCCATCCCTTAAATACTTGAAAAAGAAGTGGTACAGAACTGATGCTGATGCAGGGTGTTGTGTACTCTGCAGCCAACTGTCTGCTTCCTCTCAGCATGTATAGTGGGTCCCCCCCAAATGCCTTCCCCTTACTGGAATGCTAATTTGTATACTTTCCTCAGCACCAGCTTTTCTAAAATGTAATATCTTTAAGACATGGCTCCTCCTGTCAGCTGAAACTGGCCAATGGATTCTGAAGTTATTTTGGGGGGCAGGAGGGTGTCCCAGAGAGACAGATGATATTAACATTATTTCTTTAGGAAGCAGTTGTACAAATATAATGTAATGCATGCAGAAATGAAACAAATTATTAAAAAGTTAGTAGGTGAAGCTTTGTGAGTTGTGTTGTGAAGGAAGGCATAAAAGGAATACATTCTTAGGTTTGCTGTAAATTTCTGTAAATTATTATCGTGAAAAATTCTTGAACAATTCAGCAACTGAGATGCTCCTCCATCATAGGGAAAATGTGGGACTCGCTCTGCCAATTCATCCCTAATGTGTTCCCAGGCCAGCCAGTGATGAATTTGGTCTGAATTTACCCAGCAGAATAAAAAGCTATTCAGCTCATAGATGGTTAACATTATATCAGTACATTGCACCTATGAAGTGACAATTGTTTTGGTCAACTCCTACTTTGCCACCTTCAAAAGTAGTATTAACTATTAAAAGTACTATTAACTCTATGTGCCATTTTATTAAATTACATTTAAGAGATAAAGTAAGACTTGGAAGCCTGGAGTCTGCCTTTTCGAAAAAGATTCTGGATATGGTTAGGATTTAAGATTTTAGGAGAAACATAAGATCAGAAACTAGGATTGTTTCTAAGTGTACTCACCTGTGCTATTTATTAAAGGAAACTGTTCCTAGCTAGAAGTCCCTGCGAGTATTGTGCAAGCATGCACCTCTGGTGTGCACAATAACAACCTGTATAGATCACGGCTTGGAGTCAAGGTGGTTGCACAGTACTGTGTGCTGTTATTTCTTGGTGGCTAGTACAGCTTTTCCAGTAGAAAATTGCTTGAGGAGGTATCTGGCAGAATGGGTCTAAATAACTTAAAAATTTTGTATATTTATGGATGAAACAATTACTAAATAAATAATAAATAAATAAAGGTAAAACCCCACAGTAAAGCTATTTATTATATTTCAGTTAGGGATCTTCCACCTTAACATTCCTGGGGCCTCATTTGTGATGCTGTCATTTCTCTTTTTCATCTCCTGGAAGCAATATTTGCCTTAGGGATATGGTATCATTGTGATAAAAATGAGTTGGTGCTGCTGGTCTCATGGCTAATTGCTGTCCTTCAAGCAGCTCTCCTGACATCCAGCTCTTAAAGGCTGCTTTGGAATGGGCTTTACACTTACCACAGATGCTAATGCCCCAATGTCTTCCAAAATGATGGAGGAGAGTATTTTGCCCTTTTCATTTCAAGGCATCATAAAGTCTTAGAGACATTTGAGGCAAATTGCCAGATGTGATTAAAAATTAATGAAACAGAACAATTGTACCTGATCCCCCAACAGACCCTTGAGTAACAGCTTTTTCTAAGACTGCTTTTCTAAATTATTCTTTTTGCAACTGTATTTTTCTCTTGTCTGACCACAGTGACATTTTGCTTATCATTAAAAATGGAAAACAATAGTAGAGGACATTTGGGGATTTTTTTCATGCAATTCCCTTCAAATTCTGGTTGGATTTTGTTCATTGCACATAGGATGAACTATCAAGACAGACTGTAAACTGAAAGGTGAAACTGAGGTATTAAGTGAGGAAGGAGATCTGCTGATGTTTAGTGGTACAGGAGGTGTCTTTGGTAAAGCTCACACTCAGTGTGTGCAAGTTGAAACATTTTGCAAAAAAGACTGTTTTTTTGCAATAGGCCTACCCTGCTTTGTTTCAAAGCCTGTCTGTATTGGGAGACTAAATATCATCTTTTCTGTGTGCTATTACCTCAGCCTTCAAATATTTTAAAGGAAAGGAAGCAGAAAAGAGCAGGCAGTGAGGAGGAGTGTGGTCTCTGCATTGATGCTTTAGAAGGTTATTGGGGAGTGTTAGTTCTCAGGTCCTGAAAGTGAAGAAAAACAATAATCTGACAACAAGGTAGTACTAATTAGTGCTTCTTTGAATGTGCTGAGGATTGCAGACACCAACTAAATGCAGAGACTTGGTTATACATAGAGAGATTTTGTTCTTCAAATTCTGTCAATCTTTTCAAACAGTTATAAATAAGCAAGTATGTATTTGACTGAATAACTTTCTTTGTGGAAGCAGACAAAAACAGTCATTATTTGTGAACCACTCACAAGGTTTTGAATACAAAAGATTTTAGGGCTAAATTCTGATATTTTAACTAATACTGAATAGGAATATACTCTTAGGTTATTTATTATTAGTAGTGAGAGTGTCTGGTGTTTGACAAAAATATTCACAGTGAAATACTGTTTTGGATTAGTATTTATCACTAACATTATAATTTAGGGGTTTTCTTTGTTTGCAAGAATATACTCCTGGCTGGTCAGACACACTTTTTGTTCATTGTGCCCTGTGCAGGACAACCATGGGCTATTTAGAAGACTGGTATTTGCCTGACAAAAATATTGCTCTCTTGAGAGTGGACTTTCATGATAATCCATCATATTATCATGACTTAAGTACACACAGTTGCTCATAGTCATTGCAGTTACGTAGTTCCCCCCAACAGGATACTGTTAAATAAACAATGTTATTTGAGGAATTGGAAATTCCCTCTTCCATGCTTCACCCAAAGTATATTCTTAGCTTTTCATTCAATGATTTTTTGCTTTCCTGGAACCTGCTCTTCTGCTTTCTGAAATCACAGTTGCACAGACCTCTGATCCAAACAAATCTGTGATAGTTCAGAGAGATCTGCTCTTTTGTATTCATCAGAAGAAATGAGGGTTAATGAATTGGGGCACTGCAGCTGATGTCATCCAGCACCCCCTACACACCATGGAAACCAGCATTGCTTGGAATTGGGACCATTCCTGTGAGCAGGGACGCAAGTGGTGCTGAGGTGCCAAGCATGGCAGGAATAGAAGATACTGTTTGCAAGAAAAGAGAAGTTTATGGGGTTTCTGCTGAATAGCTACAGGTGTGGCAATCCAGAGGTAGTTAAATGCAAGGTCTGGAAAAGTAAGCACTGCGTTCCAGCCACACACTGCTCAAATTAATGTCTCTGCCTGAGAACAGAGCTGGAACTGTATCATCAAAACATCGGCTTCAGCAAAGAGTTGTAAATTTGCCACCTAGCTGGTTTGAGACCAAGGCAACCTGTTTAGTCAGGTGTATCTCAGAAATTGTCCTGAATCCAGGATTCCTCTAAGGAAGAGTAAATATTAATCCTTCTGGTTTTAACAGAGAGTGGATTACATGAGCTTTCACTCTCCACTTTGGTCTTATTTTCTATAGGTTTTTTCAGCTTCTTAGATTAAGTCTTTTTAAGATTAAAATGAGCATGGCCATCCTTGGGAACAGAAAAAGCCAACTCTGTTTGGTTTTTTGTCTTTTTTTTTTAAAGTGGTCATTTTACAGGATGTGGCTGCAGTTATTATCAGTCCCAGTATGTGAGTCAGATGGTGGTATTATCAAGTTATTCCTTACTCTGTGTTTGCATAAGATCCACTGAAGAAAATGTAACTGCCTTCACAGGCAGTGGGGTTCAACATTTTCCTGAATTCAGTGACAGAACACATAGAGGAATGAAATTTGACAGAGACTCGCCGAAGTATCCTGAGCATTAGTGGGATTGCTGTGAAAATCAAGACAGTAAAAAACACAGTTGGAGAGCCAGAAAGAAAAGATACTTGTGAAAGTAAAAGAGGGGCCCAGAGGTAAGGAATTCTTTATTTTGTTGAAAATACAGGAGGGATGAAGGATATGTGGTTCTTTTTCAGATCTGTGTCTTACATAAATAGTACGATGCATGCCTTATGGCACAATCCAGCAAAGCAAGGAAGGAAATAAATGTTAGACATGTTTAGGTGCAGTGATTTTGATGACAAAAATCTGTTGAAAATCTTGATTAGGAAAACGACTTTATTCCTCACGACAGTGTGAAACTGCACAGTTGGACCCCTTACAGCAAGATTTTAAATTTATCTTTTCTTCAGAAGAAAGTTACTTTACATATATCGTTTGATTGTGATCTAGGTTACAGGAATATACTGCTGTAAAAATAATAGCATTACTGGAATTTTCCAAATCCAAAAATAATTTAGTGTCCAAATACGTATTTTATATGATTTATTGCTTCACAGCCATGTCTAAGCCAGTACTGCCAAATAAAATTTTCTTTTCTGTGATATGTATGCAGTTCTTTTTAAGGTATTTGGAATGATGTCTAACATTTAAATTAAGCAAAAGTTTCCTTCCAAAAAATATTCAGCTATATTTATATTTTTAAAGTGCAATTTCATCTTTTACATTTTAAAAGTGTATCTTCATTTCTTACAGTATCAGTGCTCCAACATATCTGTGATATACTTAACAAAATCAAGGACCTAATATGTGCAAAAAACATAGTCAGATCCTACAAGGGTCGTTTTTTTCTTAATACAATTGTAAAAGTACTTTACTGTACTTCAGTAATTTACCAATTCCATTCAATGAATATCTCTCAGGAAGGGAATCAGACAAAAAAAAATAAGAGTGAATTTGCCCTCCAGCTCCCTATAGTGTTCCTGACACCTATGTAGAAATGTGTAATTGAAATAACATCTGCATAAATTCCATTTAGCAAGGATGCATTAGCTGGTGCCAGTGAATGAGAGGACACTTAATCAAACAGTAAATAGCAATGCATGTCTAAGCATTGATCAGTTAATGCAGACATTGTCAGAATTAAATAGATCATTATGTCCTTTTGTTCTTTCTCTTTATTTAGTGTTATATACTGTTGCTTTCTAAATCTCCTCAGGGTCTTTAATAAAGAAAGATTTCTTCACTTAATTTTGACAGCTGTATAATTGGGGTGTTAAATCATCCTCAGGGATGTAATCAAAATTGTTCTACTATGTAACAATTTTCTGGGTTTCCTCCTTAGTTTAGAGCAGAAGGAGCAAATCTAGGTAATTGCAATCTGTTGCATTGCCTTAAAAGTCAAGCATTGATCACTGCAATACAATAGTTATGAAACCAAAGATCTCCAGATCCCTTGTAGATAAACCTAATACAAAATTTAGAATAACCATTGCGGTAGATACAGCAACAATGTAGGAAAATCTGATCTACAAAGACAGTTTAACAGAATTATGGGATTTGGTTTGCCAGATTCAAATCACAAACCAGTCTCAGAATCTGAAAAAAAAAAATAAAAATCATTGAGTCTGCCACCCAGTAATGACTTTAGCTACACAAAATGTACCAAATAACTACCTGAACTCTAGACTGTTTATAAAAAGTCACAGAATCTGTGCACCAACACCTTCCATGCTTAACAGGAAGGTGATAACAGTGACTGTGAAACTGAGACCTTGTTCACAAGGTGCCCCATGTGGAGTTGGGATCCAAGAGGGAAACCCCAGACTGGGATCTCACCACCTCCTGCCCTTCCCTGCCTCCTGATCAGTCTCTTGGCCTTAACCCCACAGGTGCCAGTTGATATATTTGTTTTGCATCCAGGTATTTCTGCTTGAAGGCAGTGAAGTTTCCTTTATCCTAGGAAACTCTGAGAAAAGGGCAGGGATCCCAACACCTGTACGGTTTCAGCGTTTGGTGAAGTGCTATGGTAACCAGTGTACACATCAACTGAACCAGATTTCCTGGGTTTATTCTAAGAACCAACAGTAGGGCAGGACTCCAAATTAAAATCATATGCTAAGCAGGAGGGATTTCAGCTAATGTTATCCCTTGGAGTTATGCCGAACTACTAATTCAAGTGCTCAATGCATAGTAAAGTTCCTGGAGTGACCCTGCAAAAGGGCAGCTCAGCTTAGGAGTGGCGCAGAGAGTGACACGGAAGTTCGGACAAGCCAGGTGGCTCATGGACAGTGCAGCATCCTCCTGGAAATGACCTGCCCGTGCTCTCTGAGAACATTTTTCCTGCAAACAGGCTATATGCTAATTTCTTGATACCACCCTCCATTTCCACTGTATAATAGCACTAATGACCTTGACAGAAAGCATTTCCTAGGGATTAATAACCATTTGAGATTTAATGACCTGAGGCTATGCCTCAGGCCATCAACTCCTTCAAGCTGCTCATTAAATCCTTGGGGTACACAGTCTGCTTCAATCACTCCTGCTTAAGCATTTGTTCAGTGTCACCTAATAACAATATTCTCCCTGCAGTATTTCCTCTTCAGAGGCCCTGGAAGTGTGTTTGTCCTTAGGTCTTTTGGGAAAAGAAGTCATCATTAATTTTTAGGTGACTGTGTGTTACAAGTCAAAGCATTTACTCAGGCTGTCACTGAGCTTTTGGTGTGAGGAACTCAGGAAAAATGAGACAGTGGAATTCATAAATTGCACCTTGAAATATAAACTATTTGTTCTAGTTGCTTACAACCTCATAATATAAATCAAGAGCCAGTAGCCTCTCCCATCCAAACACTGGTGGTTCAGCCAGAGGTAACTTATTTTAGAGGTGATTTCAGACAGGCTATGACTTCCTAGCAAAGACTTGCTTCATGCTAGCTCCAGGAAACACCCCAAATTCAGATCTGTGCAGAAGAAAAAATACAGAGCAGAGCTGCATGTTGGAGGAGAAATGCTCCAACAGGCCAATTTCTAACCAATGAAGTCCTAAGTCAATGATGGTGGATTGTCCCATGTTATGGTACATACTTGTGAAGGGTGAACTTGTTTTTCTGATGAAAATTTTTCATTTAAGGGAACATTCTTGTCATTCAGATGGCACCAAGCACAATTGGATCTTAGTTAAATCTGCTGCTGTGGTGTTACATCGTGTTCCCTGTTTATTTGTGTAAGAGTGCAGCACAGCATGCCAAATAGGCCTGGCACAAACAAATTGCTATTACAAGTTTCCACCCAGAGTTTCTAAACTGAGAGAGAAAAAATTGCTTGGGGAAGAAGGCAATCAACAACAGTTGTAGGAAGCTGATACAGCAAGCGTGGTGCAGAGTGATGTGTCTACAAATCAGTTATATTGTCTTCACATCAATTACAAGAATCCTCTGGTGAGGCTCTGCCAGAATCACATTCTCACATTAGTCTCTGTTGTGCACTGAGCAATCAGTTCACTTGTTATGTCTAGGGAGAACTAGGAACGGGGCTCTTAGGGAGCTGGAATGTGGAGATGCCTACCCATCTGTCTGGGAAGGCCTGCCCTCAACCTGACTTTAACTTGGAAACAGCCCCATGATTTGAGCTAACATCTTTGTCCAGAGGCGGCCCACATCTTTAGGGAAAGAAAAGCATTTTGCTGGCAAGTTCTAAAATTTAAAAGTACTGGGATTTGTTGATAAGCTTGAGATACTTCATTTTACAAAACACTTAAGAAAACCTGGATACCAGAAATGTGTGATATCAACTGCATGGATGGAATCTTGATAATCAGAGCTTAATTCTGGTGATATATAGATATATATCATGGGTGAAAACCAGCAGGTGAATTGTTCATCAATAAGGCATTGTGGTGATTAGGGGGTGAATAACATAAGTACTTACTTGTTTATGTTTCAGATTAGTGGATTTTGAGGTCAGGTAGCTAATTCCATTATATGCTTTGTGTGGCAAATAAATGCTGTTTGTGGTAAACAGGGAGCACCTACACAGAAATGTTCCTACATAAATCTCAAAGCCCATTGCAAACATGGATACAGATCAGTACACCATCACTGCAAACGGTGAATATCAGGTGCAAATAAGTGAAATTTGAGACCTTAAGTCACACAGTACATTAACAGGATATGCCTTAAAGAAGAATTTAACTGGGAATATCTTTAGCTTTATATGCCTGTTCCTCCCAAATTCTCTGTATAATCCATAGAGAAGAATGAGCTCTTCCTGTGCAAAAGCCATTTTACCTCTTTCAGACATTAAGATAAATATTTTAAAGGAAGTACCTCCTTCTCTCCCTACCCTTCAGTAGCACCTAGGATTAATAGTTCCCATGCCGTTGCAGATAGGTGAGATTATTGCTGTTCTTTATATCCAAAAATCCCCATGTATGTTAATAAATATTCTGCATGCATGATGGCGTAGCTGCTGTGAAGGAAGGTCATAGAGATATTTAAGTTCTGATACGTCCTATTGGAGACTGTTTTAAAAAAGCAGCCCTCTGCTGAGATCTTTACTGTTGTGTGGAACATGTGGATGTGCCACTGACCCAGCTCTGCTTCTTCTAGCTGCTGTTGGTTTGAAACAAGCGTACTGCATCATTCCCATGTAGATTTTAGGTGTAGGAATACAGCCCTGGTTGGAATTTCCTCTCTAAAGTCTATTGAGAATTCAAATGAGAGCCAGATGAGTTTTTTCCTGTTCATTTAGAAGAAAAATGCAAAACATCATGAGAAACTTTAAAACTCTAACACTCCCTGTAAGTCCTCACCACAATAACAGGGATTTGAGCTTGCAGGTGATAAGTGTTCATTATGTTTTTCTACCCCCGATGAGGAAAGGTCAGATTGGTAAACAGTGAATGAAGGAAATTCTTTGAAATGCATCCAACAAATAGTAGCTTTATAATCTCACTTTTGAGGCTACTTCTAGCAGCCTCAAATTGGTTTTGGCTTGAAGTTATGGAAAGATTAATGAAAGCCCCTGCTCACTTCCCAAAATCAGTCAGCCAGTGGAGCATCACAATTATAATTTTCACCTTTTGGCAGTGTTGCCTTCCCTGCACATCTTTCAGTGCAGGTAAAGCAGTGGCATCCAGGCTGATTTGTTTGGGTTATTGTTTGTCCTTAAAGATGAAGCTGTACCAGAAAATATGGAACTGTAATTTTCAGTACACCAATGTGATTCCTTAGCAATAAGTAAGTCTTCAGAGCATAATTCAGTGGCCACAAAATACCATGGGTCTCGGGTCTTTAACTACCATTACAGTGTAAAAAAACACTGCAAAATGCAAAGCATCAGGCAAAACATCATGAGAAGCTTCAAAAGCGCCAACACTCCCTGTGAAATATAGCCCATCTCCTAAATCAAAATACTTTTATCGTGTATTCAGTTTTAACCAGTGGTTTCAGAGCAACATGTGGGCTCTAAGGTGGTTATTTGAAATCTTTAACTGCCATTTTGCTGAGATTTCCTTGCTAGTTTTAGTCTTCTCCTTTCAAAAATTGAGCCAGGCATTTTTTATGGTGAAATCTGTAGGACAGACAATCTTTTGTAGGCAACTGCCTGCTTTCTGCTTCTGTTTCTGTCTGGAGAATAACTTATCTCATCATACTTCTGGCATATCTGAGGCTAGACCCTGCCAAAATCTGAAAGTGAAATAAACCATCAAAAAATGTCAGATTCTTAAAAGTGCAGACCAAGGTCAAGTCTAGAAAACGAATATACTTGGAAAATAAAGTTTCCTTCAAAGCATACACAACCAGTTTTCAATCTTTGTGTTTATCTGCATATCTGCATGTCATTATTGTAGCTCTGGACAGCCAAAAACGTCTCATGTCCTCAGCATGTACTTTCATTCTCCTGGCCTTGAGGGGACATAAACCCAGAGCAGCCCCTGAATCCTGTTCTTCATGGAGTACATCTGGAGATGGGGAAGGGCCCCAAGCTGATCCCAGAGGCAGCACAGCAGCAGCTGGCAGGAGCTTCCTGCTGGAGCAGGTCTGAGTGGCTCTGTGCCCAGGGGGACAGCTCCCACCTTGTGCTGGAGGTGATATCCAAAGGAGGGAGGTGTCCTCACACACTCCTTCTGGGCAAGGGCAGCTGTTGTTGTTCAGCGATTTCTCAAGGACCAAATGGAAATTTGGTCAAAACAAATTGAACCTCAGGCCCCAAGATTTTGAATAGCAGCCATCTCTCATCTCTTCTTTAAACAGGGTATTTTAATGCTTTGCAGAATTACAGTGTGAAGCATGCTGCCTTCCATCTCCTTAATCCTCTGTAAATTTACTTCTAACAGCTACTGCCAAAATACAGTATGGCACTCGCACAGCACATGCTTCTTCAGTGATGAGCATAAAGCAGCTTCTGTTCAGAGGGAATATGTTGCAAGCCCATGAGTGACACATTGTGAGTGTTGAAGATTATGAAACATACTCTGAAACTGAGCAAGCCATAAACACTTCATTTTTCAGAAATAGTCACATTACCTCTGTCATTCTGCTTGGCAAGTGTGTGTGTGCAGACTTGGTGCATCCACGTAGCGCACGTTGAAGAGGCACCAAGTGTTAAACCCATGGTGTGCCAGCCGCGCTGCAGAGCTCAGAGGAAATATTTCAAGTATGCACTTCAACACTCTTCTCAGTTTTTATAAAAACCCATGATCTTTATTTGTTTATTTTCACTTCACTAGCCTCTCTCTTGGACTAAACTGACCTTAAATTATGCGATGGACTTAATAGTCATTGATCTCCTGGTGAATGCTCTCTAACTGATCCAGATTCAGGTCATGACTTAAGGCAACTTCTAACTCTAACTGGGTAATATTTGCTGGAAAGGCGAGTGTTTTGTGTCTGTCTGTGGGCTAATGATACTGCAAAATAAGGAAATTTAGAGATCAGCCAACAGCTGGACTAAATCTTCAGTAGCACTACAAAAAATCTCTCCAGTTTAAGAGGCCACCTGTTTGTTAAAGTGGTAAAAGAAGACTCATGCAAACTAACCATGTGGCCCTCATGGATTTGGAGCATATTTTGAGCATAGTACACCCTTCAGCATATGTAGTCTCACAATTTTGCTTCCTAAGGAGGGAAGAATAATTTTTCCATTTTTAAACTGAGGTGTAAGTGTTAAGTGATGTGTCTCATTTCCCACTGAAAGTCTAGCTGGGCAAGGGATTAGTCATTTGCTTTCCAAATATCTAGCTTCTAGCACTGTCTAGAGACCAAACCATCTTTGCCCACAGTCAGGCCAGTAATGATTCAGACAAGTGGGAATTTGCTCTCCAGCAGTCCGAGAAAAGGGACTCCATCCATGAGATGGCAACTGAAACTGTCCAACTGACTTCCCATCAGCAGTGGGAAGATTAAGAAATAGTTGAAATTCATCCAGCAACTTAAAAAGTGACAGGGTCTGTATTTCACTGCCATTTGCAGAACGAACCCTTCTGTATTCCCTTCTGTTATCCAGCAAGAGATATTGACCTGAATATAGGAGATTTGTGCTTCTTCGATAACATTGGTATCTCCCGCCAGGTATCCCACAGATCCATCCACTCTCTGGCACCGGCAGGGAGCAAGCACTGGTAGATCTCCAGCCTTCCTGTTGTCTTCTTTCAGGGTAATATATGGCACATAGCTGAAGGCCAGAGTCCAGCTTTATAGAGTGATAACTGCAAGCAACTTATATAAGCTCTTTCATGCTGTTTGATAAAGGAGCATTTTACGTCCTTGCTTGTAGCTAAAAATAACAGGAAAAAACTGTAGAGTGTTGCTAGTCCTGGGTGGTGTGCTAATTAGTTCTTTGCTAGCTCTGCTTCATTGCCGGCAATGATTATGGTCAAGTAATTACAGGGTTCCTATGAATCTGGCTCCCATTTGCTCTGCAGTGTAACAAGGGTAAGGAAATGTGAAGTGTCAGTACTGTGGATACCCAGTGTTACTTCTGCCATAGCAGAATCCTGTGTTGTAGGAAACAGTTATTTTGAACAATGGCTTTAATAGATGGAAACAGACCTAGGTGAGCTGCAGAATGGAAAATCAGTATTTTCACTACATTAAAAGTCTGTTCTCTACTTGGAGGAGCACATAAAACCCCCAGGGCCTTCTATTTAAAAATGTATGGAAAGGAAACTAGAGGCTTCAGCCAAAAGGCTAAAAATAATAACTATACCAACATAGCCAAGTTGTCTGTTCCTTCCTTCCTCCAGTATGAATGAAAAAAGGTTTATGTACAGCTATCATGTAAGAATTGCTTTAGCCTGTTTTCTATGTGTTGCTCTGTAGCCATATGGACTGCAGCTTTCATTGTAAAGGGGAATGAACAAAACAAATCTAATGATTTATGTGAAGAAAAATCATGGAAGTTTGTTAGTTCACATATCCAAAACATTTGAGTTCATTGGTAAAACTTGGCTCTTTATCATCCCTTTGGGTTTTCAGAAAATATTTAGATGTGTGTGTCCTGGAGTGCACAAAAAATGTCTGCAGCCACCTGGTAGTAGAAGACAGGATCAAGTAAATCCTAATCAAAGGTGCTTGAGGAGGTAAATGAGAGTTAAATACTTTGAACATCTTTGAAGATCTACACCCTACCAGTTCAGAAATTTAAATACCTTTAAAATTCTGGCCTTGTATATTGACAGTTATTTGTATCTATTCAGTAAAATTAAATAACATTTCTATCACATGATGGATGATGGAAACTGAGCAGCTGTCTGAGCAGTAGCTCCACTGCTCTCTAAAAAAAGACCTTAATTTGACTTTCCCACATTTAGTACTGTTTACGTGTGGGAGAGAAGTGTTTGGAAGGCACTTTCATAAAAATGGGTGCTTTTTTGAAAACAGAGTAGAGGAAAGATGTTCTTTTTTTAGTAGGTGAGTAATTGTTTCCTTTAATCTCTTTGTTTTTTCTCATGACTCTACAAAGATCAGCACACAGCCGTGTAATTAGTGGCTCTGGACTAGATCGTGCTGAAACACACTGGTGTGACTCCACTGTTCTTACAGCACTGCATAGTCAAAGCAAAGGGTAAAATTTAGGTCACAATAACATCTTTCCATAAGCATATGTTATTTCTTTCATCACTGAAGTAATTCTAAAAGTTGGTGGAACCATCAGACAATGGAGGTCATCTGGTCCAACCCTTGCTCATGGCAGAGCCAGCTTATCATGTCACATCTGGCACTGACATAGGATCAATCCAACTCCAAAAAGGAAGGCAGACCAAGTTCAGAATGTCCAAGAAAAGAAAATAATAATTTGTGCCGAGTATTAATTTACTGATTTTTCATTTCTTCATACAGTCATAAAAGACATCTTGGTAGCTCTCATTAGTGATGTTCTTGTAGTAAATAGCAGCTGGAAAAAAGCATTAAACAGATATGGGTGTTTGATCTGCTCAGAAATAATCATAGTAAAAGCAGTATCTATCCACAAATAAAGTTAACCTTCATTTTAGAAATTATTTTTCACTACAGTCTTGAGGCACGATGAAATGTTAATAATGTTGATATACTTCAATGATAGTAATAGTGATATGGTTGTGAATCAGAAAAAAACCTCTGGGTTTGTAGGTGCAGCTCTTGCGTGTACTTTCAGGATAATGTTAGCCCTCCTGTTGCTGGATATATGTAGATGACAGCTTCTCACAAGCTGTGTGAATAAGTCACAATCTGCTGTTTGGGGTCCAGGTTTTTTCAGAAAAAATACACAGAACATCTCTCTCCATAGGCACTTTCATGAAAAGAGGTAATAAGGAAACAGTGGGATCTAGAGACAGATCTGCTTGTAGTGTTAATCAGCTGATAAAGGCCCGTAACACCGATAACACCAGGTGAGAGCTCAGCACTTCCCATTGCATTCTTTCTACACAAGACATGGATTTGGACCTCAGTTTTGAATATCTGAACTCTGCTGTATGTGCTGTGTTATCAATGTCTCTTGCACTACAAGTTACTCATCTCACACAGAACTGCAAAAGAAAGTGTTTTAATCTTAATTTATGATAAACAAGAACTGAGAAGTCTTCTTTATTAATACATCAAAGTATTATCTCCAAGGGGAGTTACTTTCATATTAATGTTCAGTATTTAATATAAATTCACAGCATGAAGACCACCTCAGATGGGTAGAGTTTCTCTGATGTATATCTGATTGCCCATATGTAATTTGAACATCTACAGAACATGAAGGGCATAATCAAAGAATAATTAATATGTTGATAAGGAATTACGTTTTGTTCTACTTATCTGCATAATTCAGAGAGAAAGTTTATGATGACAACATCTATCTTTTGGGTTATTGTTTACATTTGCACTCAAATTATCACATGAAGCATTCTCCTGCATTCCATAGTGCCTTTCATCTGCTGAGCTCCAATTACTGTCTGACCAATTAACTTCAGTACCACACACATGCAAACCACATTGGGTATTGTGGAAAATCTAAGCAAGGCATTGAAGTCTGAAACTTGACCTCCAGTTTAGGACACTGAGCTTGAAAACCCTGACTTCCAGAGACATTAAATCTTTGGATATAATTGGAGTTATGAATACCTATGAGAGTTGAAACTAATGGTCAGGCCAGCACTACATCCTCTTGAGAGCCCTCTGAATATCAGGGCGCTCCAGAGACCTTGTGCATCTTGTATGCTGCTTGAGTTCAGGCTGTCTGGAAACCTCCCCTAGCCTTGCAGGAGATGACATTTTTCAAAACCTTGCAAGGACAGAGGGTAGCTGCAAGCTACATGTGTTGGGGTCCATCTGCTGCATCCAAATTCAAGCCAAGTCTCAAGGGCAGAGTACCAGACAAAACACCTTGGGCAATTTATGTGCAGTGAAGAAAATACCTTGTGTACAGATTGAAGAATTTACTGCTCTAGTGATTAAAGTATTAGCAATCTAATAGGAGTTGGTCCAGCTACAAAGATAATAACACTTATAATTCCAAGTATAAAGTTATGGCCAGTTTCCAGTAGTGGCACAGTTGGAATTGATACATATGTACTTCCTATTAGCTGTTACTCTCCCTGGTGTTATTCTTGCCCTTCCTGTGACTTTCTGGGTTTGAAAATCAATAGTGCTAGTTTTCCTCAAGATGAAAAGAGGCGTAGAGGAGCTTACAGCAAGTCTTCATCTGAAATTCTTCACTAAGAAAAGTATGATGTTGCTAATGGAGATATTTTCCCCCTTACTGTTGGGTCAGTTCAGGGTTATTTTTGCACACTTCTTTAAATAGTCAGAGAATCACTGAATGGTTGAGGTAGAAAGGCATATCTGGAGGTCATCTTGTCCAGCCCAATTGCTCAAGCAAGGCCACCTATAGCCAGCTGCCTAGGACTGTGTCCAGGTGGCTTTTGAATATCACCAAGGATGAAGCCTCCACCAGCTTCCTGAGGAACATCTACCAGTGCTTGCAGGAAAGAAGTGTGTCATGATGTAGAGATCACGATCTGTGTGTCACTGTGTACCCCTGCCTGTCACTGGGCACCACTGAGGACATCCTGGCTCTGCCCTCTTTTCACCTTCCCTTCAGATGTTTATACTCACAAATGAGATTGCACCAAGGCTTGTCTTCCCCAGGCTGAGCAGTCACAGCTCTCAGCTTTTCTGCATCTCTCAGATGCTCCAGACCCTTAATCGTCTTCATAGCCCTGTGCTGATCTCATTCCAGTAAATCTATATTTTCCTTTTACTGTGGAATCCATAACTGGACCCAGCACACCAGATGTGGCATCCCCAGTGCTCAGAAGAGGATAAGAATCACCTCTCTCAGCCTGCTGTCACCCCTGAGCCCAGCTTTTCTGTCTGCCTTCCTTGGCAGAAGAGCACATGGCTGCTTGTGTTCATGCTGGTGTCTGCCAGGCCCCCAGCTTGTTCTCTGCAGAGCTGCTTTGTAGTCTGTGGGCTCTTTAACTCTTCAACAATAGTGATTCAGTAGAATATGACAGGAATATACAACAGGAATATATAACATGAATGGGTTCTTATAGCTGCAATGTTTCGTTGACTACTTATTAATATCAGTAGGTATTGGACTATTAAAGGTGCAATAGAGACCTTAAGTCACACAGTACATTAACAGGATATGCCTTAAAGAAGAATCCATTATTCAGTCAACTTTTCCCCTTTCAGTGTGAGCTCAGCAGCTATTTCAATCTTCAGGCCACTCTTTGGTCTGTAATATGTGAGAAGTTTAGATGCTGCCTAGATCTCTTTGCTTGGGAACTCAAGGGCAGAAACTTGTAAAAGAAGACTGTGTTTTCAAAATTTGTCCCATAGTGACTCTATGAGTCAACAGAAGTTTTGAAATAGATCCCAAGGGATCTATTTCAAAAGAGATTGTTACCTTTTCTGTACCTATTTGATAATGTTCCTTCCACATTAAAAATACTATACGCTTTATATTAGAGTATTTAAAGACTCACATTTTCCAGACCTTTATGCAAACACATTTTTCAGTGGGCATACAGTGCTCATTTATCAGAGCTCTGTTAATTCTCAAGTCAGCAGTTCTCAGCTTTTGAGTGACAGTCCAAATAGGTGGGAAGGGCAGTGTGGTACTGAAGAATGGATGGGTGGTACTCTGTCCTCCAAGTCACTATGAAGCCAAGACTCATGGGGGCTGTCAGAAGGCAAGAAAAGCAATATAAATCCTAATGGGGAAGGAGGAGGATGTGGAGGGAACCGAGTTCTTAATCACTTCTGTCCATTAGCAATACCACAGTATTTTTCTCAAGACTAAAGGGAGGAGACCCTGATGTCCTTGTCAGCTCCCTATATATATATATATGTATATATAATGCGAATTTTATCTGTCTCATAAATCCTGTTAGTAGTTTCAGCTGGATAAAGTATTATCCTTGTTTCTTGTCATAAACTGCTGCAGCATTCTTTTGTGCAGCTGCCGCATTTCATCCTAATGCAGCTGCATTTCACCCAGAGATGAAGTGATCCCTATATATAACTTTCTCTTCAGTTTTTATAACTGTTTAAAGTGCCTCAAGATGAGATGTGGGTTGCAAGCTGTTGTTTTATTAGTGTCATCACAAAGTGCTGCATTGTGCAAATCAATTGTAATCTAAGCAGAGAAGTAGTTTCAAAGTGATACCTGAAGATAGAGATTTTTTGGGTTAGGAGGGATTTAAAATCCTGTTTCAGGAATTTGAAAGGAAGATGGCAAAAAATGGGAAACAAACTAGAATGGACTTAAGTTGTATAAACTGAGTGGGCATGTGGGACAGTGGGTAGCAAAGATGTCAGAGAAATGAATGACAGAAAGTTAGTTTTAAGTGACTTCAGAGTGGAAGACATGGAAAGGAGAAAGGGAAACCAGCAGTAAATAGGAATTATGACAATGATAAGGAGCAACCAAAAATCTCAAGAGTACACTCAAAGGAAGACCTGAATCTCTTTTATTTATCACATAACTGGGCCATATAACATGGATGGGACTTTCAGCATCAGTTGGTCCTGTTACATGTCTTTGCAGTGTTATTAATGTTACGTCTGAAACTTTCAAATGTTAAGCCAACTTGGTGTCCAAATCTCATTGCATTCTTATGTTTAGATGCCTGATGATGCTGCACACATTGTTACCAGAAGGAGTTCTTGGAAGTCTCCATAATGGGAGAATTCCCCGTGGAGTCGATTTTATGCTAGACTTCTAGGAACAGTGATGGCCGCCTAGTAGGATGGCTAACTGCTCTGGAGTGAGAGTGCCTCAAGCTGTTTCTTACTCCTAAGGTCTTTATTGTGTCCCTGCACCCCTGCTGGCTTGCTCTGCTTGGCTGCTTCGGTGACCTCTCAGCTTAAAGAGCATGTGGAGTGTAGCACGTTGTGCAAAGCTCTCCCCTGCACTGCAAACTGTGATTTCCCCGTTGCTGCTTGCACAGCCGCCTTCTTGTTATTTGCATGAGGAAACTCATTGTGTCATGCACCTAACTCTGATGATATCTAGATGTAAAAAAATATTAATACACTGTTCCCAGACCTGCAAAGTTTTGTGCTTGATGAACCTGCTATAAATCTCAGATCTACCAGTTTTACCAGTATCCCTTTAATCTGGGAAAGGAATTCAGCATAATGCTTTCACCCAAGGGAGACTTAGCTTCCTAATTCCTTGCTGAAATAACACACCTTTTTTCTTGGGAAATGCAGTCTTGCTGAAGAAAAAAGGCTGATGAGAAGTCTCCCAGCTGGGCTGTGCAGAATTTGGTTGTAGCAGGAAACAAAACAATTGTTGGTCATTGAAAGAAACATTTTATACAGTCCCAGACTATGCCTGAATAAAAGAAATGTCAGTAGCTCAGAAGGAAAAGATGTATAAGGGATCATCTAACTGGGAAAAAGCATTTTCATAACACTGTCTTCAGTTTGGTTTCATTTATTCGATTCTGGAGAATTCTTTTCCCAATCTGTAGCAGTGAGTAGTCAAATAAGGTTCCAGCTCCAGCTTGTCTCCTGACAGCAGTGTCATTTGGCTATTAATTTTATAGATTGTATTTTTAAAAATCCTCTATCAGTTCAGATTGCCTTCCTTCTTTATTATTCCTCCTTTTTTATTAATCTCCCTGCCCTTATGCTGTGTGTAGAGTGAATAATACTTCCCAATTTCCTATTTTTGTGTTACCCCTGATTTTATACACTTTTAGCATAACCCTTCCTTATTCATCGGCTCTCCAAGGTAAACAGTGACACTCTTTTAATCTCTCAGCATTTGAGATTTTTTTTCATGTCCATAAATAATCAGGCTTCTCACTTTCAGCCTCTCTAAGAAGTCAGAGCATGAATGGACATCATCTGACTATTATTCACCAAGTGTAAAGAATTACACATAAAGAAACTACTCATCAGTTTGAAAGATCTTTTTTTATTGACGTTTAAATTATATTCAGCCACAGTAGTTTAAAAGGTCCATATTTTATTGTTATATTACTAGTACCCCAATATTCCATGAAAGGTTAAGGACTATTAAAATAACACTTTGACAGTTTTATTTGTCCCTTCCTTGTGAAACATAACCTTGTCTCTAATAGTAATTATATGGCATGATATAAAATAATTCCAATGAAATTCCACTTTTGAAAACCTTATTATCAAGATTTATGGAAGAGTATGCACCATAGTGCAGTAAAACATATAAATTCATTGTATGCTTATGGTTTATTTTATTCTTTATATATTTGTACTATAAATGGTAATTTTATGGCTGCATGGTACAATTGCTGTTGCATTATTATTGGAATTATTCTGGAAAAGCCCTACAGAGTGGAAGGGAATGGGGTAAAGCATTAGACCTGTACCAAAAAGCTGTAAACTCTGTAATGGAGTTCTCAGGAAATCATGCCAAAAGTCTAAATAACTTAAGAGACACCAATATCCTCTGCACAGAAATGTATACCATCCTACAAATAAAGCTTTAGAATTTCTGTTTTTAAGAAATTTTGGTAGGTACACTGCAATGTGAAATGTTACTAAAAATTGTATCTGTCTTTATTAAATTGCATGGGGCTTTTTCCTTAGGCAATATGACAAGTTTTGAATTTTTCTGTGTTCTACACCAACTGCTTGCACTGGTGAAGTGAGATGACAATACAGTAATTAAGGTATTAACCTGCTCCTCACAAGCTGTAAATCATAGAATCATAAAATCACAGAATGGCTTTGTTTGAAAGGGACCTTAAGGTTACAATCCCACTGCTGTGGGCAGGGACACCTTTCACTAGACCAGGTTGCTCAGATGTGAACTCTTGTTTTGCTGTGAATTTCCTATGTGACTTGAAAAGTCATCTTTTCTCATATTTTCAAGTAAATTCCTGTTCTTTCCAATTTAGCACCTTTACACCCTCCTGTCATCTAATTTCTTAGCTCTGAAGAAGCCTTGCAAATGCCACTCAGTGGAAGTCTGTCAGCCTTTAGTGTTACATCATAGTTGAGGGATGGTAGAGTGATGCATTTAAGTATCAGAAATTTGGAATTTGGATTGTCCAGATGTGATTTCTAAGGGTAATAGTAACTGAGGAGTGACACAGCCCTATTTTTATGGCCAGATAAGTGTCAGGCATCTAATTCCCAATCTGCTTTATGAAGTGCTTTAAATCCCCATCTGTAAAAGAAGAAGAGTTATGTAGATAAGTATTGTAAAGACTGAGATACAGGGGCAGGGGAGTAATGGCAGCCATTGAAGTATCTCAGAGCGGGCTTCAAGAAGCAGCTGAAACATGCTGGAGCTGTGCTCATACAGCTTCAGCCTGAACTGAACTTTTCTAAAGATCCCTTCTTCCCTCGTGAGTGCTCTTCTGGGAAAACATCAGGGTGGTGACATTGCTTCTTGGTGACTTGACAGGCTTATGGGACACAAGGGATGCACCAGGACCTGTGAGACGAGGCTGTCTCAGTGTCTACAGCCACCTTGAGCATGCCTCAGGTCTAAGACACCATCGGTGTTGTCTCCCCAGGAGTGTTCTCTGGTTTACCTTTCACAGAGGTCCACAGCAATTCCTGAGAGTAAAAGGTGTTTTACAAGCCTGGGTTGAGCTGAGCCTCCAAACTGACCCTAGAATGCCAGGTAGATTTTGTTCTGGAAGATGCAGCACAAACTGTCATCCCAACAATCTTCCTTCTCATGAAGGGAAGGGTAAGACAAGGACCAAAAGTTGATGTAACCTTTGGTTAGTAACACCAGACTTACCACCTGCTCACTGATGTGGCTGCACAGTAAAATGTACTCTTTTCCCATTAATTGATTAAACATTTTCTCTAACGCTCCCAGATATTTTATCTGAGCCTAATAAGTTAGATTTAAGTGGTGAGCAGTACAGGGGAAATACGAAAGTGAACTTAAACAGTGATTTGTTACAGAGAGATGAATAATAAAGGTTATCACATGAAGTTGACATAAACACAATAGATGGGGTAATTATATACCTTATTTATTTTAGTTGCTAAATCTTTCACTGCATTGTGCAAAGGGACATCTGAATTTTAAATAAAATGTAGTTTAAAAAAAAAAGGGAGAAATATTAAATCAGAAGATAAAAGAGACAGGGACAGCAGGAGAAAGGCAGAAATAAGATGAAATACTGATATCTAGACAGGAAAAGGGAAAGGACTATAGTAACTAGATCTTAGCATTGATTTTTTGTAGATGGTGATACAATTGCAAGCTGGAAAATTAATTTCTGTATGTGTTTTTCTCTTGACAAAGCACTTTTCTCCAAACTACTTTTTAGACAGTTCTCCTGTGCTCCTTCATGTGAGGAAGCACTGTTCCAGTGGTTTGACTTTCTTGGGCTTGTTAAAATGTAGTTAATGTAGATTAAACAGGACCCTTAGAGGATTTGAGTCAGTTTGCTAATCCAACAGCAGACCATTCCTAGTTTTGGGGGGTTCGTTTTCTACCAGTTTAGGCTGTTGAGCTGGGTCTCTGAAAGGTTAGCCAGGAGCTGGTGTAGAATTCAAGTGCTGTGAAAGATACTGATAGTTCTCAGTATTTGTGACTGAATTATTACCTAGCCTTAATAATTAGTGATTATTGTTAACTGCTGCCCAAGCAAGTGGAAAGCAGTAGGCAAAATATCCCTATTTTTTTTTCCAGCAGCAGAGCAGAGGAGAACAGAGCAGTAATGCATGAGGGCAAACCCACCATCAGGTGTGCTGGGGCAAAGAGCCTTTGGGTCCTGCCAAGGGAGATGCTGCTTGTGGGTCAGTGGCAGCTCACATGCTTCCGGTAGGAGCTGGAGGAGCTGTGGCTCCTGCCAGCCTTGAGCCATGTCCTCTCTAAAATCACTCTTAGCATGACAGCCCTCCTCTGTGCTGCTGACAAACTGCCTTGGTGCCACCTGTGAACACACGGGGTTTTCCAGGTCCTTCAGTGTTGCACCAAGACAGTGTATCTGCTGCAGGCAGGATCAGACCCCTGTGTTAGCCCAGACATGGGAATAGAACTGGGACAACGCTGCCAAAAGTATTCCTACCACCCTTGACACCTTCAGGGAGGTATTTTTGGTGCTGTACACATCACTTCCCAAAGAAGTCTTCACTAATGTTCCACTAGCAAGTTAGAAAAAGCAATTAGGATATGGGCACAGAAAGAGAAGGTTAAACTTAGCATCTCAAATTTTTTTTCAAGCATTGCAGTATCCAGTAACAAAAGCATCTGTATTGCATTCTGAACTGTAAGTTGGATTACATGCCCAGTGCAAGAGAGCAGAAATTGCCTTTGGTGTCTGCTGATGAGTGAATCCTTGGTTGTGCCTTTTCCCCTAAACTGTAGGAGTGACCCAGAGGAGAATGGCTGGAACAGGTGCCCTTAGCCAGTGGAAATACACTTGCAGGAGCAAAGTCATGTTTTGGGCTGTGCCAGCAGCATGTTGTGCTTCTCTCCTCCTGCTGTCCTCTGAGTAAGACCAAAAAGAGAGATATGGGAAGGAACTGGGCACTGATCTGTGTCTTTAGATCCAGTATCCTGGAAGATTAGCAAATCTTACTCAGGGCTGAGATAGTCATTCAGAAAACATGGCTCCATGCCTTCATGGAGGAGATAGAGTCAACGTTTTGAAGGCAGAAGTTTATCAGCCAATGATGTTTGACTGAATACAGTCTGTTGCTAACAACCTCATACAGGAAAAAAAAAAAAAGAAAAACCACAAAAACAACACCACCACACAAAAACACCACCAAAAAAAGCCTAAGAACAAAACCCTAGAAAAGAGTGAGATCTATTCTCTTGGTTATTGCCTATAATTACTCACCCATTGCAACCTGAGATTTTTTAGATCTCATTTGGGCTGCAGGAATATTTCTCAGCAAGCTCCTCTGAGCAGCCAACTGCAAAAAAAAAATTGAAATATGATAAGCATATAAGAGCATTAAATGGTAGCATTCTTCATCACCCACAGCCTCTGTCAGTTGTGTCTCCAAGCCAGATGAAGCTAGAATGTACGTACAGCTGTTCTGAGTTGTAATATACATTTTGAAATGGGATTGATTCCTCTGTGTTTCATGAGATTGAATTAAGCAAGAGAAAAAAAGTATAAAGACTTGTCTTTTTTCCAAGCATTTAATAGAAATACTCAGTCTAACTGGAACATAATAGAGATGTGCTTTCAGCACACAGATGTGCAGTAGTGAGAGCCACGTTTTGTGTAAGCTGCTTATTCTTTTGTGCAGTGTCAAGAACTGAATGTACTTTCATACTCGGTTTTTTGGCCTTGACATGAACTAATGTCAAAGCAAATGAAGACCTGGTGGTAAATCCTTTTCAGCACTGCTAATGATTGTGACCATTGTGGAGCTTTCCTTGGCTGTCTAATCGTCTTTGGAAAATCGAGCTCTTGATACATAGACCTTGTATTCTTAATTTTTATTTCTGCTACAAAATTTGCTGGTGTGATTCATTATTTAGGGGAACAGAAAGGTGTGTGGATCACATAGTGCAGAGTATATTCAAAGCAGATTTTATTGTGAGCTTCAGTGGGTAAAGTCATTATGGGTATGATGAGTGATCTGAACAGAATTACGTGGGCAAAAGTTCACACCAGCATCTCCTACCTGTGAAAATGCATTTTAGTAGAAAACTGATTTACAGCTGGAATTTTTTTCATATGCAAGGCAAAATATGCAGAAGAGCAGCTGATCATCATCTCCCAGTTCCATTGCTTGCTTTATAGTTAAGATTTTGTATTATGGCTGTCTAGATTTTACAGCCACAAATGTACTAAAACCCTTGACTGGTTCATTCAGGTTGATTAATAAGCAACATAAAATGTCTACCTTCTTCAACACCTGCACGCTCTGTTTCTTCATGTTTTGCAAATATAAGAGGTACAGATACGTGCTTTGACTTTGAGCCTGTAAACCAAAGCTGTTCAAGTGGTAGGTCCTGACCTAGGTTTGGACAGCAAGGAGATGTTTCCCCTGAAGCCCACATCTGTGTGGGTGAGCCTCTGTTTCCAGTTGTTCCTCCATCTGGTCTGGGAGCAGCTGCATATGCAGGCAGTGCAGGTGCTGGGCAGAGCTGAGCCCTGCTTTCCAGAAAATGAGCCCATGGAGCTTGGTAAAAATAGAGGTGTCCCTGTGATTGTCCTTTCAGTATCATGACACCTGCACTGGGGTTTTCCTGGCAGAGCTGCCCATGGATTTCACACAGCATTCTCCTCCACAAGAAATGTCAGAACTGGAGAGAACACAGTGCCTGCTCCCTGTCACTCCATTTTCACCCTGCTCCATCTTCACCTCTCACCAGCAGCTTACCTTTGGGGAGGGTAGATCACAGGACCACAAACCTCGCTAAGCAACTTCTGCTGCAAGGAGATGGTTAACACTGCATCCCAGCCACCGAGGGGCTAAGTGCACCCCAGGGTCCTGTGGAGACAGGCAGATTTCTTAGAGGGACTCTCTTCTGTTGCTGTTAAGAAATACTTAAGAGTGATGACAATACTTGAAGCAGCAAACAGTTACTACCAAATTGCTTTGTTATTTCTTTGTTATTAAAAGAACTTCTAATTCAAAAGAACAAAGTGTGAACTTCTTTCTCTTTTCTGTTTTTGCTCAGAAATCGAAGCAAAGGAAGCGTGTGACTGGTTACGTGCAGCTGGATTTCCCCAATATGCTCAGTTCTATGAGGGTAAGTAGGTCTTTCTCCTCTTTGTGCGATTCTGAAAGTGCACTGGGCCCTTGCCAGGAGAGCTTGCAGTCGGCCAGCTCCACATTTGACTGAGTTATGGCCATGGCTGGATGCTTCACAATGTCTTAGCTGTGGGAGTCATACCAGTGCATAAAGAAAAGTAAGATTCTTACCCTCGTAGCCATGGGAAGTTAAAAAAAAAAAAAAAATTAGGGACATAGTTTGTGTAGACCTCAAAGGTTAATAAAAACAAGTACAAAATACCAAAAAAAATGAGTCTATTTCTAAAAACTTTCTGATCTGTGTCTAAAATAAGATTAAAACACCATTCAATCATGCTGAAAATAAGACTGAAATCTCTGCAGAGTTACCAAAAGTGAATAATCTGAGTTGCACTTTACATTTGCAAAGGAAGAAAAGCCGACATTTCAGTGCTAATTCAGTGCAAATGGTGGTGTCCCCTGCCTAGGTGTAAAGTTCTTGCCCAGGGAAGCAGTGCCCCCAAGGGCAGGGTGAGTGGTTGCACTACTGCTGTGCTCAGGAGTAGTTTGGGGACTGGAGCTGGGTTTTTCCTGCTCTCCCCAGCTCAACACTGAGAGGGAAACTGCAGCTGATCCTCGTTTTTCCCCAAACTGCATATTCTCCCTGCCAGAGACACGGAGCCAGCTCAGGCCCGCTCGGGCTTATTAGCCAAAATGTAGCTCCGCCAAACACCTCTGGACACCTTCCAGGGTCAGCTTGAGTCTGGAGGCAGCATAGATCCACACATGGAATGAGGGCCAAGAAGCCTCATGGGGCAGAGCCAAGTCTGCAGGGAGCTGGCTCTGACACCATCCGTCCCCTGGTGTGGGGCTGAGGGTGGTGGGGAGCAGGATGCTGAGGGGACCCCCATGGCCAGCTGAGCTCCATCAGCTCCTGTTGGGCTGCTCAGGTGCCTGGGGACAGGAGCACCATTCAGAACTGCTCATGTGGCTCCACAGGAGGCAGGCAGACTCTGTTAAATCCAGCAAGGAACTAAGACTAAGTCTGCCAGACCAAAGCTGACACAAATGTGTGTCTACCACGGTCCCCGGGTAGCCAGCAGTACTTTGTGTCTGCCTTGTATTCAGAGTATGTCAGATTCTGACTCCCCCAGAGGAAGGAGCATCTGCTGCCTGATTAACTCAAAGGGATGTTCTGTCCCAAAAAACAACGTGTGCTGGGCTACAAAAGTTCCCATGCAGTCAATATGTGCTCTAGATAGTCTACATCCCTGAAAACAAGGTGCTTTTCACAGGCATCTATTGTGTCAGTAGTGTCTGAAAATGCTGGCTGGAGCTGCTGTGTCCCAGTGTCCTGCTGAGGTACCTAAGCATGGCAGAGCAGTCTGGAGAGCATTGGAACCTGTCCCACCGTTACAGAGCCATGTCGCTTTTCATTACAAATGTCAGCTTCCAGCACACTATTCTGGCTTTTTAGCTAATATTGGGGATTATAATTCATCTTATTGTTTTCTGTCTGTTATTTGAGTAACCCCCTGTCTGAAGTCATTGTTATTTAGATCTGTTTTAAAAGCAAAAAGCACAGAACATTTCTGGGGCCTGGGCAAAGTCTGTCTAGCAAATAACACATTAAGTCACTGTAATGAGAAAGGAGAACCTTGTTGCTCATGTAGATAAAGAAAGTGTGGTGGTAATTCCCTGATCTCATTCATTTGTGCAAGGTGCGAGAATGAACAATTGAGTATTTTTTTAAAGCATGAAATAATGAATGAAATGAGTTAATAATGAATGAAATAATTTTACTCTAACTCTAATGCACTGGACATTCATCTATACCTTTAACAGGAAAAAAAAATTGGTGTCTGAAAGGGTCACAGATACAGCTGGAAGGGAACCAGAGCTGGGTGAAATTGGTCATACTAGATTTCAGTGAGAAAGCACATGCAAAGCAATTTAGCTGTAGACAATGTATTTTCATTTGAATAGCAAGCAGTCATCTTGATATTGTGTCTCCTTTTACAGACTCCCAGTTTCCCATTGACATTGCTGCAGTAAAGAAAGATCATGATTTTCTTGACAAGGACCTTGTAGAACCTCTTTGCAGGTAAGTAACACCCAAACGTTCGCTTCTGTTAATTTAAAAGCATGAGCTGATTTTTAACTGTTAGTATAGCAGCAGTAGAGATGTTTGCTTGTCCAGGTGAATTAAGTGATGAGGTCTGTAATCCCATGATTCTGAGTTCATTTCTTTTACAGAAAATGCTGGAGTAGGATGCACACTACACTCACAGAAAGCATCACATGATTTGAGAAGACCCAAATCCAATGGATTTGAAACACATGCTTTTTAAGAACTAGCAGTAGTACAAAAAAACCCTGAGTAAATGAGAGTCACATTTGAGTTGCACATTAATAACTCTTACGTCTAAGTCCAGCAAAAAAGATGAAACTTCATTGCACAGAATTCAGCGAGCCCTTTCTCTGGCAGCAAACATGGTTTTCCTGCTGCTGTGATTCCCTTGGTACTCTTGTTTGGCACCAGTAACAGAAGTGGGACCAGACCCAGTACTGCAGACCCCCCAGCACTGCAGCTGCTACAGCTGACCACTGGTTTTTCCCTCCCAGCAGTCCTGTGTTTGCTGTTTATCTTGCTTTTTATACTCTGCCTGTGATGAATATACCATATTGCATTGCTCAAGTCCTGTCCCCCAGGACTCAAGGCACAGCAATTCCATGGCAGTTTTGCAAAACCACATTGCAGAGGCATTGTTCCCCTCTTCTTCCCCTCTGCTCAGCTCAAGCTGGGTTCTGCTCCTCTCCTCTTCAAGGACAGAGGAGCATCCGGCCCTTAACCAAGCAGTCTTTATTACATGTTATGGAAACTTTCACAACACCAACATCAAGATAATTGGACAAGACTCTATTTCCCTTTCTGCAGCTGTAGCTAAAGGCATCAGAGATGGCTTTAGGAGATGCTGTTCCGCATCATACTGTGCATTTCAATGATTAATGAGTCTGTGATGTAGAAATGCAAAGAAGTTTTCTGAGAATCACCAAAAATAGGGCAGGAAGAGAATTCGTCTAGTCTACCTCTCCATCCCAGGCTGTGCCCTCCTTCCTGGTGGATCCAGGTAGTTTCTGGGCATAGCTGTCAGATTACTTTCCCAAAAGTCCACTGCTGCAAGTGAGACCTATTTGCTTCTCATGCTGTCTATTATGGCTATGGGGAAGGGAATATTCTCTTTCTCTGTGTAATAGCCTTTGTGTCTGAAGACAAATCAGTAGGAAAGACTTGGATCCTCCAGTGATTTCTCTCACAGATGCCAGAGAACAGAATTAACTTCAGACTTGATCCACTTCTGTTCTGTGCTTCTTGATGAGAGAGACTGCTATGCCCATGCCCGAGAAACCTTCTTCCTACACATACCTACATCCCCCTGCTTCAGTCTGGCATGATGGAAGATGTACTTTGCTGCAGTTTGGGAACTGGAAGGTGACACAGATAGGAGATTGAGATCTCTTCCCCTCTGCCCTTTACCACAAAGCTGAAGGATCCTTAAAAAAATGCAAGTATGATGTCTGTTCCTATCACTTTCTTGTGAGATCAAACAGTGAGATGTAGTCATTTCACAGCTCTGTGACTCTCCCTAATCGTTCTCTCTGGAGCAACTGGCAATGGTGGTGGTGCTACAGTCATGGTCACCAGGCATCCAACACCCACACAGCTAAAAATGGGAACAGCTCATCTCTTGCTCCTCCAGCCTCTCTGTAGACTCACAGATACACCTACAGTTACAGTGTGTTGATATATTTATGAGGATTATTTTGTAAGCTGAGAAGGTAGAGACTTGGTTAGCTTTGGAGTTCTTTTCTCTTTTATTAAAATAAGAGGTTGTTTTCCAGCACGTTGGAAATCCTCACAGCTCAGCTGACCACTGTGGCCAGATCTCTGCCCTTCCTTTGCTCTCTTGTGGTGTTACTGCAAGGTGGATGCCAGTGTATCATATGAGAGCTGCAGGCTGTGATGCACTTTGAGAAAGGAGAAAGTTAAAAAAAGGCTGGTTATCATTTCTGTGTGCACAGATTCCCAGGTTGGCAGCCAAACTTCCATTCTTCAAACATTCAAAGCTGCCCTCAAAGCTATGCGTGACCAAGCCATCACGCTGACTAATAGTGTGTTCAGCCCATAGTACTGAACAAAATGGGCTTGTCTTTTTTTTTAGGGGGGAGATAATTTTAGAGCTGAAATGCCAGCATGGGTAATCAGTTTGAGCAGTTTTAGCTCTGAATGGTAATAGCATAAACACTGAATTTTGCTGCTCTTGAGGGTTGAAATCAGAGTCTCAATCTCATTTTATAATCAGTTTTCTTATGGCATTGCAGTATACCAGACAATATGAAGCACAAATTAGCAGGAACCTTTTTTTAAGGCAGCTGGTAGTATTTTAGTCAGAAAGTCTAAGACTCCCTGTTGTAAAAGATTTCAGTGACCTTTTTTGAGATATTCTAACATCCCTGCTGTTGACAATATAATTTGAAAATTTGGCAGAGTAAAAACCAAATTTGAGGCCTTTGGGTTAGAGGCATATCTATCAAGAGATTCCACTCAGATTTTATTGAGTAATGTACAATAGAGAATTGTCAGGCAATCTGCAGGCAAATGCTGTCAGCCTGCCAAAATAATAATTGGGCATGCAAATTTTATAGCTGGATCTCTGTTTCCAAAATAGCAGCAACCAGCTCTGCTCTGGGAACTTTCGTGGCCGCTGTGATAAGAGGGTGAGAAGGAAAAGCCAAGCCACGTTGTACTTTTTGTATTCACGTAAATACAGTGACTAAGAATGTGAAGAACATGTATATAACAGTCTGATACATCTGTTTGGGCACCTGAATATCTCTGCTGGTGTTTTAAGAATTATTTCAAAGTGTTAAACCACCAAGGCAGTGTTTACCTGTGATGCTCTGGAGAAGAAATAAAATTAATGTCACTGAAACACTTGCTGTAGCACGTTTTGCAGTCTTTCCCTGAACGTGGCAAAAATTTCCAGATACACGTTCAGATGCATCCTAGATTATTTGGCTTTTATATAGCCACCTCTCTTGTGTTTATTTAGTGTGTTTTTCCCTGCCCCTTTTCTCTAGTCCAGACTTTGTGTTTTGTTAACATTACAAATGGGCAGTCTTTTCCCATGTTTCCTAAGCATTGGCATAAATGTTCTGTGCATCTCTCACTTCAACTGGGTCATCGGTGACAGTCTTTGTAGCCAGAAACTTCTGGGTTTTTTTTCTTTTCAAAAGACTTGCTGAGGAGTTGGCTGTCAGTCATCTGACAACTTTAAACTGATGAGAAAAGCTTTCTGCCACTGTTGGCACATCAACAAGGCAAAAGAACTTGAAACAGACTGACTTTGATTTGAGCTGTTTGTACCAGACAAACTCACAAATATGATCATTAGCTCTCTGATTTCACTGGAAAATCTTTCCACAACACTGGAAGAGCCCCAGAAAACAGACCAATGTTTTGTAGAGGGGTGAATTTAAAACCTGAGGTTGAGTCCCTGGCACCCAGTAAAAGTAGTTTTGTTTTTTGGTTTTGGTTGAGCAAGTGTGGAAATGTAACTACAGACTTGTCCCTTCAACACAGGCCAGCTGACAAAGAGGTGCAGGGACTCCAATAGTAGCCAATATTCACTAGTATTCAGAGGAAGCTGTCCCCAAAGATAGAAAGTTGGGCTGGAGTCCTTTGAAAATGTGTCTGTGCTTCTGTGTTCTTGGAATTGATATCAATATGCACGCTTAAACATTTTGTGCTCAAAAGAAGCAGTGAACATTATTCAGACTCAGGGCGCCAAGAAAATGCCACTTTGGGTTGAGAAATTCCATGGTTGGGCAAAAGATGAGTTTTGCAATAATAAATGTAATCCCAGAAGAAGATTTGTGGGCAGCAGGCTGAAGATATAGCTCCACAGCCACAAACTCTGGAATTTATTTCAACATTGCTATCATGCATGCAGGGTGTGCTTGTGCATACATTATACCCAAATTAATACCATGAGCACAGGACTTTTCTGATGCAGCATAACAGATTTATTGGCTTGAGTTAGAGAGGAGTATTTGAACTACAAATGAGCAGGTGATATTTTGAGAGGGAATTTTTTTTAAGGAAGAACCACATTTGGTGGGCTGGTTCTTTGTTAGTAGTGGCAATTTGAAAGGTATTCTATATTAGAACTTCCACAGAGGAGTATGTGAATGCCATAATGTTCTTATGTTATGTGAGAGACTGTATTATTGATCTGATACCCTTTCATGTGTCCTTGTAATTTATCATGTACATTGGAAATGTTCAGTTCTGGAAAGCTGTAGCCTCTCCCTGAAGATGCAAAAGCAACAGAGGCAGGTCTTGCTATAAAGACCCAGGAGATGCAGTCAGCCTACAGAGAAGTGCTGTGGGCACATGGCTCTCTCACTCTGCCTTTCTTGATTTTGAAATTCAGTCCTAGATCTGGAAAAATTTCAAAGCCAAACATATTTAACTTTGAGCCTCTACTTTTAGAAGTTGGATGGTTTCACGGATCAAGATCTTTAAGTATAAATAAAACCAAATCAATTATCATTATCACAGTAGGTTATCTATTGAAAGAGCATGTTTACTTGTCCTTGCACATGGATACACACACATGGTTTGTCATTTCAGCTCTCTGTCATCACAAGATAGCCTTGGATTTAAGGAGCAGAAGCCTTACAGAGACTCTGGTAACATCAGTATGAGCATGGTCAAAAGAAACCTAAAAATATTTATAGAAAAAAATGTTAGGTTTGTTACATGTTGGGTGTGTTAACTTGTGTGTAAGATCCACAGGTAGACGAAAAGAAACTATTGGCTTTGGAGAAACTTTTAAGTAACAGCTAGAAGTTCTTTATGCCAGCTTTTTAAGGAGGTGCCAGCTGGCAGAAGTGAGCAACTGCATCTGGTTTTTTTGTTTGGTCTTTCACCAGTGCTTTGAAATCCCTATTTCAGACCAATTATGTTACAGTCCTGCATAAGGCAACTCACCTGCTTCTTCTCTTGTCATTTCCCCACTTATCACAGGTGTTTGTTTATACCTGTTTCCTGTGCTAAGTACAGAAATGTGTATGAATTAAAAAGCAATCTACAAAACCTGGATATCAAGTAAAGTGAAGCTAAGATTCCCTTTTCATGCAGTGGTCATATAGGTGGAATAGATGACCAGTATCCTTTCTGAAGCTGTTGTATGCAGCTGGCACCCTACAGTAATATAAAAGGATTTGAACTTGCAAAAAAATTGTGCCCTTTAGTCAGAGGCTGCTAATCTTTTGAATTTGCTTTGCCCTTTGCTTTGCTTTTGTAGACGACTGAACACACTGAACAAGTGCGCCTCAATGAAACTCGATGTGAACTTCCAAAGAAAAAAGGTAAGGGAACTTCATTAAATATGCTGCCTTTACCCTGGCTTTTGTGGTAAGACCACCCCAATTTAGCCTTTAAGTCGGTAATGCTCTTAAAAGAAAGTTAAGGTTTTTTGACTTTGAACATGCACATCAGTATTATCTGGATGCATGATAATGCGAATTGCTGAATCTTGAAATTAGAATAGAAATTGTGGCTGAATACTACATGTGTTATAAAAGGGCTCTCACATTACTTAAACTCTACGTATGTGCAATTAAAGTGGGTGAAAAGACAGTGAAGTTTCATTAGGCTGGCTTGTTTGTCAATGGTATAGGGGTACAGAGTGGAAAATCCAGCTCAGAAAAAATGGAAGCTGTTCAGATGAAAATAACAGCTTTTCTTTGTTTCTTGTACTGACTTCTTCCCAGTTAAGGATATGAAAATAAACTCTGTCATCCTTTCAAGCTCCTGTGTAACATGGGAATTGTTTGAGCTTAAAGGGTTTCAGTGAGGACTGCAGAAAACTGCTTATTGATTTTGAGAGTTTTTTAACATGTCCAGCATTAACTGTTGAATGTTTGGTTTTCTGGTCACAAATTCCCCAAAGTCCTTGAGTGTTGTACAATGGTAGTCGTCAACTCTGAGAAATCTTGGTTTCTGTTTTTTCTTCCTAGATTGTTTGTCTAGTGTTTTTTTAAAACTGCCTTCGAGAGCTGCATTTTTGGTGTCTTTGCAAATTCAGTCTCATCACACTCTATTCAGTGTTTGAGGGAACTTGAACAGAGGATGGTTTTAATGTTGAGATATCCTGCCTTTGATCCTTCTCCACATTCCTGCTTGTTCCTCTGTGTACAGCCTCTTTAGCTTGTATTTTGTCCATTCTCTTGAGCTGCAGGCACTTTACTGCATCAGCGGTTTTTCTTGTCTTGGGTTTTATGTTGTGTTAAAAAGAAAGGATTTTTTTGTTGTTGTTATGTTTGTTTTTAATTAATTTTTTGCTGCCACTTCTCCCTGTTCTGAATGGACTGAAGTCCTCAGCTGCCCTCTTTGCAGGTGACCATTAATGTGTGATGGAAGAGATATGGCCCTGCTTGGTACTCTTTCAAGGGGACAGAAGATAGTTTGGTCCATAGCTGCATGAGGCCACAGAGAAGCAGAGTGCAGAAAAATGTAGAGAAAGAGGAGTTGGAGGAGATTTTAGTCCACAGATACAGAGCAAATGAAAGTAGAAGAGAATGTGGGTGAGACAAGAAGAGGAAGGAGAGCCTGCTGACAGGAGGAAATGCAAATGCAAGTGTAAAAGCCAGAAACTGGGTCTGAAATTGATCACTGAACCAAATAAACCTTTTGCTGTAGATACTGCCTTTCCTAGTAGTCTCTGTATGGTGATCTGAACAATGAAATGTAAAATTAGCCTGCTTTGGAGCTTCAGCAGAACAGGTATGCACAGGACTAGCACAGCTGCTGGAGTGATTCATCAAAATATGGCCAAGAAAGCTGCCAGGCAAGGTTACTGTGAAAGCCAGCACAGCTTGAGCGTTCCCCACTGCCCACTCTTCCACCCAGACCATTCCCACTGGGGGCTGCTGGCTACCCTTGGCTTCATCAAGATGCAAACAGAAATCCTCATGTATGTGTTGCAAATATGTCCGTAAGTGATTTGAACAGACAGAGATTAGCCTTTGGATTAACTGCCTTCTGCAGCTGTCGATTTATGAGAATTCTTGCCCCCAGCTAGAAAAATGTGGCAGAATTCCACCACAAATAAATCCACTATTTGCCTTTTGTTAGCATCCCTCTGTATCTCAGGCAAGTACACCCTCAGTCAAAAAGCTGTACTATTTTAAATCAACTGTGACAAATCTGTGAATCAAAACCTCTTTCTCTCTGGCAAATGTTACCAGTCACTCCTCAAGAAACTTGTCCCTTCTCATCTTCCCAAACATAATGGTATTAACTGGACTTTTGAATATGCTCCAAAGCCATGCACTTGATTTCACCCCGGGTCAGTAGAAATATACAGTCACTGCTCCAAAATGTCTGCTCTGCCTGTGTCAGATGAATCATTGCTTTCAGACCTTCTCTTGATCCAGTGTCCCCATGCTGGTGACATGTGGGTTGGCTAAGTGCTCTCAACATTTTTTTTTGGACAGTTTCGTTTGTCAGGGCACTCAGATATCTGACAAGAACAGTGGGTCATTCAGGATGTTCGTGGCTTCCAGAATTTCTACTGATTCCATCAAAAGAAAAGCACAGTATGTCACAGGACTCACAGTGCGGCTGAATTTGTAGTGAGTCACCATGGCAGTATTTCAGCATCCAGATATTTCATTTTGTATTTGCCTGATTTTGCTTCTGATGAAACACAAGCATGCTTCTTTACCAATTAAAAAGCCCCAAAACTAAGCCTTTATTTAATTGAGCTGCAAATTTTGACACTGAAAAGCCTCTGTATTTTCTAAGTGATTATTGGGCAGAATGTAATCCTGTCTTTGCTGTGGTTAGAGCCAAAACTTGTTTACCACCAATATCCATTTCTGTTCATCTCTGCTTTGTAAAAAAAACCAAACAAACAAACAAACAAAAAAAAAAGCCAAACAAAACTTCTGTTTTGAAGTATATTTACCACTGAATTTATTTTTGTCTTCTGCTCTGTGCTCTCTTGCTGTTTTTTGCAATATCTCTACCACTTTGGTTACTCTAATCGATTCCAGCTTGTAGAAAATAGAGGCTAAATCCTGTCAGTTCATACAGTAATGTCAGTGCAGCTACAGGGATTTGTGTCAGCCAAGAATCTTCTTTAAGGTCCCTTTGGCATATTGCAATGCAGAACAAATAAAAAAAAAAAATTTTTATCCTACTGGCTGGTGCCACCAACGCTTCAGCAGTGGTATGCTTTGTAGCTATAATTACCACTGCTAAATATTTAGAAGTACGTACCCTTGCGGTTTTTAAAGTATCCACTTTGTGGCACTACTAAGACCACAATAAATGGATTTTTAAGTTCCTGAGGCTGTGCGGTCCTTTGGTCCATACATGCATACAGCCGTCTGTGGAGCTAAGACAAAGGTAGAGTTGTCTGAGGTGCCACTTCTTCCCTGCAGACAAAATGGCCAAAGGATTTTTGCTTTTTCTATCCCCTTCCCTACTACTTCACTCAATTTTTCTCTCTAACAAGTCACAGAATGAAGATCTCCATTCATTCCTGCAAACTCACATCAGCTGCAGGAGCACTGCACATCTCAGCGTTAACAGAAGAAAGAGGAATGCCTAAACGCAAAATTTCACAGCTTTTTTTTTTTTTTTTTTTTAATGATTTGGACATGATCGAAAACATCTGGCTAACTTAAAGTGATAAACTGGCAAAAGTTTATGGCATTAGTGAGACCTGGCATGCTACTGATCGTAATCTCCAGCTTTTGAGGTTTCACATTACTTAAGGTTTTGGGTGCTCTTGTAAAATTTGGTTTACATTTTTCAATTAGACAGGCCAGCAAAGATCTAGTCAGAGATTGGAGATAACTTTACCATCAAAATGTCATATAAAAATACTTCTAATAATAGACTTTTAAAATGAGGATTTTTCCAGTCCCAAAATAGTCTTTCTGGTTTAGCACCTCATTTTAGTCTGACAGCCTGTCATATTTTACTGCCTTCATACTGCTTCCAAGAATGTGAAGAGCTGTTTGGATGTCATGTAGGTGAAGCTAGTTTGTTCTGCTTTAAAACGAATGTACAAGAATAATGAGGTATGAACCCAGTTCAAAGTCAGGGGAAGGGTACTCGTTAGCAACTGTGGGCTTCATGCTGAAGATGTATCTTTTTTGTTTGAGCAAACAGAGGAGAAAAATGCTGTAGGGTGAGGGTTTTTAATATAAATTTTTTCCAGTGCACATGTTCTCTGCATTGCAGAGCAGAGTAGCTCCTGGGGCTGCCTAAGCATAAGCACAGCACTGCATGCCTCAAGCTGAGGGATGAGACCAGGAAGGGCTGTGGGGCTGCTGCTGCCTCGGGAGAGGTTGGAGGAAGCAGTGACAGTGGGACAGGCTGCAGCTCATCAAGTTTGGGTGCCTCTGATGACAGCAGCAGTGAAGACAGTGGTTGCCGCTGTAGGAAAGTTCATTTCAGATGCTGCCCCATCCAGGCCTGAGCCTGGCTGCTCCTCCTGCCCACACCCCCCCAGCTGCCTTCTCTGCCTTCCCTAAGCAATACTGCCAAATACTGCTTTTTTATTGTTCTTTTAAGCATCATGGCTATTTATCTGTAGTTATGTTTCTAAAGCATAAATCTTGTTAGATGTATCTGGCCTGTGAAGTTTATAGATGTTTATTTAGTTCTCACTGCAAAACCACGTGCAGCACCAGGTATTTGCTGTCTTGTTTATTTTAATACCTCACATTGCTGTAGTACCCACCTACTTTCCTGTCTTTTCCGTGTGTATCTTAACCACCATCCCTGCAAATCAGGATTCCTTTACTTGGACCATTTAAAAGAAATTTTTTTCTAAACAGTCACTGTGGTCCTCAGTCCTATGCAATCCAGTGCATAGGCAATCCATGGAAGCCACCAGGTATCAATGGGACTCCTAACATCGAGCAGGCTTTTATTCCTTTCTTGTTAAGATGTTTGCAGTCTTTACAATTAAATGAAAGAGGGTGTGAGGAAAAGGACTGATGACCAGTCTTTCATAAACTTCGTTCAGCGAGACTTTGTTACCTGTGCTCACATAGAACAATCCAATCACACTAATTCAATTAACAAGTTAAAGTACCTGCTTTTAACATGTGCCACTTGCTTTTTTCCAGAGTGACGATTCAGATGAAGAAGACCTCTGTGCTATCAGTAATAAATGGACTTTCCAAAGAACCAGCAGACGATGGTCTCGGGTGGACGACATTGATGCTTTGCTTCACCAATCAGACAGACATGGCTCTTCTGGGGACATTAAAATGAAAAACACAACAAGCAGTGAGAGCGTCCTTACAGACCTGAGCGAGCCTGAGATCTCATCAATTCACAGTGAGAGCAGTGGGGGCAGTGACAACAGGAGTCAGTCCGGCACCACCACTGCTGCCAGGGACACCTGCGACTGCTCTGGCCATCATGATGTGGAAAGCACCCTGCTGCAGGACTCCACAGCAATAAACACCGGCCTGTCCCCCAAGGATGGCCTGAAGAATGAAAATCCACCACGAGCCAGAGCAAAAACCTTTCTAAAACGCATGGAGACACTGAAAGCAAAAGCTGTGCATGGAAAACTAAAAGGCTCAGGAAGAACAGGTCCTTTAGAGATCAGTGGACCAGTTCTCCAGTTTGAGCCAAAATCCTTGAAAGACATGCACTGTGTACAGATAGTCAATGGTGATCTCCAAATTCTGGGACAAGATTCAGTCAAAAGAGGACTTCCATTTTCTGCCAAATCCAGCAGTGACAGCAGTCAGTCAGAAAACAGCAGCAGTGGGGTGAGCACACCATGTTTGAAGGAACGGAAATGCCATGAAGCAAACAAGAGAGGTGGGATGTACCTGGAAGACCTGGATGTTCTGGCAGGAACGGCCTTACGGCAAGTGGTGGACCAAAACCGCAAAAATGAATTTCATTCCCAAGAGAACTTGGTTGTGCACATTCCCAAGGATCACAAACCAGGGACCTTCCCAAAGGCACTTTCTATCGAAAGCCTCTCACCTACAGACAGCAGTAACAGCGTGAACTGGAGGACAGGCAGCATCTCTTTGGGAAAGCAGAACTGCTCTACTCCAAAGGAATCCGGACTGATGGCTTGCTGTCCTAAAGAGAGCAGAATTAGTATTTATGACAATGTGCCAGGTTCCCATTTGTATGCTAGTACTGGGGACCTCCTGGACATAGAGAAAGATGTCCTTTTTCCTCAGTTGGATGACATCTTGCAACACGTCAATGGACTTCAGGAGGTGGTAGATGGCTGGTCAAAGAAGGTGTTGCCAGGTCTGCCAGTTGGTGATGTGTCAGTAAGGGAGTCCCCATCACTGCCTTTCCAGTCGCCTACACAGATCACTCTTGATTTTGAAGGAAACTCTGTGTCTGATGGCCGCACCACCCCGAGCGACATGGACAGAGATGGAACATCCCTGAATGAATCCGAAGCCACTGGTGTTAGGGACAGGAGAGACTCGGGGGTGGGAGCGTCGCTCACGAGGCCAAGCAGGTAAGTAGCAAAATTTTGTATAGAGATCCACAGACTGTGAAATACAATATAATGAAGCAGAGGTTCTCAGCCTGGCAGTCAGAAGGTGCAGGGTGCCATTACGGTTGTACTCATCTGTATGGAGATGGGGACTTCCCAGGCAAAGGCGGAACTTTGAGAGAAGGGACATCCTGCTGCGGAGATTCTTACATGGCATCAATGCAGAATTGGTTTAATGGAGCAAACTAAGGAATTTTTTATCCCTTGATCCATTAATTACATAGTAGGACCCTGTATATGTTGTAGGATGTATTTTCAATTTGTCTTCTAAATTATGCACCCAGGTGTTTATGTGTTGGTAGCTTTATGCACTTTTTTAATGCACTGGTCTGCTTTAAAAATGTGCCCCTTTGTGCTCAAAGAGAACTTCCCTACTCTGGCTCAGCCCCTTATGTGGTAGGATGAAATGATGGTAAATGATTGACTTCTTAATAAAGTGAAAGGCAGGATTTTGTCAATAGTTTACAGACCTGTTTTAAGGCAGAGAGATGAGCTCCTGTTGAGCCAAATACCAAAGGTCCTGGGTAAAAGCCTTTGTGGGTCCAAACTGTTGTGTGTAGGGAGCCTTTGTGAGTGCAAAAACAGGAAGAATATACCTGGTATTTTCTGATACTGGTATTTCTGATAATACTAGGATTTTCTGATCTGTTGTCCGACCTGTCACACCCTCACAGAGGACTCTGCCATGTCACGGTTTGCTGCTGCCTGTGCTTGCTCACCACCACCACAAAAGTGAAAGTGAACTCAAGGAGACTATTGAGTAAATGAGCAGTACCAAAATTTTTGGGCTTAGAGCCAGAACTTACGTTTAGTGAAAGAAGAAAATGAAATTACGGATTTTTTTCCCTGATGAATCCAGTGTATAGAGAAAGTGTGTTGGAGTAAAAAGATGTGAGTGGTTCAATAGCTTGGTGGTTATAGCTCTAGCTAAGGAGGCACAGGGTTTAATCCTTTTTCAAGAAAATCCTTCAGCATTTAATAAAAGAGATATTTGGAGAACCTCATCTCCAAACACGTCAGTGGTCAGGTCAGTCCCTGAGGAGGTGAGGGACTAGGCACCAAATACCAGTTCTGAGTCAGGCAAAGAACATTTGAATCTACATCTCCCACATCCTGTTGGAAGTGTGTGGGCTAAAGGGCATAGCAGGCAGCACTGCTTCCCCAAGGATATGGACAGAACCCACACCCACTTGTGAATCTGTTGTTAAAAAGACAAAACTTGGGCATTTCCAAAACTAAAGATACTGACTCAATTGTTTTATTTATCTCCAAGGTACAGTTTTCAGGTGACAGGCCACAAGCCATCACATACGTGTGTGTTTATGTATGTTTTATATATTGCCCAGCCCGATCTCACAGCATACCACCTTTTCTGCCCAACTAAAGCAGTTCTTTGGTTTTTCTGTCATTTCTGTTGCTGAAGGCGATTACGATGGCATAGTTTCCAAATCTCTCATCGCCTGAGCCGCTCCATTGCATCGCTTCACATCAGCAACCAGTCAGCAGCCCAGCTGAATCTACTGCAAAAATTCTCTCTGCTTCGTCTCACTGCCATCATGGAAAAGTACTCCATGTCAAACAAGCATGGCTGGACCTGGTGAGTACCACTGGTAACTAGAAAAGAGACTTTTTAGAAGAAGATAGATTCTCCCAATTCTGTTACTCTGATAGTAAGTAAATGCAATTAGAAAGAACTATTGACTTCAAGTGTAGGATTTAAAACTGTTCGTTTTAATCCATTGCTGCCTCGTGGCTCGTTGGCAAAGTCAGAAATAGATCCTGGAAATCTGACTTCATTCCTGTGCTCTAACAGAAAGACAACCCTGGCCTTTCTGAAATACTACAGCTCCAGAAAAATAAACAGGAGCAGGAGAGAGTGACCAAAAAGTAGGAAAAGTTTACAGTAAGTCCTACCCGGAATTCATTCTGTGATTAGAAAAGAAACAGCTGCTGCTGATACTTCTTATGTTTTATATTTCTTTGTTTGTGCTTTAAAAGAAGGGTTGGAGCAGTTATGGGACTTCTGTACAGATCAAAAATGCAGGCTTTAGCCTAGGCCTGGAGCTGTGTTAGAGGGAACCTGCAGGCTTGGCAGCTGTGACAGCTACCTGGGCACTCACGCAGTGGAGGGAAGGGCAAATGGATGTGAATGCTCACAATGTGGCTCCTTCTGTAGCAACTGACAGGAAACCTGGATGTTTGGTGGTATACAAAACCTGGTAGGCCCCACAGACTGAGGTACGCCAGAAATGGAAATGGCATAAGAGTTTAAAAGTATCTGAGAAATAATCAAAAGGACGACAGAATCTTTCCAGAATACACTGAGGCACCCAGTCCAGATACAGTATGACTTGACATTTACATTGTGATTTTCATGTTCAAAGCATCTCCCCAAAATCCCACTAAATTCATCTGTCAGCTAGATATGACAAGTTTTCATTTAGGAATGAAAAAGTAGATACAAAGGACTACATGTGAGATTCACCTCACTGATATCAGCCATTAGGAAAAGTTAAAAGTCTAATCTGTTATAAATCTGATCTGAGAAACTCAGGTCGGCTGTTTGTGGTCAGAGGAAAGATAGACACATCCAAAGCAGTCCATTATATCCAAGGATGAGGGTTTGGGTCACCCTCCACGGGTGTCTCTCTCTAGACTGGGTATAGAGGTAATCCAGACTCTTTCTAAACCTCCATAAGAGAGCTAAAGTTTAGTAAGATTAGCCCCGATTTCACTGTTCTCCTTTGGTGCAGCTCCCGGCTGACAACGTCTGCACTGAAATGAATCTCACCTTACCCAACTTCAAATAAGCAGACTAGAGTACAGCAAATTCTAAATCCTGCTCTCTGTACAAGGTTTTCATCTTGACAGATATTTCTTCAGTTTGTATAATCAGTCTCTAAAGATTTTTAAGAGAGGGACTGCAAATAGCTGTAAAGTTATGTGCTGTACTTCTTCAGTAGGTAATTTAAAATGAGTTTTAACTTCTTCCCACACAGATGACAAAACTCTTAGTCACATTCAGGTCATATTCATCCTTTTTATTTTAATTCCATGGCAGTCGTGACTCCCAAAAAGGGAATTCAGTTTGTTCTTGTTTTCATCACAATTTTTTGAAGAAAGCAAGCTCACCAGCTTCACTTAAGTTACTCAACTACAATAAATCACATAACACAAGGGATGAGTCTGACACATAGGGATTTTCCACTATCATTTCTTACTGTAAATTTTTAGTCAATAGAAATACTAAATCATGTAAGTGGTAGTGTAAAGGTCATTCAGCTTATTACAGGACTGAACCTTCTTTTCCCTCAGATACCTTCTTCACTTAGGTTTGTTCTGCCATTCCTTTGAGTCCCTAAAGGATGCTTTAAACCTTGTTGGCTTCAGCTGGATGACACCTGCATATTATAAGGGTTTTGTTAGAACTGATTTTTTATTTTATACCTTAGAGACAGAGGCCATCCATTTATAGACATTAAGAAATTAATCAACTATGCAAATTGTAAAGTGTCTGTGTATTGTGCATTAAACATTATCTCACCATTTTTTAAAAAAAGGCCCCAGTTACCAATTTCTGTTAGTAGTGTTACTCAGAGAGTGTGTAAATATACCCTGATTTTTTCATGCTGATTTGTTCATGTTAATTTTCAGGTCTGTGCCAAAGTTTATGAAGAGGATGAAAGTCCCTGACTACAAGGACAAGAACGTCTTTGGTGTGCCCCTGATAGTTCATGTCCAGAGAACAGGACAGCCTCTTCCCCAGAGCATCCAGCAAGCACTGCGCTACCTACGCAGCAATTGTCTAGACCAGGTAGGAACTTTACTGCATGGACTTGTTGGTTTTTTCTGAAAAGCCACTTCAAGCAAGGAACAGTGAGCGTTTTTGTACTTAGTACCAGGATTATTTGAAGATTGTTCTCTCATGTTGGGCCTAGATCTGCTCTGGTGATTTGATAGTTGGTGTCAATACTCAAAGTTTGCCATTTTGAGATTTGTATCCAGCTACTCTGTTGAATTCTTGCAGCTGTAACAGTCCTGCTGATTTGTGGACCACAGTCTACTTCAAAGAATAGTTTGAGATCTTCATGTATATTGAATGAAACCTGGGAAGAGATCAGGACTCCCCACTTCTACCTGTATCTGTACTGCTTATGCTTGACTGTTGCCATTGAGGGTTAACTGCATTCACCATTTCACAAGATATGGTACAAAAGGTTTTATTTACTTAGCAAAGACAGAAAAGTCCAAGAATAGAGAGCAAACTCAGCAAAATATTCCAAGTATTCTGTTGACAGAGTCAGATATATCCAGATAGTTAGGTCAGCAAGGGTTCAATGCCAAAGCCATTATGGTACATTGCCTTTTATAGTGTTCTTAGCTACAACAAGCCAGCTGGGACACCCTCATGCTCAAAGTATTTCAGATTTTTTTATTCCCTTTAGCTACAGAGGGACATACTAATCATATTTTCACTGTTCTTCCCCTAAGGATGAGGATGTGTATTTTTATGAACATAGGACTGGGAGAAACCCCCTGGCTGATTATGTTCAGTCCTCTGCTGTTATTGACCTCATGTCATATGAGCTCTTTCATAACTGCCTTTAGATGGTTGTAAGTTCAAAAGGAGCAACCAGCACTTTGCCCTGCAGACTCTGATGCTTTCCTAGCTCTGAGCACATGAAAAGGGTGGAACTAGTCTGTTCTGAATCTTCACATTTTCTAATCACCATTCTGGTTGCTCTTCAGGTTTTTTGTTGGGTAACAGTCATCTTCTCCAAAATTGAAATCTAAAAATTAAATGCATTCCTGTGAATCACTGACTTTCCTTTTGCATCCAGTGGGAAAGACACAGGTCCTTCCTATCAGTTCTCTCTGTAGAGAGATCCTTTAGTGGTCAGACCTTGACATCTGACTCCACAGTGTCAAAAGTGAGGTGAGATGAGTTCTGCCAACCATATGTAGTACAGTTGCCAAGGGGTGGGATGAGTACTTTGTCAGAAATGTATTAATAGGAGATGAAAGGGAAAGATGCATAGAGACAAGCAGAAGTGATATATTCAAGAGCTAACATGCCTGGTTGCCATAGTGGTCATTTGGCTTTGTGTACTGGGAAGGCCAGTGTAGGAAGAAAAGTGATGCAGCAAGCCTGGAATTAGTGATGACACTGGAGGAGGAGACACTTGCCCAAGTGAGAGGAACAGGAGTTAAAAGGATAAAGGATCAGCTTGTCAGCTAAGAAGCAGAGCAAGAGGAAGAAAGAGAAGAGAGAGGATTAATTGGGGGGAATGTAAAAGGGAGCCTAAAAGAGAATGAAAAAGCTCTTCAGAGATTTGAGGAAGCTAAAAGGTGTTGGAAGTCTCAGACAAATATCTGCTCCGTGTGTGTTAATGCACTGGGAAGCATCAGAACTCTATGAAGAGCCATTTCAACTCAGCTTTGGTTTCTTCTCAGAGTGAAATTGGGAAAATACTGAGTAAAAAAAAGAAGGAGGAGAAGTACAGATTGAGACCCTTTAAAATATCTTTTCACCAAAAACCTTTCTAGGCAAAAGCCTTCCAGACAGTTCAGCTTCACTTCTTTACAGTTACTCCCTTCGTTCCCATTTAATTCAAAGTCTCCTAATGCCTGGACAGAGACCTGGGCAGCCTCCAGTCTTCCCCAGCACCTTCTTATGGGTCTCTTCTGTGATCTAGAGTTCTGAACAGGTGTCAGAGCTTCTACTGCACACACTTGGTAGAGCTGAGGTTGCTTTAAACCATTGTAAGGTCTGGCTTCTGCCACTGAAATCCCTAAGATGGCATGAGGAGCCTCACCATTACTTGTAGGATATGTAATTCATTTTCAATTTGTGAAATAGAAATTGCTTTGCCTTTTCCAACTGCATCTTTGTTTCTGTCATGCATCATATGGCTACTTCCAGGACAGATGATCCACACAGCATGAGGACAGTAAAGATTGGGCCAGAAAAACCTCTGGATTTATAGTCCCGTTGTATTTACAGAACAAGTCTGTAATAATGCATAACAGAGCCTAAAACATATTTTTCTATCAAGTGAAAAACTTTTGATTAATTTTTTTTTTCCCATTAAAAATGTGAGTTTGGATAAATATCTTTAAACAGAGATCAAGAGTAGCAGAATAATGTGCAGCAGGAGATTGCATGGATGAGATTTGACATCTGACCTCTCAAACCAGACTTAGCTGGAAGTTTTTATACCAGCAAGGACACTTTCCATCCAAAGGAGAGAACTGAGCCTCTGCTCTCACATTTTTCTACCACAGGCCAAAACTTTATTTTTTCGACAGAATTAGCAAGTGTCCTTCTGCACCTTCAGCACACATTTCTAAGAGGAAAAGGGATTTAAAAAGAAGAAGAAAAAGGGAAAACCAGATGAAAAGAGCTGGATGCTCTTTCTTGTATGCTCTTGTCAGAAAGAAGAGCAGAGCTTCACTTGGGATCATAAATACGGAACACAGGGCACACTCCAGTTCTCTGCTTCCTATACATAAATTTAGCTCTCAAGTGACACTGAATTCATCAGTAAAAAGACACAGAAGAGCTGCCTCACAGCCAGTCTGGTGTAGGGGTTCATCTCCATATAAATAAATAAATATACCCCCTCATAGAGCTGTGATTTATGTAATTAGTGTCATTAATGTCCAAGTTAACAAACGTCCCAAATACCCTCCAGGTGAGCATGGGAGGTGTTCTAAGGAGGGGAGGGTCCTATATGAACTCTGTGTTGCTTCTTGCTCAGAAGGAAGGGGGGAAGGCCAGAAGGCATTATTCCCTTGTCTTTCCTGTTTGTTGATGGACTGTGCCATGCAGGAAACTGCACCAAGCACCAGTGAGGCAGCAATCACAGGGAAACAAGATTATGTCATTCCCAACTTGAAATGTGCCTTTTCCATAGGTCTCTACACGTTTCATCTTTTTCCCTGCAAAACTGAAGGGAAACAGTCTTAACGCTTCCCAGATGAAACAGTGTAAGCTCACTTGGGAATAAATAATGTGGTTGAGGCTCAGGAATTCACCCCGGGGAGAATTATTCTGTAGAGAAGGACAAGAAAGGACAGCCCTGCCTTGAAGGCATCATTTGAAGAATTACCACTTCCTTTCAAATAGAAAGCAAACAGGATAAAAATGTATCTAAATGACACTGCACAAGTAATCCCTCTGCGACCCCCACTTTTGAACTGGATTTCTCAGTGGGATTTGGGAGAGCTCTTGGAAGCAGAGAGCAGGAAAGGGGAAAATACAGGTTTTGTCTTGATTTTAAAGCTATACCAGGTTGTACTTATCTTTTGCCACAGCATTTATTACTTAGCTAAGCATAATATTTTCTTGTTAGTCTTCAAAATATATACCCAAATAAACATGAGGAGCCAAAGTCTCAGCTGGAGTAAATCAACAGTCACCCAAGCCAAGCAAGCCCAGCTGATTTATATCAGCAGAGCATCTTGCTTAAACTCTTCAGGCAGCAGGGAAACCACAAGGAACTCTGAAGCCTCCCTCTAGGATGGGACAGAGAGCAGCAGCATCATTAACCCCTGCAATCCTGCTGTGGGAGCATGCGCTCACCTGGGACACTTGTGGCACCATCAGTCGCATTTGCTCATTTTCCTTCTTCTTGCCTGGAGTAAAATGAGCAACCCAAGCTCTGGTCATGATCAAAGTCCCCGTAATAGATTTATATGTAAATGTATATAATACATATCTATTTCTTAAGTGACATTTTCCCTTTTACCTAACTCAACACGGTACGTTTTTAGGTGGGTCTGTTTCGGAAATCTGGAGTGAAATCCCGAATTCAGGCGCTGCGCCAGATGAATGAGAGCTCCCCAGAAAATGTCAGCTATGAAGACCAGTCAGCATACGATGTGGCTGACATGGTCAAGCAATTCTTCAGGGACTTGCCGGAGCCTCTCCTCACAAGTAAACTAGGAGAGACATTCCTGCACATCTATCAATGTAAGTTGATATTTCTACATGTTTCTATTGTTATAAACAATTAGAAAATGTTATATATTACATAATAATATACCGTAAATAATTTTGGCATGTTAACACTGGATTGGATTCTTTCTGCTGGCCTTTGAGATATTAAAAAAACCCTCTGCCCTCAAAATATTTCACTAAGAGAACTTTAGAACCACCTAAATGTTTCAGTGTCTGTTGCTGTCTGCTTGACTGCCCGGTGATCAGCAGGCGACAAGACACGCGTGCCCGGTCAAATACAAACGGCAGGCGGTTCAGCTGTGCGCCCGAGCCCAGCCTGCACACCACAACACTGGAGCCGCTTGTGCCTCTTAGGTTCGCAGATGTTAAGTTTGCTTAGGACCCTGTTGGGGCTGGCAGCAGATGTTGGCAAAGCAGCGACTCGGCAGAGATAAAGGAGGAGAGAGGGACTCTGATGTAGCAGCAGCTCACGCCCTTATTCCCTGCCCCGGGGGACAGAAGAACTCAAAAACAAGCAGGTGGGAAGGCTACAAAAGTGCAAGCAATGACAGTTGCTCAGTGTTTTTAAGGGAAACAAAAGGGGAGGATCCAGGAGGGCTGGTCCAATAGGGAGAGGTTACATAAACACAAATAGCCAATGGAGTGACACAGGGGGAGGAGTATATGCAAATAAACCAATGGGGACGCAGAGAACACAGACCTTTCTAGAGATAATACACATTAAAACAACCTAATGCATAGGGAAATAGCTGGGAGGGGAAAGGGGTGTACGCTAGTAGGAGAAAGGGGTATAACCAAAGTTTTGAATGACAACTTAAGAGGTGGGAAATGTGGGGAATTCCCCAGCCTTGCCTTCCCCCTCCCCCTCAGGCTCACTGTCCTGAGGGGGGAAATCAACCCAATTGATTTTATTAATTTTCATAGAGAAGGCAGGCTGGCTCACTGCAACAAGCGTCAAATTTAATGGAAAGACAATGTTCAAATATTGAGAAAATTTGAAAGTACCAGCGTCACAATAAGAAAGAAGACAGAAGAACAGGCTGCTGGACATAAAAAGCATGAAGATTAATATTTTTGTCAGATTCCTTTAAACTGTGAGCCCATTTCATGCAGACATCTCAATATAAGTGAGCCTTCTGGGCATGGAGAAGTGGTACTTGACCATGAGAATATGTTTCTGTGCTGTCCCCTTCCTTGCTGTTACTTTTGATTATTTGTTTTTTCATTATAATCAGTAAAATGTACATGCAAAAAACAAGCTGCCTTCATGCAGATCATAAGCTCTATGTAAAAAAACTCATAGAGAAAGAAAGAAACCAGAGGATTTCTTCTTTTCTTTCCAGCATAAGCAATCTGCAGCAAAATCTGAGACTCAAATGCATCAGAATAATGAAAGTCCCTCTGAATCAGGAAATGACTGTGTTTCTCTTCTCCAGACTGAGGGAGAAATAAACTGAGGAAAACACTGAAAAGCCAGAGGAATTGGAGTTTTTTTCCTGACAATGTCCATTATGAAGGCCAGTCAGCCAGTACTCTGGCAGATGCAGCCAGCCTAAGCCAAATAATTGGAAGCACTAAAGAGAAGTGTGTCTAGTCTTTTCATTTGCAGACGTTTCAGCTGCCAAAACAATAGAAAGCCATTTTAAAACTCTGTATAATCCCAGGGCTTAAGAATCCCAGATACTTCCGTTGCTTCCCTCTACTGTAAAAATCTGTCTGTGGCGCACAGTCACTAATGAATTTACCATCACTGGAGTGTCTGTAGCTGGTAGGGAACGCTGTGATTCTGCATGTGAGAGACAGCACTGCAAATAAATTTAGTGGGTTTGGCTGTAGGCGATGTCTTGGGATGTAAGTTAACTGAAAGAGTTGATGTCTAGCCCTGGACCATCATTTTCCTTTCCTTTCCTTTCCTTTCCTTTCCTTTCCTTTCCTTTCCTTTCCTTTCCTTTCCTTTCCTTTCCTAAGTTGTCTGCATGCACACACATTAATAAGCTTGTTCAGAAAAGCAACAGGAATTTTGGCTGCTAATAAAATGGCAGTCACAAGAATTTCCATAGGGATGTGGCCAAGGAGAAGATAATCCACTACAAGGACATGTTCTACATGTCCTTGGAAACAAATCACCTTTAAAGTACTGCTTGATGAGAATTGGGGATGTCCCATCTTTGCACAGAGGAGACTGCAAGTAAATTACCCCCTTGCCAAAGGAAGAGAGACGTGGCAGATCCCAGTGTCGTCAGCATAAGCAGGTCTGTAGCCAGAAGGGCTCCCCTTTTCCAAAACATGAGGCTGAACAGGGAAACATTGATACCAGCCAACAAAAAATGTAAAAAGATGCATGGGCTCACTCCATAATGTCTGCATCGTACTGCAGTGGGAAGTCTGAAGAACTTCTCTTTACACTGGTCAGAGGGGGAAAAAATGAATTAGGAAAGATGTTCTCAAACTGCACCAGTAGTTTAAAGGATTTCAGAAAGGCTTGAAGATGGGTCTCCTTAAACCAAGGTAGGAACAAGAAAAGATGGGCTCTGTAGACACCGGAAAATATTGTTTGGGTAAAGAATGAGTAGCAGTGGGTTCTTTCCATGTGACCAACAACAAATATATTTTTCTGTTTCAGACAGTGCTGACAAAACTCCTTTCACAGAAAAATGTTGAAAATTGCTGGGATATCAATTGAATTTAATAATGTCTGCAATTAAACCAATCTGTAGCTGAGAGTTTTTCTTACCCGTCATTCTGTTTAACAAATTGTTAATGTGAAGTTGGGAAGGTTTCTTCCTCTCTTAGTGTATTGGCAAGGGATTTATGATTTTCTGGGACTCACTGAAGATCTTTTTTCACATATGCAAGACCTTTTTCATATATCCAGAAGGGCTTGAATTGCTGTAACACATAGGATTTGGGATGAGATGATTAGTGTAGTAGTCTATATGTCATTGATGAAACTTTCTCCATTTCTGTAAAACTCTGTTGTCTAATGCTCACCTGTGATTTGAAGCACTGGTTGGTCTTCTGTTCATACACCAGGCCCATCACAGCAACAATAAAGGGGAGGATGGGATTACCAGGTGGTGTTGTGGAAAGAAAAGACTCATTGCATGGATTTAGCAAAGGCTCCTCTGACTTCTCAGAAAAACCTGGCCTTGCTGCTTTTTGAAACTTTAGAAGTATTGGGCTGTGTTCATTCTGTCATTCATGTCTGAAAGCTTTTAAAATAATGTGCTTGTACAAGGCTAGCAGTCAAATCCTAAAAGCTGTCTGTTCCCTGTACTGTAAATCTGCTTTTTTTCTTCTTCCATTCGATTTACAGAGACTATGTAATACTCAGAGGAGGAGTCCAAGTCCAAACTGAGAAAACTTATGGTAGTTTTAGAAATTAATCTGTCGGAGGTGCTATTTAAGCGTATCCATTACTTCTTTCATTAAAGTCTTTTATGATTTAGGACACAAATGTAAATGTTCCTGAAGCTTCCTTAAGACTTTTGAACTTCTGTCTCACCAGGGGACAAAGAAAACCTGAAAAATACTGTTTAAAGATATGAGTACTACGTACTATTCTCCCTTCATAAACTTTAAATGAAGTCCAGTCTCTTTCTTGGGAGCAGCCCTTCAAACAAACAGAGAAATGCCAAACACTGGTGAAGGAAGGAGGAGCAAAACCCATGGCTCTCCAGAAGCCAGTTGGTCTTTTCCCCTTTGTCCCCTGTCATCTGCCTCTTCACAAAGCCGTCATTAAGGCTGGGGAAGACCTCTAAGAGTCAACCATTACCCTAACACTGCCAGGTCCACCACTAAAACACATCCTAAGCACCACATCTACCTGGGTTCTGAATGCTTGAGGGGACTGTGAATGTCTGTGGTAACTTTATCTTTCTGGCTCCTTGTCTGATCTCACAACTGACCCCTGAACGTCCCTTGCTCATTCCCAGATGTCCCCAAGGAGCAGCGGCTGCAGGCGGTGCAGGCTGCCATCATGCTCATGGCTGATGAGAACAGGGAGGTCCTGCAGACTCTGCTCTGCTTCCTCAGCGACGTCACCTCCGTGGAAGAAAATCAGATGACTCCCATGAACATCGCTGTTTGTCTGGCACCTTCCCTTTTCCACCTCAATATAGTGAAGAAAGAAAGCTCACCAAGGTATGTTTCTTCTCATTATAAATAGTCACATCCTTAACACAGAGTGATGCTTTCAGTGGTATGCAGGACAAAATTTTCCAAACCATCTGCTTTCCAGCACACATTAAACAGGGCATGGCTTCAGTGAGAGGGGAAAACCCCTGCTGCAGAGCCAGAAGCACACTTGTTTTCACAGGCCCAGCAGGCATTTCTGGCTGTCTGTTGTGCATATGCAGTGCCTGCTTTCCATGTGAAAATTTCAATGAGGCACTAGTGAGTTTTGCATGAGTAATGTTGACTTCTGTGAAGGAAAAGGGCTTGATTTTGCTCTGGTTGAAGTCTAAGATTAATCATGTTTTAAAGGCTTCTGATGTGTAGATTTTCAATGCATGTTTTTGTTCACTTTAAATTTACTGTCTACATTCTGCCATTCGGGGAACAGGGTTTATTTCAGGCCACATTAAAATTGTAACATGGTGAGTGTAGACTAAACAGGGCATAGCCCGGCTAAACATTAGTGGTCCCTCTTGACTTTTTTTCCTCCCATCTGGTTTGGAATACACTGAGATCCTTGGTCAAGTACATGTATAACCCGTGTCTGAGCAAGTGCTTTAAGCAGTAACAACGTAAACCACTTTACATCAGGTCTGTTAAAAATTCATTTCAAAATGTACAACGCATCATGCAGGATGTGCCTAACCGTTCCTGCTTTAACCTTTGGCTCAACAATATTTTAGGTAAACATTTTTCCTTTAAGAAAGGCCTAACCTTTTGAGTAGTCTTGGTGATAAATAAAAACTAAAGATAGGTTTTTTTTCTCTCTGGTGTTGGGAGCATCCTGCTGCTTTTTGCTTTCACATTAAAAAGATTCAGCTCTTTACCTGAGATACTGAATTCAATTACAGAGTAATACAGAAAAAATATGCAACAGGGAAGCCAGATCAGAAGGACCTCAGTGAAAACCTGGCAGCTACTCAGGGACTTGCTCACATGATAATGGAATGCAACAAACTTTTTGAGGTGAGTGCTCAAACAGCATTATTCATGGCCATATAATACCTTGAAGTATAATACCATATACCCTTTGAAGTATTTATGTTTATGCTTACATTTTCTGTCTTGTATTAACTCAGAGATTGGTGCCTCACTTATTTGTAAACTTGCTTCGTCTAAAGTTTATTTACTTAATTTCTTTATGGCAATTCCCTTTTGGTATTCAAAAGATGCAGGGTGATTACTCTGTGACAGTTTTCAACCCGAACCACTGGACTAGGAAATTTTCATCTAATTAAAATCAAAATCTGCTGGTTTAAAATTTTATTACAATGCTTTTAACACCTCAGTTAAAACTTATTCATCTCAAAAAGAATTGCTCATACACTTCATTTCTGTGTGTCGTGCAATAAAGTAAAAATCACAGAGAGAGATGCAGTCATTCCTGCAGCTACTTAGAGTGCAGCTGGAGGAGAGCAAATGCTCATATCTCCTTTCCCCAGAAGCACAAGGCAATATTTCTGAGAGCTAAAGGAATAACAGAGGTGTATTGACATCCAGTTGATCAGTCTAACACAGTTCTGCATGGGTAGTGCTGTTCTGAGCCATGGGCTGTTTCATTAGACTACTTTGATGTTTCATCTTGCATAAAGACAGAAATTGGTGTGCATTTTACAGATCATAGGCTCGTGCAGTTGGATGATGAGTGGCCCATTAGCTTAGAAACACATTGCCTTAAGGAAAAGTTCTCAGCAGGAGGTTTTCCCTGTGTGTTTTCCCTCCCTTCTGTGGCACAGGTCCCACACGAGATGATCACCCAATCCCGAAACTCCTATGTTGATGCAGAAGTGCATTCTCCCACCCTGGATGAGCTTGGAAAACAAGTGGATGAGGAAGGAGGGAACTATCAGATGTACTTGGAAACTCTCATGCAGAATCTCCAGAAAGAAGCAAAAGAGAAATTCAAAGGATGGGTGACATGTTCCAGTGTAGAGAACACAGAACTTGCCTACAAAAAGGTAACATGTGGAGAGATGGAAGAAGCAGTAAAGAAACCAAAGCAAAATGCATGGGACAGCTATGGGGCACCCTGACATGTTGCATGGCAAAACTCACACCCTTCTTTCTGGCAAGGCACTGTTTGGTTTTTTTCAATTTTTAAAAAGATTACTAAAAGCAATTAAAAATGTAATATAACAGTGATTGAAGTATGAGATTCCAGAAGAAGGCACATGAAGCACGTTGGGGTCTCCAAAACAGATTGAGTAAGTGATGCAGTAAACACAACCAGAGAGCGAGCTGAGATGTTAAACATCAGAGAATATTATCTGGGCAATCTCTTTGACTAGGGGACATGCAAAGTTTCTGACTGGTTCTTGATGTTTGCCAGCAGTTTGACAAACACAACTAGAGCATAGGTAATTACAAAACTCCTCAGGTTCCCCAATGCTTTATTAAGCAAGTCAGCCATATCACCAGTTTTATCCCTGATCCATTTGTCCTTTTTTCAAGTGGATTTTTGATACTGCAGCTTTTATTAAAATTTCTGAATTTGTTTCAGGCTCCATCAGTTCAGGGAAAGCCAGACCACTGCAGCGAGGCAGAGGGTGCTGCAGGGTCCCTGCAGGTAGTGGAGTTCAGGGCTGCTGGAAATGCAATAGCAAAGCAGAGGTCTCCAAACCAGCAGCAGCTAGTGAGGGGAGGGGATGGATTAGGGGTGGGTGACACTCATTAGGTAGGAGAAGGGCACTGGGAGGAATGTGGGATCTGGATGATGAGGGGCAGGAGGCAGCATTATCCCAATTTGGGAAAGGGCAACCTCTCTGTCAGGGCACAGAAATTGCAGTTACTGTGGTAACTCCAGGGAGGCTGGGGAGAGAGTAACAGGGCTCAGGTGGGAGCAGGGTGTGGGAGATGGGAGAGAATGAATAGAGGCCTGTGGCCAAGGGCCAGAGACTACAGAGGGGATTGGGAGTCTGGAGCTCTAGGGCAGGGGAAATGGGGAACTGAAAGCTTTGGTGAGAAAGAATTACAACAACATGAAATAATTTAAGTGGGGAGGTGTGGAAGGTGGGTTCCTGGAGAAACAATCCTGGGTCTGTGGGAGGTACTAGAGGTTTCTGACATACTGACACTGGTATATGAGAAGGGTGGGGTAGAAAGGGGTTAGAAAATCAGGGCTTGCAAGATCCAGTGATTACAGTTAACTTGTTTACTGCCTGAAATAGGACCCCTAAAACCATGCAGAAAAGCCATGTGTGTACAGTCTAGGATATTCACCTTGTGCATAGCCCAGCAGTTTCTGCTGCCCTTACTGCAATCTGTGGAGGAGTTTCAGGAAACAGGATCTGTGAGCAAGGAGGAGTTAGCAAGCAGTCTGTGTGCTTTGAAAGGTGTTTTCCCAATACCTCCCTGGCAGCTATTTTGAGGAGCAAATGTCTGTGTACCTGACACTTAACTGGATCAACTGTTCTGCTCTCCCAGAATTAACCAGGAGGGTTAATGGACCCTCAGTCCCAGGTAGTATATAAGATTATCTAAGGTAGTTGCTTTATTTCAGCCTGGGGTCTCAATCTCTCCTCTGTTTTTACTTCTGCAGACACAAATTCTTTGCTACGCTCAGTATGTTTGGTCTTGAAAAAGTGTCTGTCGCACCAGAAGTAAAACAAAACCTCACTGGCACTGTGGGAACTAGTCCAGATATATTCTGTTGTGAGAGCAGAGCTATGAATCACTTCAGATTTCCATCCAGGATAGTCTATCCAGGACTAGTAGAGCAGCAGCAATAGCAATAATAGTAATTATTAGCAGGGAAATATAAATGCTCTTAAGCTGAAGTCAGACACACATATTGAGATTTTGTCCTCAGTTATCGTCTGCTGAAATAGGCATGTAAACCATGGGGGTTTTTGTCCTTGGTTACTTCACTCCAGGTTGGGGATGGGAACCCACTAAGGCTTTGGAAAGCCTCCGTTGAAGTTGAAGCCCCCCCATCAGTTGTCCTGAACCGAGTGCTGAGAGAACGTCACCTCTGGGACGAGGACTTCTTGCAGTGGAAGGTGGTGGAGAGCCTGGACAAGCAGACAGAAGTTTACCAGTATGTTTTGAACAGCATGGCTCCTCACCCCGTCCGAGACTTTGTTGTTCTGAGGTAAGCTGAGAGCGGTTCTCTGGTACCTTTGCCTCCTGCAACGCATAAAGGAAGATCTGGATTAATCTCAGCCTTTACATCTGTATAATTTCTCTGCAGGAACTCTACTTTTGGGCAGCAGTGTTGATTTCTTAAACTGAATTAGAGTCATACACCTAGAGCATGCTGACCTTTTCTCTTATGTAATTTGAGCAGCGAATACTCCTGAGGCCATAAATATAATTTCCTCCTCAGAACAGATGTCTGATAATAGCTGCTCTTCTCTCTTAGTTTTGTTTGTTGTCAAAACAGTGCAAATAGAACCCAATTGTTTTTTACACTGCTTTTGCTGTTCTCTGGGGAATGTTTGATGTTTAAGAGCCAAATGTTTAGAAGAGAAGATAGCGATGCTTTTAAGCTAAGGTTGTTATACAGTGTCTGGATAAGTTATTATCTTAAATTTTCAGTTGGAGTCTTCGTAAAGGAAGAAATGCTGATCCATAAAAATCCTAGTGTGGAAATGAACAGAAAGAGGCAGTAGATTTGTATTCTCTCTTCCAGGGGATGACTTCTCTCAAATAAATGTATAGCTGTGTATCAGTATTCCACATTCAATCACAGTTCTGCCATTGTCTATCTGCCTGTACAGAACAGTCAAAAACTACCCCTCTTGTGCACCTTCTGCCTTTGAAATCCTGGCCTTTGCTTGCTAGGAGCTATTGTGGAACTGCTGACATATTTCACTAACAGAGTCAGTCCAACAGTGCATCCCCATTTCTGGTCTCTGCTTTCTTTGACTGAAATGATGTGCCAGAGAAATATAAAGCAGTTTTGACAAAGGAAATAGTCCAGTGAGTCAGTATTGTATTAAAGGGAATGAAGATTGAAGGAAAAAAATGAGCCAAATAAAATATAATTACAGAAGTACATCCCTTTTATGAACTTCAGTAGTCTCTTAGAGGATGACAACATGCAGATATTGTTGGTATAAGGGAAGCATTATTGGAAATCTTAGGGGAAGATTTAAAAAATGTTTTCTGCAACCAGTGCTCCCATTACTCTATTTCTTTTGCCTTCCCACAGTAGATTGGGCTAAATTAATTTTATAACACATTATACATTATATATTTTATATAATTATAGATCTATCATTATTTATAAGTAATCTTCTTATATAATGTTATTAACTTGAACCAGTGATAAATTTGGCCTTCTGCATGGCACCGAGAAGATTGTCTGCAAGCGGTGGGGAGGTTTTGATGACCGTAATTTGGTCCTCTCATTTGCCACTTAGTTCACTATTAGGTTTCATGGTGGTTTATGTTCTTTAAAGACCTGCTGTGCAGTCACATCAGTTAAAGAAAAATCTTGCTATCAAGTTCTCATTCTTTTCACTAACCCAGGCAGAATGACCCCCGAGGACTGAAATACATATCATAAAAATGAATCCTGGTGGGTTCTTAAGGGCTGAAAACAGCCATCAGGCAGATCTGTCAGATTCTGTTGTTTATCTCTTTTGATTGATACCATTAAGTCTTGAGCAAGGTTAGCCAGCAATACTGCAGTCAATTTGATACCTTATGATTGGTGGGAAGTGAACAGTGAAATTATAATACACCTCTGGGGATATGAATAAGTATATTTTAACAGATGGCAATTTTCTCCTTCTCAATCAAACTTTTGGCTGTGAAAGGATCAACTTAGTTGTTCCCTTTTTTTTCGATGTGACAGTCATAACAAGGGGATTAGGTTCTCTAGAGAAGACTCTGATGATAAGAGGAGAGAAGAAATGTTTCATATGCCTGGGATATGACACAGCTCTCAGCTGCCCTGCACAGGCATCGCTTTTATTAAAGAATCCACAACTGTTTAATGTTCATTATCACAACATTTTGGTGAGTTAGGTGCCATGCCTGGTTTTACTACTGTAAGGCATTTAAAGAACTAGTGAAACTGGCCTAAATCCATATGACTGGGAACAGGAAACATAAGTCTTCTGAAATCTCTGGGATATAGAACTTTCCACTTCACAAACGGCCCAGGTAGTGCTGGGTATTTACCAAAACCATATGGGCACAGCAGAACACTGCAAGCACTCGCAGGAGGTGGTTCAGCATTTCTCATTCTGGATCTCAGCTGTGATTTCCTATTCCCATGTGTTTCATCTGCAAAGATGGCTCATCAATTTTATTAATGCCCAGGCACCTGTAAAACCTTCTGGTCAGTATGCTCCTGCAGTGTCTTGAATAGCAGCTGAGTTTCATGTTAGAAAAATGCAGAATGTTAAAATTATCTGCTGAAGTCCAAACTTCAACAGTCCTTGAAAGCAGCTTACCTGCTAAAATATGATACTTCCCAAGGAAGCTACTAAACTGCATTTCTTGTTCTGTAAGTCTGCATGGGTGCAATGCGCAGTTTCAGCTTTTGCTGGATGGTTTATCCTCGCTCTTTCTTCTTTCCAAAACTTCTGTCTGACTGCAAAAGACTCTGTTGTGTCCTGTAATGCATAATGGTTACCAAACCTTCCCAGGGAGATGCAAAAATTTTCCACCTGGAGCTACATAGATGGGTGGCCATTCCACATCACGGTCAGACTGTGGGATGGGGAACATGAATCTCCTCCAGAGACTCCTAGGACAGTCCACTGGCATTGCAGGCAACAAGGATAGGCAGACAAGCAAACTGTAACTTTAATTCTAGTTCTTACTCATGTGCCCAAAAGTTTCATTGCTAAAGCGATTTCATCTTGCATACATTCCTGCAGGACATGGAGGACAGATTTGCCCAAGGGGATGTGCATGCTGGTTGCCATCTCTGTGGAACATGAAGAGGCTCCTCTCATGGGAGCTGTGCGAGCCATCGTGATGGACTCTCAGTACTTGATAGAGCCCTGTGGCTCAGGAAAAGCCAGGCTGACCCACATCTGCAGGATTGACCTAAAGTAAGTACCCCAGCTGCACAAAGTAATGTCCATTCAGCAGGACAAAACCCTCAGGGTCCAGGAGGGGAGATATGGGAACAGAGGGCATGGTTAGTGTAGCTTTACTGCTTTGGAGTTTTCCTGCAGTCTTCCCTCCACTCAGTCCCTGCCACTGTTATGATGTGATCTTAGAATATGCTTATTTGATTACTGCAAGGGAGAGCTTCAGAGTACACTTAAAATGACAAGTATTTGAAGTCTCTGCCACCACCATGGAGAGTGAGCAGGAAGCGTGGCAAGCACATTTCTGTGGGGCATATTTCTTGAGTATTGGAGTTTCTCAATAATTCTCTTTTCATTTCTTCAGAGGACATTCCCCAGAGTGGTACAACAAAGGCTTTGGACATCTGTGTGCAGCAGAAGTTGCCAGGATCAGAAACTCATTTCAACCTCTGATTGCTGAGGGACCAGAAACAAAAATTTGAGGAAGTGTTCCTGGGAGCGTGTGAGCGTAAATCAGTCTGGCAGGGAACAGGAATACTGAAAGCAAAGGTCTTATTTAAGCTGCAGAAATCTGACCAGACCTGGGTCTATAGAAAGCTGAAAAAGGAATTTTATAGGAAAGTTCTTTTATTCTGGAGACTTCACCTTCCCCCTTCCCCCACATCCACTCTGTATTAATTTTGATTATTGAACTAAACATTTTTTCAGAAAGCTTTTATTACTTTAAAAACAGATTATTGCCATTACTTGTATGTTACATAACTCTGGTATTTAAAGGCTTCTAAGAAGCATATTTTAATTGTAAATAAATAATGTACAGTATGTATATATTTATCTATATTCTATCTATATATATGTATATGTATAAATTAATTATTTTGTATATAACTCAGTGCAAATCACTTTCATCAGTTGGACCTTAAGTGGATCTGTCACTTGTTTCTTAGTGTGTCACTGCTACATAAGCTGTGTTTGCTGTTGTCACAGGGCTACCAGGCATAATTCATGTGATAACAAATGGCTGTTCTCAAATATGTTTCGTGTTTGTGTGTGCTATGAGAAGGTACCTAGAAATAGATGTAGGAAGAATTACAGGAACTTAGGAAGGAGGAGGTTACAGTACATTTAAAATAAAGAGGAGGGAATCAGTCTCACCAAATAAAATACATGGAGATGCATCTGAGACAGACATTGTAGAGGCCATTTATGTTCAGCTGCAGAATTGTAACTTAGCACAAGGTGTTGCAAACTTACCTGTTGCCTTAATTCATGGTGTCTGTCAGTAGAGAACCTCCTTGTGAGCAGTGTTCCAGGTAACTGTTCATCCTTGGTCAGCACAAGGTAACACTGTGTCCCCTGAGATGTCTGAAATCAGACTGGTAATTATTAAGCTGTAAATTAATTTTTTTTAAAGCATTTTATCTAGGTTCTGAGTGTTTCTGTGTTGTTCTTTCCTTCTCCCATAGAGATGGCTAATCCAAAGCAGGTTTTCCACATCCAGTGGACACAAAGATGTGCAGATGAACACCATGCCTTTTAATATACTTACTATATAAATAACTATGTTTTTTTAAAGATTTTAAACATATCTTGGAGATTTAAAAGACTAAATAAATACTATTCTTTGAAAGATTGCTTTTATAGTAACAGCAAGTACTTTCATCTTACATTGCACTGATCTGCATGATCCCACCTCTATAGGCATTGGTGGGAGCAGGATTAGCTCCTGACTATGAGGAGTAGGAGCCATTTAAGCCTATTATATAATCTCATTTTCAGGGACCTATTATTTTGCTAATGGGAGAATGCTTTAAAAGTAATAATAATAACTTGTTGACATTGCCTTTGAGGCAGGGTTCCATTTTGTTTTTAACTAACCTAAGACCAAAATGTTACTACATCTATGACTCAATAAGAATGTACAAGCCTGTTCTTCATTAATCGCTTATGTTCACTTGGACTTTATTTATTGCTGCATAAACCAGTGGAGTCACTTACAGCCAGTGTTTCAGCCCAGTCCTTCCAACAAAATCCAGAAAGATTAGTATGAGGTCGATTAAGCAGGATACATTTCCTACGTGAAGCTACAGCTTTGTGCCTCGATTCAGTAAATGGGGAAGTCTCTTCAAAGGCAGAGCTTTGAACCTGCCCCAGGTGTGGGAGCTGTGCAGAGGACTGTGTTTGGTGGCAGCTGCTAGAGCGTGCCCGCACGTGCCATCCAGCACACACACAAGGGCTGTGCTGGCACAGGACAACCCTGCCATCTGAGGAAGCACACCTGTGGGATCTCAGGGTGGACAGAGTGACCCACAGTGCTCAAGGGCATTCTTGTGAAGGAGCAGGACTCCAAAAAAGCCACTGTCATCTTCGCCCATGAGCTGTGTCCCCCATGCTTTGGTGTGCAAGTCCTAGGATCAGGGATGTTGGCTGCCTGGGAGCTCCTGCCTTGAGTTTATGGCCAACAACAGCTGCAAATGAGCAACTATTATGAGCTTTAAGTCCTGCAGACAGGGGAGCACTCCCACAGCCCTTATGCGACTGTGGTGGGGTCTGGCAGTCACCCGCTGGCTGCAGGGCACCACCACTGCCCAGGCTCAGCCTTCCCGGGAGCAAGCAGTGCCTCCCCAGCTGGGAATGCTATTCCAGAAAGCAGCACCTCCTTCCCAAATGCCTGTGGCCATGGCAGCAAATTTCATGCCGGCTGTTTTCCAAAACATGAGCAATTAGAGTACTTCTGCTACATTAGTTTACATAAATAAATACAACAGTGCCTCAGCATTAACAGGCACAGAATTTCTAGCCCTGGGAATGGCAGTGTCTGGCAATAAATAATTTCTTAAGGAAAATAAGGGAAAGCCTGGACAGAGTTTTTATCCTGTCTGACAAGTCATTGCTCAGCTGAAAGAGGCCCTGTGCCACCTGCCACCCTTAGCAAGGTAGGCTTGTTTTCCTACCTTTGCAGAAGCTCTGTCATGTGCTTCTGGCACCTCCAAGCCATGTATTGTTGAAATAAGATTTCTTCAAAATGCACATTATGCCATGTCTGCTATTCAGCTACCACAGTATTTTGTATTGTTACATTGATACATTATGATAATTGCATTTTTAAATGTTATACTCATATCAATACCTCATATTTTTACCTCATCTGTTGGTATCAGTCATTAGTTGTAAATAAATAATTGCAGAGTTGAATAAATTTGCATACACTAAAGAATCATGTTTCTTTGTGCCCTTTTTTCATCCACTGGCTCAAGAAGTGCTGCATTTAAGCCTTTGCTTTCTTCATTGGAACCTGCTACACACTAAGCTGTTCTGTGGTGTGGGACTTCATTAATGATTTTAGGCTCAAAATTATATTGTTCTCCATTATACTTAGCCTATAGTATCCCTATGTATACACAAGCTTCATGGCAAAGATTATGTTTTCCAAAGAAGCCATTAAGCCAAGAAAGCTGCCTTAGCAGACTCACAGAATATCCTGAATTGGAAAGGACCCAAAAGGATCATCAAGTCCATGCCTGAGAAAGGCAAATTCAGGTCCTCAACAGTTTAGGCTCCTGTCTCCCACTGAATTCAGCCATGTTTCTGCTTCTATGTTCTTGTCAGCAATTTAGGTGTAGGTTCGTAAGAGTGACTGTGAAGCTGGGAGCGTGAGTGCTGGGTTCACATTGTCAGACATCAGCCATCTCAAATCCATCCAGCCACTGCAAAGGAATAAAAGGTGCAAAAGCATGACGGTGATTTCTGTGGTTTGTCTTACACATTGTACAGATAGGATAAATGTTCCTTTGGATGGGCGTTGTGGTGAAACCCCAGCCGCCAACTAAGTACCACTCTCTACCCCCACCACCTGGAGGGATAGGGAGGGTATCATAAAAAGGTAAAAACTGTGGGTTGATAAAAGAATAGTTTAATAAATGAAATAAAGCATTATTACTATTATTATTGTTGTTATTATTATTAACAATAATAACAATAATGAGGGGATAAAAAAAAATATAACCCAGGAAACACAAATGATGCACAATACCATTGCTCACCACCCACTGACCAATGCCCAGCTCATCCCTGAACAGCAATTGTCCCCCCAGCCAGCTCCCCCAGTTCCATGGTATGGAATATCCCTTTGGCAAATTCAGGTCAGCTGTGCTGGCTGTGCTCCCTCCCAGCTTTTTGTGCACCTGCTCATTGGCAGAGTATGGGAAACTGAAAAGTCCTTGACTTAGAGTGAGCCCTACTTGGCAACAACCAAAACATCACAGCATTATCAACATTATTCTCATTCTGAATCCAAAACACAGCANCTGACCAATGCCCAGCTCATCCCTGAACAGCAATTGTCCCCCCAGCCAGCTCCCCCAGTTTATATACTCCCCCAGTTCCATGGTATGGAATATCCCTTTGGCAAATTCAGGTCAGCTGTGCTGGCTGTGCTCCCTCCCAGCTTTTTGTGCACCTGCTCACTGGCAGAGTATGGGAAACTGAAAAGTCCTTGACTTAGAGTGAGCCCTACTTGGCAACAACCAAAACATCACAGCATTATCAACATTATTCTCATTCTGAATCCAAAACACAGCACTGTACCAGCTACAGAGAAGAAAATTAACCCTATTGCAGCAGTAACCAGGACATGTACCTATATCCCTCCAACTCTCTCTTGACTTACTAAAAGAAACGGAGTCTCAGAAAATAGGGTGCTGACCAGAGAGTCAGCTATGAGAGACCATCTAGGAGGGGATAAGCCTTTATGTGCCACCATTCAGAGAAAGCTCTGTATTAAAATTTGGATTGAAAGGAAGTGCTTTTTTCCAGTTGTCGACCATGGCAGAGATGGTCGGCTGTGTAAGTCCATCCTTTCTTGCAAAAAACCACAGTGTGTCGTGTGCCCTCTTTCCCATTTCTCACTCCCACCCACCTGCAACAAGGGCAGGGCAACAAGGTTGTCTTAACCCTACCAGCACTGATGTTTCAGCTCCTGGTAAGTGCAGACTTTACATTGTTGAATTCTTGGGCATCTACCCTCTCTACAACACCTTGCAGGAGTCACCAGCAGAACAATCCCTCTGCTTGATGCATTTACACTGCAGAATCAGTGTCACCCTCGTAGGATCTTGGCAGACCTAAGAGGTGCAGCTCTCCCAAGTGGCTGGTAGTTGTCAGACAAAAGCACAGGCTGAGCACACTGAGATGACTGGGAGGTGAAAATATTGGAATAAATATCCAGAAGACTGCTGGAGCCTGCCAATCAGATAGGAGAGGATGAGAATACATACTGCTGCTCCAGCTCAGTCGTGATATGAAAATGCTGGGGAGTGAACACAGACTTTGCCAGACAGCAGCATCACCCACTCATGATCCCATGGGAATTTAGCACAATCATGCCATGCTCTCCTTGCCAGATGTGTGTCAGCCACAGCTGCATAAGGGCTTCATTTGCAGTGGTCCTAGATCAGGCATACTATCATTACAACTGCAGTTGCACATCGTGGTGTGACAGGACCAGGAATACAAGGTATCAAGCCACAGATTCGTAACAAAGTAGGTGCTTGGATTTTCCTAAAATGTACATTTTAAATTTTGACCTTCAATATCCTGGGCCACTCAGCAATACTACGTAGAAAGCCAACAATTCCCCCAGAGCAGCAATGGATGCAGAGCAGAATGCACACAGCACTGTGCAGCTGCAGACTGTCCTGCTCCCATGTGTAAGACTCTGCTCAGCAAGCTCAAGGACAGTGGAACGCAAGGGCAAATACAGGCCAGAGCAGTGGCTCTGGGTTAATGAGTAAATGACAGGGAAAATGTCACAACACTGCAGAGAACTACTTGTCTGCCCTACATAGGCTGATGCTGGGGTGGTCTCACAGACACGAGATACCCTCCCTAACCCCACAGCAGGTCCCAGACACCAGAGCCTCTATGCCTCTGATGGAGGTCAGCATCTCCTGCAGACAAAGCAACCTGGACACTTAGCTCCTTCCACCCCTTTGACTCTGAAACAAGGATCTCTATCCTGATACCTTAGTAACTGACCTCCTCCAGGTAGTTATTTTTCCACTGCTCTTTTCCACTGTCTGTGCCCAGTCCTTGAGCCCAGCATGCCCTCTGCCCCACTCAGTCGCTGCATGCCTGCCTGCAGGCTCCCAGGATGCACAGGAGGACACAGCCTTTAGGGCAGGGTGACCATGGCCAGGTGGTCAGCGGTCCCAGCCCCAGCTGCAACTGGGGGAGTCAGGCATCACCAGACTGCCAGGGCTTGAGTACAGAATGTCCCATGCCCCACACTAGGGACAAAACTCCACGGTGAGGAGAGATAATTTCTGCTTCTCTTCAGACACGCAGGAAGGCCAGAGCATTAAAACAAGCCTCAGGTGTTCCTCAGTCCCATTGCAATGACAAGCTGGGGCTTTTGATCCTCTCCCAGGAGTGTGAGTCCCACAAAATTGGGAGGCTAAAGGCAGTGAACTGCTCTCTACCTTGAGCAGAGGCTTGAACTGCACTGTGCAGGTCATCATCAGCAGTTTGCAAGGAGACAGGATGAGCTCCTGGCTGTGCTGGTGTTTCAACAAGAATAGCTGGTTCTGCCACAAGAGGAGCTGCATGGAGCTCTGCTGGCAGCCAGCTACAGGATTACAGCTTATTTCTTAATCAAAATGCTCAACTCTGCAAAAGGCACAGGGCAAATGAAGTCTAAAACTAGAGTTTCTGCTCTTTCTCCTGCTTCGAGCAGCCCCAAGACAGACACATGGCCACAAACACAGAGCCAGCACTTAGTGCAATGAGGATTTGCAACAGCTTGCAATTTATGGGAGCAAATTAGCTGCTGCAGGGCCATCTGTCCTTCTCCAGACCACTGGCCTGCTCCTTGCTGGAATGACTACTTTTGCTTTTCCTTGAGAGGATGTGAGGATGTGTATCAAATTACTTACTTTTTTTTTTTTTTAAATTAAATAAATGTGGGAACCACAGGTGGTGGGGCAGAGGACAGTAACCCTTTCAGCAGCAGCATCTGTGAGCCAGCAGTGTCCCACTGTGCGTGTGGGATGACGCTGGCTGAGGGGAGCCTGACCCCCAGACCCACCTGGGCTCTGCCAGCCCATGTGGCTGCCCCACTGCTCCCTGCTGACACCAGCCAGGCTTGCTCTTCATGGCAATAGGATCTGATGCACCACAGATGCTCTGGCTTGACCACAAACAGTGAGTCCTTCATTTCCCCCAGACTCTTTTGGTTTAGAGACTTACCATGGGGGTAGTCAAAAGCAGGGAGTTTATCAACACCAAAAGCCCATCCCTGTGCCTCACTGCTGGCCAACCAGCACGAGCAAGAAGCCCACCATGGCTAAGTGTAGAGCACTCTGTGTTCACAGCTGCTCTGGTATTTTGCCCTGTGTCGTCTGGTGTCCACCTGGACAGGAACTCAGAATTGGACGTATGAAGAGAAAGTACAGGATTTAAATCCTTTAGCCTGGATTTCTCTTTCCCTGAAGAATCATGTCCCTTTTCTCCTGGCCCAGGGAGGAGGGATCACACAAGCCCCTTACCCAAACTCCCAGAACTGGGCTCATCTCATCTGCTGCTTTGCAAAAGAAGCAAAAAAAATTACTTAGGTAACACTTCCCATTGTTCAGTGGCTGTACTTGAGGATCCCCAGTGAGCAATAGGGCTGTGCTCAGGAAGGACAAACTCGGCAGCCGCAGATGCATTGCTGCAACACTGGCAGCAATACCGTCATCCAGGGCACATCCAACAGCTCCCTCTGGGGGCATGGGACACCCAGAACAGCATTTCAGAGCCCGTTTTTGGCCATCTTTCCTGTTTCTGGCAAGGCTGTGGAGCCTGAGCCAGCCTGCCTGCTAGCACAGCATGGATGCTCACCTTTGCCAACAGGGAACCCCCCCACCTCCACACAGAGAGAGCCACCGCCTGTGTTTTAATTCCATACCCTTCCCAAACACTGAACCATCCCCCAGCCGCAAGCATTGCCTTGGATGGGGTTCACTGCCTGGCCATGCTGATTCCCAGCCTTTTTAAGCTATAGCTGTCCTCATGTCCTCCTCTCCACAGTCAAGGAGGTGCCAGGACACTTGTAAATTGCTGAGCGGTGACATTCATCGCACTGCTGAAACCACCAGGACAGCGATGGAAAAGTTTGTGGTTACTATCAATACAAATAAAAATAAAGGTTGCAAATGATGAAAAATTAAAAGGGTATGACTGGGTTAAGCCAAAATCTTACAATATGGCCTCCCTGGTCTCCCAATATGTTTTGCCTTGGGCAACCTTTTCCGGCAATGGCTGGTATTTATCAGCAAAAAGATACAGTTATTGCATTTGGGTTTTTCAAATAATTGAGTAATTTAATCTTTTAAGTGCCTCTGAGATCACTTGCTGTAATTAAAGACAGAAGATGAATGACTGAAGTACAAGAGCATTGGAGGACTTTAAAAACGAACATGTCCTTGACTGCATCTCCTGTGCATTTATGTAACGATTATCCCACATTAATATGACCAAACAGATAAAAGGAGAAAATAATAAGAGCTTGGTTGCATTATTTTTCTCCCAGCCCAGTAATAATACATCATCAGCCAGAGGAATGTGCCTGTGAATACCAAGCAGGAGCAACCTCGTGCTGCCAAGAGCAGGACCCCACCGCCTCCCGCTGTGAGGTGCAAGGAAAGTCAATATCCGCTCAAGGATCCTGCAGCAATGTGGCAGATAAATGAGTTACAAATGTCTATAAAATTCACAAACTTGCATCAGAAGTGGACTTAAAGGCTCAGCAAGTGCTGGAAGAGGTGGCTGCAACACTGGCAGTTTGCTTTATGGGCATTTATTTTCTCAGCTTTCGGAAATAAGACCCATCTAATCCTAGTGGAGAGAGGAAGGCAGAAAGGTTGCTGCAAAGTAAAAGCTATCAAGAAAAACTCTGTAAAGCCTGTAAAAAGTATGTTGCCTTCTAAGTAAATGATACGCCTTGCCGTATCTATGTCATACCTTGGCATTTAGCTCCCCATTTCATAGCCCAAGTCTACATAAACATGTGCCCAAAGGGGGAAAGGGGGGGATGAGAGAGCTGGCTCTGCTCCATTCTTCACACAGCACTAAGTGCCTGGGACATGCACGTCCCAGGCTGGAGGAGCAGCACCCTTGCACCCCTCAAGGCATCCTCCAGGCTGCCCAGAGAGGCTACAGCCTGCTGGGAAGCCCTCCTCACCTTCTTGCTCCCCTCCCTTTCCTGGCAGGGGACCCGATGGCCTCCAGCTCAACTGTGCTATTGCCAGACTACAAAACTTTGTCACCTCGTAAAACTTTACAGCGCAGGTAGTTTATACCATTACACCTCTTGAACTGAACACTCATCCAATTCACAGTTTCCTCTGGTGGGCAGAAAACCAGATTTCTTGGGTCAGGTGTTGTGTTTGTGCAGCCCTGCTGGTTTACAGCGCTGCCGAGAGCCTTTTACAGAGCCCTGAATGCAGAAGGCAGCAATGCACCGGCCAGCTTGGTGCTGAGAGCCAAACCTCCATTTCAGCAAGGATCTCACCAGGACATGCCATTGGCTCTGCTTTTTCTCCAGGCTCCAGCACATGTCCCACTTGGGAGGTGCTGCTCCAGCTTGGACATGCACCCTGTAAGGCAGAGCCCCAAGGGTCTGGCCTGAAAGCTCCTGAGACCCAAACAGGTGGGACTGAGATGTCACTGCCCAGGTCCTCTCCTCCCCTGCAAGGACTGATGCCATAAAAACATCAGGGAGTTCACCTTGCATCCCAGGTTACAGGGAAAGTCTTAAAATTCACCCTGCCCCATGAAAAAAAAAAAAAAAAAACCTGGAAAAAAAAAATCAAGCAAATAAAAACAAAACACCTAAAGTTTTTCCTTCTTAGTAAGGAAGAAAACATTTGCATTAACAAGAAAGAACTACAGCAGAAACTAATCCCACTCTCTGTGAATTTGCAGCATTTAGAAAACATCACTGCTGTCATTCCCAGTGATTTGCTCAGTGCTGGTGACAATGACCACCCCTCCTGCACCTCCGATTCCTGTGGGTCTCCTGGGACTTGGGCTGGATTTGGATGACCTCAGGAGAGCCAGGATCAGATAATGATGTTTCACCATGTTGTAATTCATGTGACAAGGCAAAGGCTTTTGACAGTCAAATTCTTCATGCAGGAGGCGTACCACTGAAGGCAGTATATCACTGAGGGAGAAATATGGGATGTAAGGATTTCTCAGAGCAGATTAATTTTAAAAAATGTTATTCTTTAACAAAGAATATTCTAAGTCCCATGGCCCATCCCCACAGAAGGGAACTGCTCACTCAGCTCCCAGGATGAGGAACTTGCACATCTGCTTATGCCTGTGACTGTTCTGCCCTGCTTCATTAGTATTTTCCCTGGCTTCTCTCCACCTTGCTGGCGCTTTTGCTACTCCTTCAGAAACACAGAAAGCATCACAAAAGAATAGCCAGAGAAATGTCAGCACCCACAAGTGTCCTGGCTGCAAGCTGCTGTTATTTCAACTTTCTGATTTCTTAAAAATCTTAATTTTTCTCAGAACAGCTTGACAGCGGTGTTTCTGTTGAACTCATGAAGCAAAGTAAAAGACTGATACATCGGGCCCCGGCACGTTCTTTTCACCTCATTATTCCTTTTTTCCAATCTCTTAAAAAGGGTGGGCTTAACAAGAAGGGTGAGCTTAACAAGAAGGGTGATCTTAACAAGCCTGCACCAGCCATAGCCTTGAGAGGGCTGATGAAGGGTGGTTTGGCAATTCATGAGTGGCACATCAAAGACAGGAAGAGCTTTCCTTTTTCTTTTCCATGCCTCTTTTTCTTGGCTTTGCTTGAGTGAAGGAGGAACAGGATTGAACTTTCTCGGCTAAAGCAAAAGTCTGGCACCTGAAACTGACTTCTTCACCCTGAATAAGGGCATTTTCACTTCAGTGGTCTCTGCAAGCAGAATGAACAGATTGAGTTTTCTAAGTGACTTGAAAGCAACACCTACAATGCAAAGAGAAAAAGGGAAGTTGTGTGTTTAAACCAGCTGAGATTTGTACAGCCCCTGTCCCATTCATTTGTTTTGTCCCTTTCTGCTCCCACTTCCCTTAATCTTGGCATTTACTTTCCTTAGGATGTCTAATAATGATGCCACAAACTGCTTAGTGCAGAACTATGCTGACATAATTCCTCAAGCCTGGGCATTACTCTACTGGAATAGAAGAGCTGTCAAATTTACTGCAGTGTTACTATGGAATAAGCTATTGCACCAAAGCACTCTTATACTGGTATGGTTACTTCCACAGACTTTCTAAATAGCAACAGTCACTTTAAAAAAACAAAAAAAATCAAACAACAAAACCCCTTCAAATTCCCAGGTCTGTTGGAAAAACATCTGTTTAGCCACAGGCCCCAGCAATCTCCAACAAAAGTTAGAGTTACTTATGTGGCACTGGAAAAACAAACAGCAACACAAACTCCTTGCAGAGTTATCACAATAGCCTCTCCTGAGGTACTCTGTACTTCATGCTGCAGGCAGAGAAACTGGACAGATTAAACAGTAAGATCATGTTACAATTTGATACAATCGGTATCTTTATTTCACTTGTGAGATTGTTATAAAAACAATGTAACATTCATCCTGTCATTTAGCAAATACATCCCTCCCACAGTCACTCTGCACAATATTTTCAAGAAATAAACCAGAAGCTTTGCACACATATCACAAAAATATTTTGAACAGATATAATGTTTAACCTGGAACATTGAGTAAACTGGCAGCAACATATCATTCTATAAACACAGCTAAAAATTAAGAAAGTAGTCTACCTAAAAAACTGCATGTTGAACATGCCGAGCCCTGCTGCTCTTCAGAAAATAAACCATCATCCTCCCCCAAGCTGTCTTTACAGCCTGCATAGGGAGCCCCCTCTGCTCAAAGTCCTTGCTGCTGCCTGCATTTCTGCTCCGGATGCACAGATGGGAACAGGAGTGCCAGATCACTGCTCTCATGTGGGCATCAAAGGCAGACAGTGCCCCACAGCCAGGCCAAAGGAGGTGATTGCCACATCAGTTTGCACACGGCAGCTCTCCTTGGACAGGTACCCAATCTTTGCCTATTCAAGGGCTTCTTGTTAGTGAAGAGGGATTTTTCCAAGGTAATTGACAGATTTGCACTGTCCCCTGATTACATAAAACAAGGCAGATTCCAGAGGCAAATAAGATTACCTCCATCAGAACAGCCTGTATTTTCCCTAGCCCATCACTGTGCAATTCGCTGGCCCAAGCAGCACCGCAGGCAGGATGCTTAGGAGAAGGCTCTGGCAACCACTGTGCCCAGCTCAAGCCAGCTGTGCTCTGCAGTGCTATTTAAAAACTCTGAAGGCAACTACACCAAAGACTGTGTTAGTTCCATGGGTAATGGCTCCATGAGTGGATACGATCATACGGCAACAAATCCCAATTTACCTACAAATTAGATATCCAGCTGGTGCCATCTGCCTGTCGGTGGTCACATATCACCCAGCCTCCATGGGAAGAGCCTCTGGGAGAGGAGCCCGGGACTGCTGTTTCACATATCGTGCTGTGCCTGGGCCATTCCACAGTACACGTCCACAGCTGGATGGGTGGGAACTGCTCGTGAAGCATTAGGTCAGGCCAGTGCCCACCAGCACTGTGCCCATGGCACCTGTGCTCTTCTGGATTTGCCCTGCCCAGGCCCCCAGAGCCCCCTCAAACCCAGGGGAGGCACGAACACCTGCCTCCTCAGAAACAGCAGGCCTGGATGTTTTACCAACAGCAAAATACACAATACGCATACACAGCATATGAAACACACAAGCTGGGCATGACCTGGGTACAGTTTGTGCTAAATGAACGTCACTTTTCGTTACATACTGCAAAGGCATCTGACAGCTGGCATAATGTATTGCACAGTGATTCATTGCCACGCCAGGGAAAAGCCATTCCGCATTTCATGCACTCAGGGAGAGCTATTTCTTCATAATCCTCAGCGCACCAGGCACCAACGCATAAATATACAGCAGTCTGAAATGTTCTCTTCTCCAGCAAGTCCTATCAGTCTATAAATAATTTTTATACATATTTTTAATACTTCATCACTTACCCTGAAATGTGCACCTTAATCTCGATACCAAAACATACATAAGTGCAAACAGAGACCATTTAAAGGCTGGAACTGGCGGACAAATATATTAATCATTATGGGAAGAGACTAATTCTTTTCTTTTTCTAGACATTATTTAAGAAAAAATATAATCTTAAATTACGAATTAAAATCATATTTCATAAGCAAGTTTTAATTTACATCATAGAATCATAGTGTTCAGGTTGAAAAGAACCCTGGAAGGTCATTTAGTCATCTTCTAGTAATCTAATAGATAAACATCACATTTAATACAGCATAATCAGTGTTAGTAAATAAATAATTCTTGATTAACACAGAGCAAATTTCCTTTAAAATATTCCTTCCAATGAGTGACATGGTTCACATAGAAGTAAAAATATAATTACAGCTGAAGACAATGCAGGCCTAGAGTTAGAGAGCAGAGAAAAATGACCGTACTGCTTTATACTGAGGACCCTCCGAATGCAGCAATTCACAAGGCAGCCAAAATGACATCGGTCCCATTCTCTATTACTACTAATAAACAATGGTGCTAAGATTTTGCTATTTTATTTTGTTGAGATAAAAACAAGAGGCCCTCAGACATCCAGTAATACTTTGGGATAAAATGCTGCCAGGTCTAGTTGCCAGTCAACCTCTGAGAAGCTTGGTCCAACAGCTCCAGAGTCGCAGACCGTGGCAGCAATAAAGTGCTGCATTACTACCCCAAAATGCTGGCTTTTAAAGTCTCTGCACTCAACACAAAGAGCATGCAGAGACTATCCTGCTAAGTTACCGAAAGTTTCCAGCAGGTAAGCTGGGCAGCGCAGCAGCAGCTGTATGCAACTCACTGTGAGAAGCGCAGAAATGGGGTGTCCCAGCTGTGCCATGTCCCTGGGTACAGGGCAAGAGGGCACAGGGTCAGGCACACAGCCTTCTGCCAACTGAGACAGTGGACACATCCCAGTTCCTGCTCTTCACCTTTTTATTTCCAAGCAAATCAAAGAGAAGCCCTTTTACCCTTTCCATCTCTTCCCAGCAGACAGCATGACCCTTGCAATCCCTGGATATATCCCTGCTTTTTTTCCTCCTGAGAAAGACACACTTCCTTCAGCTCAAGTTCCCCAATGGCAACCCGAAGTCAGATGTAGCCACAGCACTAGCTAACTGATTTACCAAGAGCTCCCAGCAGCATGGATTCATTTCCCCCTGTTCCTCCTGCATCTTCTTTACAAAAGGGGTTATTCTTTCCCCTGGCACTGTTTTTTGCTATTCTCTCCATCTTTCTTCTCAGTCATGATCCCTGCTCCAGTCAGGTTCTGGCTTTGATTAAGAAACATCAGTGTTAATACCCTAATTTGGAAAAGTAAATCCTTTTTTTTCACCCTATGTTTTCAAAACCTACTTTCACCTGTCCAATTCAGCAGGGAGAACCAAGAAGGGGAAAGCATCTGATCAACAAAAGGTCCCAGGGAAAGCTGCAAGGCAACTCCAACCACAGGAATTAAGGAATGGTCATAAACCAGAGAAAATTATTTCTGGAACCCATATGCAAGCAATAGATTCTCAATGTCAATATCCTGCAGTATCAAGCAATGTAAATGCCTTCCTAATGCTGAAGCAATCACAGCATTGTGCATTCTTATTTCAGATTTCCAAAAAGGATGAAAGAAAAAGGACAGTGAGTGATGTATTCAAAGGAGAAGCTCTATTTATACCTTCTTTCTACCCTCTTGGAGTAGTAAGTAATGATGAATATAGTAACAATAAAAGCAACAAATATGAAAGAGATAAAGGCTAGTAATGATTTTCTGGTTCGGAAGAAGTGGCATTCAGGACATGAGGCAACCTCTTCTGGACACAGCAACTCAGGAGTTTCAGGACCAGGGAAACCATTATTGTTAATTATTTCTCTGTAATGTTTCAGAGAAGGCTTTGGTTCGTATTGATTTGCAATGTAGCTGTAGAGACCATACTTAGGAGCAGTCTTGTCATTAAAAGAATAGACAAAATATCCTTGAAGGTTAACGTTATCCAAGGTGTAAGCTGCAAAAGAAAACAAAGGGTTGAAGAAATGAATCAATGTCACTTTGCATTCAAGACTAGTACCATATGTCCATACATAAAGCAGGAGCAGGGGAATGTTAAACCCACATCTGCACTTCTCCTCTCCAAAATTAGGTAAGGTACATGTACATCTGTGAAGTGTTTCTCATAAAAAGTAAGAATCTGTCAGCCACTGCCAGACAGTGTGATCTGCAAGTATCCTGCAATTTATTTCCTTGTGCTTGGTAAACACAGCTGTGAGTGCCTGACTGTGTTTAATGATCAGCATGGAGCCTATCATGAAAAGATGGCTCCTTTGTTATGTATGAAAGAATAGAGGTTTTGGGTTTTCTGCCCCTAGTTTTCTGCAGCCTGTTTCTCTGATTGCTCCTTCTCCCTTGCAGGGCACGTCCTGATGGGGACAGTCAAGGAACAGAGGACATCAGGCTGCACTTCTCACTAGCAAAGGCACAGTGACACCAGAAAAATCATGCACCCACACCGAGGTCATGTACTGGGATATCAGCAGTGCAAGGGGAAAGGTTATGCAAATCACAGCCCTCTCTTGTAATAAACCCAAGCTTCTGATCCAAGATGACCTGCATTAGTCTTTATTGAGAATATGTCCACAATCCATCCTGCTAACTCAGCTACTGGAGGAGGCCCAGCAGCTGCAGTGTTAACCTTGAGCCATCCATCCCCACTTGACAAAAACAATCAATCCAAGGTAGTAAACACAAACTGTAATACTTTATCTCTCAAAATCACTGTTTTAACAAATTAAAGCAACATCTTCTAACAGATGAACAGAAAACTGAATTTTCATATGCCTCTGGAAATAATTCTTTCTGCAGCCACATGCAAGACTTTAGCACCTCTACCCTACTTTTCACATGTAAAATTAAATAATATTTACCTGCCCTTTTACAGAGCTGCTGTGCAGGATAATTAGTTGTGTTTGTAGAATTGCAGGCGGATTTAATGGTGTTACATAAATGGTTACTGCTGTTCTTTGTTTTCAATTGGCAAATATGTACTTAAACAAAGTACAAAGCACTTCAAAATACAGCCTCAGTTCAAAGAGTTCTGTACTGGGTCCTGGAATCATTTATCTGCACAAACCTGTTGGCTCCCCTGGAACAATGTAGGTGAGCAATATTACACACACTAAAATTTCCACATGCAGCCCCTGAAACCAGATGGAGGAAGGCGGCAGAATAGGGACTTTAAGGCCAGGGCACACATGTACCAATCCCCCCAGTCATCCTCTACACTGTGACACTGAGGTAAGGACACAAGATTTCTAATTCATCTTAGTTACTGCACAGGGTCTTGCAGAAAAGAAATGCAAATCTTGGAGAAACCTGAAACATTTAAAGTTACATGATGACAAGATGGACAAAAGTGCAGTACCAGAGCAGGAGAAGAAAAGAATGGAAAAGCTAATGGGCCAAACACTATGGAGGAGTGTATGGTGTCTAAAGTGGGAGATTAAGCTTTAGGAAAAGTATTATGGCTAGTTAGCACAGATACATTTATCCATTACAAAGGTGAAAAGATAGGAAAATAAGTTAAGCTGAAAAACACAGGAGCTATTTACAGGCTGGAGAGAAGAGGGGAGAAAGAAGTGATTGGGGGATACTGGTACCAGAACATTAAAAAGGGCAAAGTTCTGTACTAAACAGAGGCATGTGTAGGTGTTCTTGCTAATGGGAACTGGGAGAAAAGCCCACATCCACAGACACTTTGGAAACAGAAGTGCCAAAGAGACACGCAATACAGAAAAAAAAAGTTTGAAACCATAAGCCCAAATATAGTCAAGATGAGGTTTTTTTTAACTATAGATTTATAACATATGCATCCAGTGCTACAAAATGCTGGAGAATGAACTCTTGGGCACTTAAATCTTGACATTCAGTAATTTGTGAAAGAGGTGGAAATTACAGAGGAGGAAGTTAAAGCCAATAGTTAATAAAGTGGATAGGAACTGCCAGCCATCCTTCACTACCTATCAAAAGAGCAGAACAGATTATATAAAGCTTGATAAATACAAAATCTAGGATATAATACATGATTAATGCCAATCAGCTTAGCTTTATGAAAAATAAATCTTGTCAAACTAACTTGACATCTTTTTTCCTCAGATAAGATCAATAGAAGTGATGATGTTTGATGTTATATACATAGAACTTCACAAGGCAAATTACTTGGTATTATATGGCTTTTGGATCAAGAAAACAGAATGTTATAAGGTCAAGGGCAGCTCATAATAAACAGATTTCAACTGGTCTCAAATAGAACTAAGAACTAGAAGCAAGTCTAGAAATGTAATTGCAGGTAAGTAAGTGTCACAGTAGGTGTATTTCTACTGTGGTCACAGAGATTGGCTTTTCGCACCAAGTTATTTAATCATCTTAAACATATCAGCAACCTGAAATAAATGTAAAACTGGTTCTCACAGAGTTTGCAAGTATCACAAAGACTAGAGACATAACTTAGCTAGTGTAGCAAGGTTTGCACAAGCAAGCAGCTGGCATTTGAACATGACCAAATGTGAAGCTGTCAAAGAACAAGCAGACCTAGTTTGGAAGAGGCAGTTCTGCTTGGAGTGGGGGGCAGGAATCTGTGACTGAGTTTAAAATCTCAGTAAATCACCACAGAATCTGTGTAACCAACCTGCTGTCATGGCCAAAAAGGCCAACAGCTCGCTTGCATGTAGAAAAGAGGAGGGTAAGAGGTTATGTTACACCTACCTAAGTGTGGCTGTGACAGGAACAGTGTGTCTGGGTGTGGGTTTACCCCTCTCCTGAGGAATACTAGCATACTGGGAAAACCTTAATAACTCACAGCTTTGAAATTACATTTTATAGCAAGGGACACAAAGAGCTTTGCCTGTATTATCTATCAGAGAAATAAATGAGAGATAGCTTGTCTTCTGTCTGCAAATACCTAGATGGGTAAAGTACATGTGGAATTGCACAACAAAATGGCTTAAAGGTGAAGCTAAAGAAATTAATAGTAGAAGTGAGATTTATATATATATCTATACACACACTGTGATGTGCCAAAGATTCCTCATCAGCAAAAATTATCTCATTCGGGTCTTGTACTTTTCTGAAAAAACAGCATGTGTTGTATGACAGGATGACTCAAAATGCCTCCTTTTTGCCTTATAATTTATGAATCTTTGAGACAAAGAAAAGGACTGGTTTGTGTTCTGAATAGCAGGAAACAGTCCAGGAAATGGCATAATAAGGTAGACAGCTGAATTATTATGAAGATCACTGTTGGATAAGATCACTGTTGGATAAGATACAGAGACAGCTGAGGAACAGAACTCATACCCAGCCCTGAGGCACATCAGTGGAGAGAAGCAACAAAGCAAAACAACAGTAGAAGTGCAATAAGATGAAAATCGGACTAAATACATGTGGAACTACTCACATTAATACCTATTTAAATTTACTGAATTTTACATTAAAAAGTTCTTCTGCTGCAGAATATGAGCATGGTCAGTCTTCCTGATGTTTAGTAACACAAATCAATCATAAATCAAGGGAAAAATTACCCGTTACATTATAATAATGTCTCATTTACCGAGTATTCTACAGAGGACATGTCTTTTAAAGTTAAACACACTCTATCACACAGTGTATACTAATAGTGGGATTTGTGACACACAAACCATCTGTGGTTCCTTACCTTTTAAAGCTTCATTTATGTAATTCTGTATGTAATACACTCTGAGCTTATCGTGCACCATATTCTGGTCATCGTCAATCCCATTAGCCATAACATAAACTGGGATATCGCCATACTTTGATTTCACCCACTTGAGTAATTTACGCAGTCCCCAGGGCACTACTGCAGCTCTGCTGGGGGAGTGAAGCCATGTGATGTCATTGATCATTTGAACTTCAAGGTAGTGGTCATATTTTACTGCATCTTCCTTCTCTGAGCCCACAAGAGTAGTAGTGTAGTGACTCAAGGCAAAAAAATCAAATGAGCCCTGTATTAACTTCTTTTCATCTTCTGAGAAGTAAGGCAAGTGGAAATTATACAGGTCAACACTGTTTATTCGGTGAAGCCAGGCTCTCATCACCTCTGGGTAGTCTCCATTCCCAAAGATGGGTTCTGCAAGCCAGCCAATGTCAAACTCTAAAATTCTGTCAGCAACTTCTTGGTCATTCCTGGAAAAGGGACAAGCTGGTTCTACCCAGTCAGCTTGCAAGGCTATAGATATTTTGCCCTTCTGAGATCTCCTGAATTCTTTGTCATAAAGATGCCATACTTTTGCATGGGCGTTCAACAGGTTGTGCCCTGCTGTGTATGTCAGGTTTTTCACAGGGGGTTCATTCATGGTGATCCAAAATTTGACATGGTCCCCAAGACTTGTAAAGCAGAATCTGGCATACTCAACAAAAGCCTGAACAGTTTCTGTGTTTTCCCAAGCTCCATATTTGGCAAGGGAAACTGGAAGCTCTTGATTCTCAATCATAGGTTGCCATAAAGCAACAACAGGAGTTATGTTAACTCTGAGAAGTTCACTAGCAAAACACTGATAGTAATTTACAAGTGTGTGGTTGATTAGAGAAAGGTTACCTAAAGGAAGGATTAAAGACCATTTCAGAGAAAAATGGAAGTGTGTGACATGCATTTCTTGCAGAAGAGAGACCTGGAGCCTGATAGCAGCAAAGTCAACGCAGTGATGCTTGCGCTTCGAGGTGTAAACTCCATCCACTTTAATGAGCTTCTTCGTCTGGTGAACATCCCACACATAAACACTGGAGTCAAGAAACTGGGTGGGTGTCGTGTCTACCTAGGAAGAACAAGAAACATCCCAGATTCAAGCTGTTTGTTCTAGGTAGGTGGAAACATCACAACCATCAGGCACAGCCTAGTGAAAGAATATCCTAAGTCAAAACATTGCATTCAGCATCTCTGATACTGACATCTCGGGCTCCTATGAATGAATTAATTCTCTGTTAATGAATGATGTCATAAAAGTACCCAATCTATGTATCATTTTCACCCTACTTTCCAAACAAGCTTATGCTAATGGTCATCATGTTTATGTCTTCCCTAAGTTGTTCCAGTTTCCAAAAGAAACAAGGGTTTGCTCAGGGATAAGGCACTAAGCCTGCAACAGATCTCCAGAGAGGATCTTCAGCGAAGACTATAGGAATTTTTAAAAATGTTTTTCTTTCAAGATTAAGAAGGGTCTACAGAGGGACTGTCTGTTGTACATTACCCAGTACATCCAGTTTCAAGACCACTCCCTGAATGCAGTAAAAGAAGCAATGAATACAACATTTCTGTGTTCTGTTCTTTTCTTGACTATGAAGAAAGATGAGTAATGCTCTGCACTTGATTTTTAGCAAAAATTTGGTTGACAAGCATAATTTTTCCTTCTTACTAAAGACATCCCTTTTTATTTAATTCATACTGAAGTAATTTCCAAGTTATTTCAGCAGGCTGTTGATGTCTGAACCAATTCTGGGGGGCCTCTGAGTAAATGCGCTATATGTCACACCAATAAAAAATACATTTCCCATAAGGGTTTAGGGTTTCAGATCAGAACTGCCTGTATGACACGCAGTAACACAGTAAAAGATAACCTTCTCAGGGTTGCTCAGAATTATAGTTTCACTTTTTAATTAATATCACCAACACAGTAAGAACTAGAAAATGAAAAATTGAACTACTTAGAATAATGCACAGTGTGAAATTTCCTCATTCATACTTTGTGTAACTCCTTCTAGATCCAAACCACAGGATAGTGGTACCATGGTCTTTATTTGTCCTTTTCTCTTTCTTTTTAATCTTTGATGCGCAGTTTCCCCCTGAGTTCAGATTCCTTGTCCTGCCCTCGGTTTGAAAAGCAGGTGTCAGCCTACAACCAGTGTTCAACTTGTAGCTGAGGCTCTGCAGACTGTATAAAAGAAGCTGCTGAAAATCAGTTGCTATTTTCTCCAGAGAGGTCAGTACTGTGCTTATAGAAGAAAGTAATAAAAAACAGCAAGTCTGAGGGAAATTGCTTTTCTGGAGAATTGTCCCTTGTAGATTACTAAAGCATACATTGCCACTAATACTGTGGGAATGCTGTCAAAACAGTTTTTCCACTGTGATGCATCTACAAATCAAACTACCTAAGCCTTACAGCACAAAATGTTTGAATGGCCTTTTGAAATTACAATATTCAGCTTTGAAGGTTTTGGGGATGGGAGGGAATTTTTAGCTCTTTTCGGCTGACTGACTCCGCAACTAACTTTATAGTTGTTATTGATTCCAAAAGCAGCAATTCCATTTCCAATTCTTAATCTATCTGAGAGCTAGAAGGATGACTTGAATTTTCTTGGAAATCGGTGCATGAGGTAAGGAGGCTGCAGTATTTTTCAAGAGAACAAAGCCAAAGCTTACTTTTGGAGCGAAAAAAAAAAAAAACAAGCTCCTCACACTCTAGCCTTAAGAAAGATTCTGCCTTAGTGGAAAATGTAAATTTAAAATTCTGCTCTTGGATCAAGCCTTTGCTTTGAATTTACACCTCTTTACTGTGGTTAGAGAAGCTCTGCAACCCAAAATAGCATCTGAGAATTACAGAGCCCAACAGTTAAAGCGATCACAACTAAGGTACAGTTTTTACTTGTTATAAAGTCTTATAATTTGAAAAATTCTCCCAAAATATCAAATCAGTTGAAAAAAAGACTGAGAGTTGTAAACTAGATCCATAACCTAGCTAGGTTCTATCCAGGGGCACTGCAAGCCCTCATCAGACACAGTATGACATAAAATGAAATAGAAGGAATACAGAAATTTCAAGCAAATCTAATACTGTTCACTTCCTTTTATATAAAATCCCTCTAAGAACAGTACCAGGATATATATGCATAACATGTAAAAACATGCCACTGGAGTTTTAAGCGTTTTCAGGAAGTTTTCCAAAACATATACTTTACAGTTTAGCAGATTTAATTGACTTCCCTTTGAGAAGAATTGACTTCCCATAACTGATCACATATGTTCAGGGAAGATGAGCATCAGATTCCTTTCCATTTCCATACATTTTTCTACAATGTTATTTATAATATCTGTCTGACTGTTCTCTTTGGTCACACACAGTCTAGTGAAGACTGAAAGACACAGTGTTTGGCACAAAATCCTTGTACCTGTCTCCTTGCAATACAGTGCTAATACACACACAGAGTGTGGCACAGACACTCTATTCAGCAAATATGTCACTGTGAACTTGTGCACCGATCTGGCTGGACAGCCTGTCAGCTTTATTATCAGACTCACCTGAATGTAGTTGTCAACAATTCCCCAAGCAAAGCTGCAGGGAAAAATACCTTCTATGGGCTGGTTTTCAGGCAAAGGTGGGAAGCCATTCTTTTCTATCAGCTTTTGATAGAACAAGACAGAAGATTTGGGCATCAGCTTCTTGTCATGGCTTTGAAAATCAACATAAAACAGTCCACGTCGAATGCTGTATCCCCTATGCCACTCAAAGCCATCCAGGAGGGACCAGACTGTGTAGCCAAACACGTTAACTCCATCGTACCGGATAGCTGAGGAAAGAACAAACCCAAACTTATCACAGTGCTCATTTTTCCTCTGCAGATTACACCATATCAGCAATGCTTGCAGCATTAGTGTGTAAGAGCAATGCAACAGGTCAGATAAGTTTCTCAGGGCCTTCCTCAAAGCCTATTCAGAGAACTTACTTCAGCTGCACTCAGGGAGCTGCCAGGCTCTGGGTGCACCAGAGAAGGCAGCAGAGGTACCTGGCTTGGCTTTAAAGCAGCAAGATTTAGAAAGAGAAGCCGTGCAGCAGTGTTTTGAGCAGTGCTGCTCACCAGGCGTGCCAAGCCTCCGCCTGGGAGCAGAGCCTGAGCCATCTGCAGCTGCTGAGCAGAGACTGCCCTGCACTGCCCTCTGCTCAGCACACACTGCAGCTCACCCAGGGGTTGCTGTTACTGCAGCACTACCCTCTATGCAAACAAAAGTTACACTCCTGCTCGTCTCCTCCCCCTCCACTCCAGATACATACTGAGAAAAACCTGAGAGCATGTTTGCTGTGCACATGAATTTTTATTACCGCAGATTCTAAGTAGAAGTGATAATGCAGAAAGACTGTGTTTATTTGGTAATTCTGTCTCTTCACATCCTTTATGGCACAGCATTTTCCAGCTTAAATTCTTAAGCGTTTCTAAAAATACATATATGTTCTGGGTCAAGTGTTTAATTTCTAAGAATTATCACATACTTTGAAGGTTAATATCAGGATCTACTGGCATCTGTTAGTACTTACCAGCATTATTTTAAGATTCCAAACGATATTCACTTTTAATTGTACTAAACACTGAAATTCAGCAAAATGTTCCTGCTCAAGGCTCAGCTCCAGGAAAGCACAAAGGAGTGTGCTCATTCTAATTACATAATTAGACCCACCCTAATTCAGCAATGCATTTAAGCACATTCTTAAACGTTCTTTTGAACTGGTGTTTGGCTCTGTAGCCAGCAAAGTTTATCTTTTCTGTCAGCACAAACTGGGTACTGACTGAACATAATATTTACCAGCCCAGTAACACTGGAAGTGCTATTTCAGGCAAGCCGAATAACAAGATCCTAATTTCCTGGCTTTACTAATGCACTTCATTACAATCAGTTATGAGGGACCACATGGATTCTTGATTGTAACCCTGTTTGAATCAATTAAAGGAACAATGTGGTTAAATAAGCAACAAATTCGGCCCAGTCTTTGTCAGAGGTCATGAGAAAATGTCTAAGGAAATGGAATATTTCTCCTCCTAAAGGCACCATTCTTTTGTGTTTGGCAAATGTCAGTATTTTTCTAACCTCTGCATGCACCCATGATGACATCTGCCATACCAGCAGAGTGAAAGCCAGTACAGGTCCACTGTGTGAACCAGTCTCAGTGAGAATTCCTTTGAACAGCATCTCACCCTTCTGTAAGTCATCACACAGCACTCCCACACTTCCTGAGCACCTTGTAAAAATCCTCCTCAAATCCTTTTCAAAATGTATATTAACTTTTAAGTGTCACCTAGGAAAGAAGCAACTCAAAAAATGTTTGGAAGTTCCAGGAAGTCTGGAAGTCTCAAACACAGTATCCCACATGGATTGCATATTACTGGGAAACCACAATGAAAATTAATGTGGGGGTTCGTTTTGTTTTTTTTCTTCTGTGTGTCTCTTCTTTTCTTTGTGTCTGTTGGTGACCAAACCAGGCTGACTGAAACCTAAACTGTCCTTGCTTCTGCAAATGAGTGGCCTTGTCCATACCACCATGGCAAGTGACTCCTGTCCTGAGCAATCCCCCCCAGAATGCCTAGAAGTGTGATACTGTGCAGACCAGAACTCTGCCAGAATTGGGTTAAAAATTAAACAGCAGTTCAGCTCATGCTCTGTTTAGCTCAAAAGTATAAAAATCATGCAAGGAAACATGACAGACCCATAAGCATCAAACAAAGATCTTTAAAACCCTCTGCTCAGCTGCTCTCCCATCCCAGTGCCCGAAGGTGAGGTGTGTGAAGCCATCAGCCCCTGCTTCCATCTGGAAGGTGCCCAAGATCTATATTTTGCCTCTGGACATTCCTGAGAATATCTTGATCATGACCTGTCAGGGGCCGGGCTGTTCCTTGTCTCCTTAGGACTCTTTGAATTCAGAGCCGGTAACTCCCCAGACAATGACCTGATCTCCACTAGTGACCATGACCCACAAGAGCTTGGATGCCCTCCCAGGCAACATGCTCTGCTTTACACTGCACAATCCATTTGTTTATTGCACCAGAGACAGAGATGGAAAGTGACCGTGACCCCAGAGTAAGTGGTGAGATACCCACACATGGGAGAAGACATCTCCAACCAATTAACAGCTCTAATTAATATTTAACAACTTCATATTACATCTCTATTTATGCTAATCAACCCTAAATGGTGCCTGGAAGGGAAAAAAAAAAATTACCAAAAATAGCAAACAGGGCTGTGAATCCCAAATAGAGATTCTTTCCCAGAGGAAAATTAAAAAATAAATTTAAAAAAACAAAATACAGCACTTGTCTACAGCATGCAGTGTCAGAATGGACATCTACTTCAGCACTTCAAGTGAAATCAGGAGCACACTTTTACACAAATCTCCCTCATTATGCTTCAGTTCACATCAAGCAGTGCTCTCACGATGCATGGCCAGGGCTCCTCTGGGTGAAATTAATCCAGAAATGGGCTTCAGGAATACAAACAGTTGGACACCTGGCCCTCAACACCAATTCTTTTTCACTCTACAGGCTTGTCCAACTGGGTTGCACTTACTTGTTAATGTAGATGCAGAAATAAGCAATTCTGTCTGAACCAGTGCATACACACAACCAGGCAAAGATACTGGACAGATCTAGCAAGCAGCAAAATCACATTTATGTGGCCCCGTGTCTAAATAACTATCCTTGCTTCTGAGTGCTACAGCTCCAGTGTCATTTTACTGCCTCTTCGCCACTGGAGTGAGTCTCATGGTAAATACCTCAAGAACCTTTACATTACAGTGCTTTATTGCACTGGATAGATATATCCTACATCTCTCAGAGAGAAAGCATGTGCCTTTCTCTTTGGCTTTTAATGCTGTCCAACAATTCCACTCAAAGCCAGCATGATGCCTTTTGTGGATCTTTCTCAACTAAATTCCCCATGGTATTGCACAGAGAACTTTGGTATTAACACTGGATATTGCAGATTCTAACAGCAGAATATTTGGGTGCAAAACTTTCCATTTTAATGATACCAAAGTCCCTTCCACAGACCCAGTCTGTCTCTGCTTTCTTTGCTCTTTTTTTTTCCTATAAAAGGTTTAGTCAAGTGCTAGTATCTTATGACAAGTCTGTCATGCTGCTGTTGTTGCTATTATTTATTGAGTGACACAATAAAAGCAAAGATACTTTGTAAACTGTGATTGCTTCCAGCCAGCTGTGATTAAAAGTCAGATCCATGTATGTATTTCCAGCAATTTAAAAATCAAGCAGAGATAGGGACAAGTGGATTACGACCCCTTCATGAAGACAGGCTCTCCATCTGATTTTATGCAAACTAGTGATACTCTACTTGCAACAGTTAGTTCCTGTTTTGCTTCCATTCTTTTATTTTGGATCCACTGGCCCAGGTACTTATTCACCTTTTAATTTATTTGCAATAATTAGGTTTATCGAACAGCCGATTAAAACAATTTGGGAGTATTCTGCATCTTCATTACTGCTGAGAGTAAAATGAAAGCAATTTTTACTCATCCACCATATGAAAATGGCAATGTAACACAATGTCTATATCATCTGAACTAACAGCTACAATAACACTCTTTAAACTAAGAACAGTAAACTGCAGACAAGTAAATTACTCAATAAACTGTAAATCAAGAAATTAAAAGATGATTAAAGTGGAAATGGAAGCCCCAACCACTTATTGGTGACTACTAGGACTGAAAAAATGTTTTGCCACAAGGAAAGAGGAAAACAGAAAATAAGTTTTATCTAAGGTGGCGTATTTTTCTTACTGTTTGCAAAAAAAATAATAGGTTAACAAATAAACTTATTTTGATTATATAACCTCAACCATTCAGTTATTTAACTGATGCAAATTCAAATTACTGTGATTGATGCCCACAGCTGTACAAATGTAAAATTTGTGCAAGAGCAAGATGCAGAATGAAAAGGTTCCAATTTTTCATTTTTAATTTTAAAATGTACTATTTCAGCCTTACAATTTTTTTCAGAGGAATTCCTATTGCATAATATTTACCTTCCCATATATATATATATATTTTCTTATTTTTTGTACCTATGCGTTCATATAAGGAAAGCAACTATTAATATCTAACACAGTAAATTCTCCTAAATCCGCTGAGAATATAGTTCACATCTTGCACTTCCATGAAAGACAGTAGAAATTTTAGTACTGACCTCAAGGACAGCAGCATCAAGCTCACCAAATGCTATCTGCAAATATGAAAGTTCTTCAAGAAAAGAACAATCCCAGGAAACGGATTTGAAGTCTCATTTCACAAGTGCCAAGATGAAATGTTAAAGACTAAACTCAGTTTTCAGCCTGGTGCTTTTCAGATGTCTCTGTAGGCTATACTACAATATAATTTTTTCAAGCATGTATTAATACAAAGTTAAGTCCTACCTTTTAAAGTTTCCATAATGAACTTTTTGAGATAGTAAATGTATTTGGCATCATCTCTCTTGGTGGTACCAGAAACAAACCAGCTGTTCTCCACAATGAATATCTGGGGGTTGTTATATTCACTGTTTATCCAGTAAAGGAGCTGCCTCAGGCTTATTGATTCCAACTGCTGGAATTTCATGTGGGAGTCCAAAAGCTGGAAACTCAGGGTAGCTCCAAAAGAAAGCGCAAAAAAGTCTGCTGTTCCCTTGATATATTTCTTCTCAGCCTCACTGAATTCAGGCAACAAAGATGAGAGGTTGCTCCTCATGCTCTCTGGATAGTCACCATCAATAAATATGGGCTTAGCAAACCAGCCAAGCACGAAATCAAGGGATTTTTGGCATTCTTTTATGTTCTTTTCAGTCATACGTTGAGGTTTTATCCAGTGGGAGCTAAGGGCAATGGACACTTTTCCTCTTTGAGCTGGACGAAAATGGTCATTGTAGAGATGCCAGACTTCAGCATGGGCCTGTGGAAAAGAAAGACTGTAATTAATGGACCCAAAAATCCTGTTTAAGTAACACAATTATCCTTAAGTACTGGGACTCAGTCTTATACATTCATAAATAGTTTACAATACCAAGATTAATTTTTAATACCATATTAATACCACGTATCAACTAGAAATTGCTAGTTTGTCGGGAAAAAGAGCATCTCAGCTTTCCATGAGATACTATTCCAGGCACTGAACACATCTTCTGGCTTTATTAGCTCGTATTACTGAGTTCAGCCATACTGCCAGTATTTACAAAAATGAAAATGTGTTTAACCAAACGTTTCAAAAAACGTTTTCATTACAGAAATATCACTTTATCTGCAGATTCACAGGTCTATAAAGACAAATCTTAAGAACTGCCCCGATCTCTGAAACAATACAAAACAACTAAACCTTTGAACTTAATACTCTTTGAATCAGAACACACAATATAGGAATATAGAACTACCAATCAGAATTTGAAAAAGTCTGGTGAAAAACAATTTGCCACAGGTCCTGAAAAATTATTCCAATAATTTAATTTAATTTATTAAAATTTATTATTTACACCTAGCATCAGACTTCAAGCACTTGTCTTGATATAATTTTATCTTTTACTGTAAGAACATATTTTCTACCAAATTTCTTTCTTGAGATCTTACAGAGTCTGTTGAAACAGTCTCTTGACTTTCCCTTTGAAAGTTAAACAGATTAAGTTCCTGAAGCCTTGCATTATCTTCAGGCATTACCTTCAAGCTCTTTAACTCTTTCTCACTGCTCTCCTCTGATTCTCTTCCAATTTGTCATCTGTCTTAAACTGCAGAAGCAGAATTGGACATAATATGCCAGTGGCAGTCTTGCCAGCAGTAAAACCAGAGACAATTTACACACTATTTCTGCTTATGTGGCCACAGAATTACACTGTGAGTATACGCACATCTAAACTACCATATCTCCAGAGCCATTCACCATCTGAAACAGATCGTTGCTTCGAACCTAGCTTATCAAATAATTTTGACTGCTCTGGATTAATATCCCATCTTCTGTAATCTATACATTAGTAGAAATTGTCACGGTTTTTTTCTAAGTCATTGATAAAGAGGTAAAAATATGAGATTTGACAACACAAAGTTGGGAGAGTAACCAATACAACTGAGTTCTGTGCAGCTCTCCAGTAGGACCTCGAGAGGTTGGACAGATGTGCAGAGAAGAACTGTGTGAAGTTCCAGAAAAGCAAATGCAGGGTCCTGAAGCTGGGAAGGAAAAACCCCTTGCACCAGCACAGGCTGAGGGAAGGCTGCTCTGCGGAGAAGGACCTGGGGGTCCTGGTGGGACAACAAACTGTCCATGAGCCAGCAGTGTGTCCTTGTGGCCAAGAAGGCCATTGGTTCCTGGGGTGGATTAGGATGGAAGAGCAGTGCCAGCAGGTCGAGGGAGGTGATCCTGCCCCTCTACTCAGCCCTAGTGAGGCTACGTCTGGAGGGCTGTGTCCTGTTCTGGGCTCCTCAGGACATGAGAGACAGGGAGTTCCTGGGGCAAGTCCAGCAGAGGGGAATGAGGAGGACTGGCACACTGGATCATCCCTCTGATGAGGAAGGGCTGAGGGAGCGGGGCCTGTTTAGCCTCGAGAAGAAATGACTAAGATGGGACATCATCAGTGTCTGTAAGTACCCAAAGGAGAGCACCAAGAGGATGGAGCCAGGCTCTGCTCAGCGCTGCCCAGCACTAGGACAAGAGGCAACAGGCAGAAACTGATACACAGGAAGTTCCACCTGAATATAAGGAAGAACTTTTTTACTGTACATGTCACTAAGCACTGGAATAGGTTGCCCAGAGAGGTTGTGGAGCCTCCCTCACTGTAGATATTCAAGAACTGTCTGGATGCAATCCCATGCCATGTCATCCAGAATGACCCATGCTTGAGCAGGGAGGCTGGACAGGATGAACGACCATGGTCCTTTCCAGCGTGACCCATCCTGTGACTCTGTAATTCGGAGATCTACTCATTAGAATAAAACATACCTACTCTACTGATAGTTTATATTTGCATTTTGAGACTTATCACTTAGTATTTGTTGATACATGCTGTGATGACATGAACTTCCACTCTGGCCATAGAGAGTCACAAATCCAATGAACACATATGACAGATTATTAATCAAAATGTCCCATGCATTTTTAACCCTCCCTGAAATACAAACCGTATAGAAAGCCTTATAATTCTACTCCATGCAGTTGGCATGTTGGCAAACTTTATCACTAATTTATTGATACCTGCTGTTCAGAGTTTGCTTTTCATACACTCTTACTATTTAAGCTATGAAGTACAATCACTTCCAGTTGCCAGCACTACTAGGAATATCATTCTTGACGTCAACATTGTTAACTACCCAGGAAAACAGCAAATTCTGCCATTTTACTGCTCTAGAAGAATTTTAATTATCAGTGCTGGGAGGAAAACCATTGGAAGTAAAGGGCAACTAAAGGCAAGACCAATAATCAGTTCAGCAGCCCACATACAGAAACCTGCTGTCTTTGAATTACCGTGGGGCATATAAAACATCTCCACTGATCTGATATGGGCCCTACAGGAAACTAGACTCACACACGTTCAGAGTGGTCACTAAAGCCCAAAGAGAACAATCTTGGAGACTATGAATCACAGTCTACACCTGTGTGCGTGTACCTGAATCAAGCTCTCAGTTGCAAACTTCAGCATACATGCTCTCATTTATAATACACCAATAGCTCCCATAAACATGATGCAGCCTGACCATCTGTCTGTATTAATGCAATGGCTTTTGATGCTAGTGAGAAACTATAGTAACCACTTCCAAGTCTCATGCCAAAAATGAGAGCTGACCTAAGTAAAAGACTTCATTTTACTTCACACCGAAGCTCCGTTACACGGAGGAAAGAAAAAAGACATTATGCATCGGGAACAATACCCAGTACTTTAAATATTATTTTTAAAATGCCATTGGGAACAAATTTGTCACCACTTGCAACTCAAATCTGCACACCCAAATTTTCCCTTACATAAGGGCCCTGTATTTTTCCTCTGTTGGACGTGACTCGTCTCCAGTTTACTGTCTCAAATGTTAAGATACCACCATGCACACTCTCAAACACATAATTTCACCTGTCATCTTATTTGCAAGTATGCTGCCCACCCCAGAACACCTAGAGGACTGTGAAAGACTTGCCCCAGAACTCTTGGCCCTCCCTGTTTCCTATCAGTGGAGAGAGATCTTCCAGCATTTTAGTAGCTTTCGATCTACCATAAAGAAAGGAGGAAGAGAATTTTACAGATTATCCCTCTACATGCATAAGGAGGTGCTGTTTATTCCCTCACTGCAATGAAAAAAGATGAAGTATAGCAATGTGGGAATATCTCACTCAACCTTACTTTCTAAGTAAGTCACCTTTCTACAGAAAATGAGAAGACTGTTGTCTAAGATACAAAGTGTGAGTCACTCTGGGAGTCCATCTCTCTCCACTGAGGAAAGACAAAACCTGTTACTCAGTTTAGACAAGGTATATTCTATAGGCAGATGAAAGCTACCAAGAATAAGCCTATTTACATGTCTGCCCTCTGGAATGTGCATGAAGCAGAATTATATTATTTCCATTAAAAAAATGTCAAACATAGAAAACAATGCATTAAAGTCCCCAGGCTCTGGAGGTAGATTAATGAAGAGGTCAAAACTGCACAGAAATAAAGCTGGAAGAATCCAGTGACAAAGCAGAGACCCTATATGAAAATCTGGAACAGAATTCATTTGCCTAAAATTAGGTGGTTGATAAAATTTTAGAGACTTCAGAGCATTCCAGCCCAAATTCTGGCCAGTTTCAGAAAGCTGTGAGTCTCCCAATAAATCCTAAATCACATCTCTGAGTTCCACAGAGAAATCTGGGATACTACAGAACATGTCAAATGATAATTTGCACCTATACTTATCTTCAGGAAAATGAGTCCTACTTCTGGGGAGGGACTCCTTTTGGGCTGAAGACACCTTGTATTTCACCATCCACATGTGAGCCCAAGCTCCCACTACAGGCAATGGAGATCTCTGGCTCCACCAACTGCCTTAACACAAGCAACTAGTTGCCACTCCTGAATAATAAAGACTCAGGTCACACCTGCCATTTCCATGCAGATGACCCGAATAACCTGGGAATGGTCAAACATTTCCAAGGCAGAAAAAAACCCTGCAATATCATAGCATGGGCTAGGTCCTACCAAAGTCCTGCAGCGATAGCAGAAGTCATTTAATACAGGCACACAAGCTTTACAATCTGACAGAGTCCTACTGTGTCAGAGATTGTCCACTCTACGGCAGGACAGATGTATACAGTCCAAGAATCATGAGGTGAAGTCAATGTAGTAATACACAGACATTTGTTAGCCTGACTACTCCTCTAAATTCCCACCCATGATCAGTAAGATCTTCCTGAGTCTGGCACTGATATGGATCATTCTGCAAGTTCTCAGTATTTACATCTATTATGATGCATAACCTTCACAACAGCAAATCAAGATTTATAATTGGGAACATCACGATTCCATAACTTGCGTTCATTCCTCCAGAACAAGCTTTCTCAATTTTAAGTTCTGTGTCTTCTGAACCAGTAGTAATACCATTCATTTCACAAATAAACTGCACTAACACCTCACTCTCCACGCTCAGATGAATTATCCTGTTTTAACTCTCTATTTGCATGCTAATGAAACTGAACAGGAAAGTGCTACTGTACTTGGCACTGGTGAGGTGACACCTCAAATCATGTGTTCAGTTTTGGGCTCATCACAACAAGAAAGATGTTGAAGTGCTGAAGCATGTCCAGAGAAGGGCAATAGAGCTCGTGGAGGGTGTGGAGCATAAACCTTATGAGGAGCTGCTGAGGGGGCTGTTCAGCCGGGAGAAACTGAGGCACATGGAGGACCTTATCATTCACTAACACCACCTGAAAGGAGGGTGCAGTGAGGCGAGGGTCAGTCTTTTCTCCCATGTAATAAGTGACACAACAGGAGGAAATGGCCTCAAGTTGCGCCAGGGAAGGTTTAGATTGGACAGTGGGAAAAAATTCATCACCGAAAGGGTTGTCAAGCCCTGACACAGGCTGCCCAGAGAGGATGATTTTTTTCCAAGCTAAATGATTGTATGATTCTATGATTTAGCAATACAAAGAGAAGAGTTAATTGGAAAAGGTGTACAAGGAGGTTTTGATTACTAGAAACTGGGCTGATGTACCTCCAACAAAGACATCATTATTCAGTTCTACATCAAAGCCCTTCTAAAATGGAAATAAATATTTGAATCACATGGGAAAATCTAGTATGTATTAGTCACCATGTGCCTTGTACCAGGAAGGGGAAAATGTGTTTTTTCACCCATATAATCAAAAATATTTTAATCAAAAGCTGCAACAAAAGGATGACACATTTCATCTAAGTTTCGCCCTTACTATCTAAGTCTGTTTACCCACACAGTCTTTGGGCAAACATTCTCTTTCACAATCAAGTTATATTCTTAATACTGAGTAACAGATACAGGTATGTAGAAATTGCTTAAGGTTTATCCCATATTTCAAAATTAGTAAAATAACATCTTCATATATAAAGCATAGGACTTTTCTAGATGTTATTTATGTAGTTACTTTGTTTCCCCCCAATAATTCCATCCCAAATATGTAGTTTTCTAGTTTTGTTTTTAGAGTCTGTTAGCCAACATTACCACAGATGAACAATTCAACTAATTTGTTATTTTTGACCAATCTCAACAACCTTGCAACAGAATTAGGCTTATAAATGGTACATAGAACACCAAGTGAACATTCTTCAGTCTACAACCACACAATGTAAAATGTGCTAGAACTACCGCTCTAAGTATTGATCACACATCTGAACTACACTCTTTGTTCCAGTTCCTTTCTCAATACACATTAATCACTGTTTTTCACACTGCGCTGGTCATTGGAACATTCTGATGCCTCATGAACACGAATGAATTCATGGCACCCACACATAAGGCACAAAGCACTATCATTCCTATTTTAAGAATTGGGAACAGAGATACTACAACATGCACAGAAGGAGAAAAATTAAACCAGATACCTCAAGTTGTAGAGCAGTGTATTAACTCCAGAATAAGTGCCTCTGTTCAATGTGGTACTCACCTCAACAGAAAAAGTACCCAAGAAAGCATTAAGTACTTGTGTGAAGGCTACACAGAACACCATTTTTCCTCTTCACAGGCAAAATAGAGCTTTGCTAGCATGAGAATAAAAGGAAGATGGTAGCCTGAAACATGGAGCTAAGCCACAGGCATCAGGATTCATTGCAGGTACTCCAAAAATATTAGCAGAAGGGGAAAAAAACAAACCCAAAAGATAAGAAAGCACGTACGAGTTATTTTTACACTTTGGTATTGAATTTTAGAGCAAATTAAAAGTCTCAGGAGGCTTTTACTTTCACACACTCTATGCACAGCCATAATGAACATTATCAGAGATATATATGCAGCAGAGACACAGTGACCACAATGGGATGGAAGGAAACAAAAACCCCTTAATGTCACTGTGTCAGGTGGCTTCTGCAGGAAACCTCTCCTCTGAAGTACAGAAAGCCAAGATGTTGTGGCACAAGCCCTGAGTTAAACCTCTCTCAGGCTCACCTTGCTTTGAAAGCCCACCCACTGGAGAGCACCGTGCAGGCATGGCAGCCAGAGAGAAGGCAGCTGGACTGCACATGGCAGTCTGCAAACCCCTCCGCACCATCAGAGGCTGTGCAAACAGGGCACACCCTTCAGCAGGGACTCATCTCACCCCCTTTTTGCCATCACCTGCATCTGAAGCACTTCTCATGCACAGCAGGTGGGGTCACCTCCAGGCCACAATTCACTCAAGCCATTTTTGATGCCCAGACGAGAGAATGAGACAAAAAAGTGCCTGTTCCCCTCCACTCACCACACAGACAGACTGGCACAGCCACTGGAGTCTATATCCTGTCCAAATAAACTAAAACACCAAGAGACGAGTGGGCTGGGAAAGCAGTTTCAAGTCTCCTGAGATGCAAACAGTCTCTGAAAATATAAAGGTCACCTGGAAAAGAATTAAGCGGCATTTGACTTTGAGAAGCAATGGGAGACGAGATAAAAATAGCTTTATTTCTGACAACAAGTGCTTCTGAGACACTTGATGTGTTTAATCATTTTCCGTTACCTCTGACAGAAAAGATTAATTACGGAACTGCACCAAAATAGTTCAAGGAATGTTGTGACCCATGTGAATATTAAAGATATGAGGGATTCTTAAACAGAGTACAAAAAGGAGATAAAAGTACAGAGCAGTACTCTTGAGTGATTTAGAGACAATCTTGCAGCACTGGAGTGAACTAAAATAGTCACTGATAAAAGACTTGAAATCTGGGACACAATGCTCAGGCAGTATTTAGGGGAAGACCAAGATAAAATCATTGCCATCAAAATTGCTTTGGGCATGCTGGAGCTACACAAACACACAAAAGCTCCAGTACTGAGACTGACCTGCAAAGTCCTCTACCAAAGCATGAACCTCGTGGAAGACAGGCCAGGCTCCAATCATCATGATCATATTCAAGTACACAAAATATAGATACAAGGGAAAAACACACAAAGAACTTAGCTGTAATTGAGAAAAGCAAGCATACAAAACTGCACAAGCTGTAGTAAACAGCACAAACCAATACACCACCACTTTGCAAGAGCTGGTATTTGTCAGACGCATGAACAAGGAGGATGAAAAAAGCACCATGACTTTGGAGGAACTTGTAATGGGAATGATGGTAACAGTTGTGACAACTGAATACACCATTAGCCAGGAAAACAAATGGAACACTAGTGGATTTTAAGCCACATTCTGCTTGGAAAGAAAGTACATGATGCTAGACTCAGCAGTCAGCAAGAAAGTTAAGCATCTAAAACTCTCATAAAACTCAAATAAAACCAATATATCAAAAACATACATAGACTATATAAAACTGATAAAGCAACGCTCATTCAGAGAACTGAGAGTAAACGAATGCTCAAGACCAAAACCCCCAGTAATTGTAACAGTATTGTCAAGGAAAAGGCACCCATTATGACTCCAAACCTTTCATTTAATGAAAAGTTAGAAAAATTTTCTTAGCAAGAGAGAGACGTAAACACAAACAAAACTAAAGTCCATCATCAATACGTGTACCCAACAGATAAGAAAGTGACAAGAAGATTTAAGCTTGCTGGACCTAATCTAACTACCTAAACCAAAAACTCAGCTTGGAAAGATGTTGAAGAAAATCTACTGTTTGGGGGGGAAATTATAGAGTACAGAAACCAGGTTACTCATTACCACCATGCCTGCATTTAAAGCACCCAGAATAGATGCTCTGATGCTCTTGTGTTAATAATTAACCCTGAATCTTATCCTGGGCACGCCAGTAGATTAAAAATAAATTGACCCAACTGCTCCTGGAGAGGTTCTGGAACATTTTGAGTTCAACTTAATGCTCCCAGAAGACTGACAGAAAGAAATCCCTGTCATGCCATTATTTCAAGAACATCAAATGATACTGGATTTGGAAAATCCATGTTTGTAAAGTTGGGAAAGGCTGATAGACTGGCAGTAAGAAATTATTCCTGGGGTACATGAGTGTGCTGCCCTAAAAGCTCCAGAAGTTCAACTAGACATGAATGGATAGAGGCTTTTCCCCAGTCAGAGTCTCAAAAGAAATTAGATGGCAGGAGCATTCATGGCAAAGTGTCTGAGTCCTGACCATCAACCACAGAAGCAGTAAAAATATCCCCAAAGCACAAAAAAAAGCTTACTGGAGGAACAAATAGTTGCACAAGGATGAGGCATTTCTGGTGCTCCAATCTGGCCTATCATAAAAGCAGACAGCAGGATTTACTGGGTAATGGCTGGATTTTGAGCAATTAATTCTGTTACACCATAAACCACACCTGTTGTAGCAAAAAATGCCAGAGTCTGGCAGAACAGATTTAGCATATGCTGTTTTTGTGATTTTGTTATCAGGGCAAGGCTGGGAAGAATTTCCCCCTACATTTGCAGGGCAGCAATACCATTTTACAGGCATCTACTGCCCCAGAATTTCACTGTGTTCTAGCTTTATGCAATATTCATAGCAACCAAACATGAAAAAATTTATCACAAGCTGATCAAATCCCATGAACAGATGATGCACTAACCTACAGTCAAACACCACTGAAAGAGTGAATTATGTAAATGTAAGCCATAACTTTGGGGCCACAATTCTAAGTGAACTGATGAACAGATCAAGTGGTACCTGAAAGAGGAAAATATTTAGGAATAGACTAATCACCTTAGAGAGATGAGAAAGAAAAATTAATAAGAAGCTCCTTGCTCTACAAGTTCACATAAGCTGCAATCTCTTGTGAGTTTTATTCTTTCCCAGAATTCTAACTCTGTGTTTGCAGATATGATTAAGCCTTTAACCAGGGTTTTAAAGAAGGTGCAGGAATGGGAGTAGAGATCAGGACAAAACCTGTCCTCATCAGCATTCAAAAAGGCTGGGGTGATGTTCCAGCATGGCCACTTCATTTGCACTTTGTTACTCCCTCCAGAAGCAGTAGAAGTTATGTTATTGCAAAACGAAAGGAAGTCAGTCAGTTCGCTGCACAAAAAGGAGCACATGGTGCTCCTGGGAGACTTAACATGGTGACTCAGAAATTACAGAGTGGGTGAAAGGTGCAATTACCAAGCTCGGCATATTTAAGAGTATGAACAGTGTGGACTCAGCAGAAGAGTGAACTGCAAGAATAGGTGGTCTCCAGAGCCATATCATGGGGATGCCATCCGCTTTGTTCACAAGAAAAGTCACTTCAAAGAGGCTAGAACAAGAGAAAGGTAGGTCCCTCTGGGAGAAGACATTAAGTAACTGCTACAGAATTATTTAATGTGTACTGCAATAAATGTTTCTAGAAGGCAAACTAGATCCTCTCCCCTTTCAGCAACCAAAGACATCAGCTCCATGGCTGCAAATATAAAGTGAAAGATCCTTTATCAATCTCACAACAAAACACTACTGCAGAGCCCAGGTACACCAAACGGCTTTAGAAGGTATTTCCAGAAAAATGAGCTGGTAGATAGCTTTTCCTATTGTGAGATCCTCTGTGAGAAAAAAGCAGCCACTGGACATGAACAGTAAAGGAAGAGTCTCCACCAGTGGAGGGTACCCATGAGTGATATGGAGGCATTTGGTTCAACACAGTTGTCATAGGAATTATCAATTTAGTCATCATATGCAGAACCAATATATTAGAATCTGTTGCAGATCACAAACCACAGCAATCCCAAATGAATGCAGACCAAACAAAACTAATGGCAGCCATGAGGTCAGCAGCATTATTTAATGACTACAAAAACTTCAGAGAGACAATGGCATTTACCAGGACTTTGGCATTTGTGCATGCCCAGAGCTGAGCACTGTTCAGCAAGGTCAAAAACTTAATGGAACAGAGCTCTGTGCTATAACATAGGCAAATGAAAACCAGAATGAAGGAGACTTGCTTGAGGCAATTGCTGCAAAATGCTTTTTAAACCAAACATTTGGATTATTCATGCCCAAATCCAGTTCAATCACTTGCGTGATAACCTGAATTTACTCTGCTCTAAACTTGGCCCCTGAATTTACCCATGCTGAGATGAGAACTGTGCATTAATGACAACAGGCTATGGAATAAGATGGAATGTCCCATTCAGACCTCTAGATGGATACAAAAAGCAGCCCATCAGGATAAGCAATATAAATTGAAGGTACCAGTTTTCAATTTTCAGGCAACTGTTTGGATTACAATTTGCCTAGATGGGAATATGCAATTCTTCCTTCTTTTTCTAGTCAGTCTGCAACTGTTCATATCAGATCCAGCTGTGATTTGCTGCATACTCAATATAAAGCAACCACTACAGGCTTACCTCATTGTATGTAACCTGCCTGAAATGTTCTGGCTTGGGCACACATAATAGAACTGACTGAAGCGTGTGATTTCAATTATACACTTTTCCAAGGAATGCTCAAGTTGCAAAACTCACTGAAACTGTACAGTAAATTAACTTTAATTCAGTAACTTTTGGAGTAGCATTTGTGTCAACTCAGATTCAAGAGAGAACCTGCCTAACCAGGACCTGCTGCTACAAAAGAGTACTGGTCACCTTAAGTTCTTTGTCAAACTTGCGAGCCAGTGCAAATGTCATGGGAATTCCACAACACAAATGGCAGCAGATATCTGTCCTCTAGCAACTGAACCCCACCCCTATGAAGCAGAAAGCAGCTCCTGATCCTGACACACAGCATTAGTTTTCAGAAGGGTTAATGTCCATGTGTGACCTAAGATTCAGTTGCTTAAACAGAGTCATCCAGTAACATGTGGGATGCTCTGGACTATCAAGACATCTCCACAACACATGACCTCTGGATAACCTGTGTCTTTTGGACTGGCAACTGGAGGCAAGACAGGATACTCTAGGCTTCTTGAATGGTATATGTTTATTATGTGTGCCACTTCTTTAACCCTAGTGGCTTCTTAAGGGGTAGCCTTGTGATTGCGTGAAGTTCTGACTGTGAGAAGGACATAAACTCTCCAACAATATATAAGAATGAATCAAAATTCTGAAAAGATTCAGGCAAACCAAGAGGATCTAAGTAAGACTTTTTCACTCCAGAAGTTTGACACCAGCACCAACCCTTGAAAGGCTGACAAGGTCAGTCATAGGGCCCTGCAGATGGACAAGTCAAGCAGAACTGAATGACTCATAACTAGAGGTCTGCCTCAGCTGTCTGTCCATCTCTGCAGCAGCACAGTGAACCACAGGGCTAACTGGCAGGTTTTAATTAATACAATGGTTATTGCTAACCAAAATTCTTCCTTAATGTTACTGCTTCCACTAAGCTAGGCTATGAAAGGAAGATCTGGGAAACTGTAGGAGGAATTCAAGCTGGTTATGCAGCAAAAGTCACATCTTGTTAGTGGGGATACAGTCACTGGAGGAGGCAGACTTTAGTCAGACGTATTTATTTTGAGCAATCACTACACTCCTCAGCAGCCACCAAGAAGATAAAGAGCAGCTGTTCAAATCAAAACTCAGAAGAGAAAAAAGTAAATCCAGTGCAGGGAAAGATGGGGGAAAACTGGTTCATTGGGCAAAGTGAAACTTGTGGGGTCCCAGATTTTTAAAGAGTAATAATATGAGTCAAGAGATGGAGGACAAAATGGGGTGTCCAGTTTTAGACTGGAAACAAACTTTGAATCTTTGCATTTCTTCAGGGGCAAGGATGATTTATGTGTATTCATCCACTTTTTTCTACAAGCTTTTGACTATACTGCAGTCACAGATTAAAGAGGATTCAATTTATACCTCCTTTGATTTGGGAAATACATTTATAACCTCATCCAAAGCGTGCTGAAGCCATGAAAATACACTTTTGAGGTACGAATAAGTCCCTTTATGTCTGTTTCTAAATGCATGTTTAATGGTAGAGATAAAATTACTTTACTGCAGAGATGAGTGTTAACTCAGAAGTGTACACATAAAAGTTTTCCTGCTTTACTCTTGTTGCTGGTAAACAGAATAAAAACCACCTTTTGTAATAAATGCTGGACTCTTGTAGAACAGATAACTGCAACAAACAAAAATTATTTAAAATTAAATATCTAATTCTTACTTTATAAGCAAAATTTTCATACTGTTGATTATCTGTGGAAATTAAGCTGCTTCACATGTTTGTATACAAAGAATCTAACTTGTGTGGCTGACATAATAGTGAATAAATGATTAAATGTTATTGATAAGAAGCTGAAAGTTAATAACTGACATAAAAATACCCACTACAGTTGTTTCCTTTTTCAAAGTATATCCCATATTTTTATATGAAGCAATATAGGATTGGGGGGTTTACTGCATCAATGTACTGCAATCTCAGCCTTTGCAATGAAGAGAAAAAATCACTGTGAAACACCTAAAGCTGCTTTTATCCAGTCCTTAAAGAAATAAAAAGAAAATTTTTAAAAAATAGAAAACAGCAAAAGAAAAGGATATGTGTTTTTAGGGTGATTGTTTAGTCTAAGCCACACAGAAAAGGGCTTGTGTTGGTTAATACATACAGTTGAAAATGCTAATTAGATATTCTTCTTTCAGCAATCTTTGCTTCAGCTTCTGCTCTCACCACCAGAGTACTAGATCCATTCTAAGCAGAATTAACATCACATTAACAGACCTAAGTATTCATAACTGTTGTATTAACTTGAACATTTTAAACATACTTAGTACAGTTAAGTTTAGACTTTACTCTAGCAGCACAATGAGCACTCCTGGAGCCTAACACGTGATTTGTTTTAAAGTGCAACTTAACATGTTTCACTGCTCTTTGAAAGTGCACTGTTCACATTGTCTTTTGGAGATAAAGCAGTTGTCTCTCTTTGATGTTGGGCTTTCTTTACATAAGAAACATACAAAATATTATTTTCCCTTTGGCTAACACTGACACAGTCTTAAAAAAAAATACTGAGTTGAAGGAACTGGCTCAAGGGGAAACCAACAGATTTTATCTTTTGTCTACTATATCAAAGTGCAACACTCTCTAGGACAAAGTATAAAGCCAGTGATGACAAGACATTTGTACATATGAATGAGAATCATCACTGGGCTATGAATATAAAAAATGACATGTCTGTAAATCCACCTTTTTTCTTTCCTGCTGATTCCAGATATTACTAAACAATTCTTTCCCCCCTGTGGCCACTTCAAATATAGATAAAAAATATAAGGACACATTAAAACTTCAACTCATCAATTAACTCAGAGCTAGCAAATTACTTTTAAAGCAATTTTTCTGGAGCTGGCCTTTATTTCTGTAAAAAAACTTCCATGTCTTTGGAAATTCTGCCAGTATATTATGTAAATAGTATTGTAGTATGCAAACATATTATATAAAAATAGAGTAATACTTTCAATTATTTAAAGCAAACATATCCTGGGAGAAATCCCAGTTTTAAGATCAAACTGTACAAGAACAACAGGAATGCAAGTTCACTTATTTCTTCTAACAGCATCATTCATCCTCCTTTATCCAGCGATAGAAATGCCAGAAAGTAGCCCTGCTCTGCTTCACAGTTACCATGAGAGCAGGTATTTTAGCAGTTGCCAGGAGGCCACATACAATTAGGGTAATTAGGTCCATATCTAGCAGGGAGACAGATGCCTGCCACTTAAATATTGCCTGTTTTAAAGGAAGGCAATTCAAAGTCAAGAATTTGTACAGATGCCTCATTTCTAAGTAAACTGACCAAAGAGCTATGCAGGTAGAGCAAAAACTTCAAACATATTTCCATGAAGACATCCATCGAAACACTCTCAGTTTGTGGGGGTTTTTGTAAACTAGGTGTTTGCTACAGCCCCACTCCCAGACAACAGACTGAACAGAGACCTCTCATGCTTAAATGCAGGATGGGAAGAGAAATAAATCCAGTGACTCAATTTTTGTAAAATACTCCCTTTAATTGTTACAGCAGTCCAAACTCATATAAGCAGCCAGATGACTTACGGATATTCCAGTCTCATTAGATGGAAAAGGAGATTAAGTGTACCACTAATACAATTATAATATGTAGCCAGTTAATTTCCAGACATAGTACCTACATCTGCTTTAGCAAACAGTAGAGCCAAAGACTCAATATCTACAGTAACCCATGGACCAGAAGGTGATTAGCATCTAGATTACACTAGCTGTGCTCCTGCAGAGCAGCTTCCAGGTTAACTTTATCCAAAACCAATCCAAACTATTTCAGACTATGAATCATAGTACAGAAAATTGCATTTTTTATCAAAATCAAACAAGAAAATAATCTTCGACTTTGAGAGATCCCACATGGTTCAGCAAGAGCTGGCCAGCCATTTTATCTTAGAGAGAAAGGTTTTCAGTAGCCACAGCTATGTCAACACAACCTTCAACGAGTATGTAGTACAAAGGATATTGAAAAAATGGATCTAAGACAGGATACATTAAATCAGGATGACACAGATTACACAGTTTATGTGGAACCATGGTTCAATCAATGATGCTAGAGAAAGCAGAGCAGGGGACAGTCCAGTAATTAACTAGTTGCCCAAACACTAATGAAAAGCCAATTGTTGCCCTGAATTAGGGTGTGAAGGGCTTGAAGAGCCAGGTGGTTTTGCTGAGACTAAGGGAGGAAGGCAGGAAGGCAGGGACAGAGTAAGAAGGGCAGGAAGGAAGGAGGGGAGTAACTCAAATAGATTGCATCGCATGAACTGAACTTTTCACTGAAAGCTCTTTTATACATGAATGCTCTTAGAGAAGAGCTAAGATATTCTGCAAGAGACTCATACACAAGTTCTTACTGCCTCATCAGGAGGAAAGATAATCTCTGTAGAAATAAGCACCCAGAAAAAAAGTAAGGATCCATCTATAGCAGTCAAAACCCGCTTTTCTCATACTACTGAGATGGAAGAAAGCAGAGATATTGGAAAGAACTACTAAAGAAATATCAGGGATTTTATGTACATATTTTGAAGCATAAAATAATTCAAGAGTATTGGGATACGATTTACTGTCAAGCACATTAGATGCTTATTATCAAATGAGCCACTGGACATATTTGGTATGCTTTATATATATATATATATATATATATATATACACACATATATGTATACATAATATATATATAAAGGTTATTGCTACTCTGAGTGTACTGCCTCCATAATCCCTCCTTTCAGGGATAACTCTGTGCTGCAGGAGAAAAGCAGAAACGAAAGTAGAGGCCTTTCACAAGCCTGATCTAATGTAGACCGGGTGTAAGTCCTGCTAATTGTCAATCTTCCTAAATTCCTACAAGATGATATTTTCATTGTGGACTCAACAATGGATGTCACATAAAAGTATGAAACATTCTGAAGGAAGCACTGCAAATGCTTTATTAAATGACACAGTAATGAGGAGACAGTGATGAGTGATGTTACCATGTCAGAAAAATTCTGACTTGCAGAGAACTTTCACAGAAATACAAAAAATATTTTACTCCAAAAAAAAGTCATTACCATATTTATGATCCTGTGTCTACCATCTGCCAGGGATTAGGAAAACTGGATTATGAAATTAGGAAGAGCCTCAAGAGTATCACATTCAACCCAGTGCTTCTACGGGCAAATATATGACACAATCCTATTTATAACCTGATCCAGATTCACTTTAACATAGCCTAAGTATTTTGTTCACACTGCTCTCTCTGGAAGATGACTACAGAGTCACACTTCACAAACAGTCTTCTTTTTCCCCTGACTTTTGGGTTAAATTTATTCATGTTCAGTCCAAACACCTGTGTTCTTGCATCAAAACTTTCCCTGCACTTAATTATTTTCCTTCACTTGCTTTTACCACTGATCTATTTACAGACAAGTATATCCTCTCCTAGTGTTCTGGCTCAGGTAAATAAACCATGTTCTAGTAAGGTAATTCCTCATCTCTACTGGAAAAACCACCTGATACAGACTAGAAACAAATGTGGCTTTGTCACAGCTGGATTATATTCGCATCTGATGGTCATGCTGTGATATGCAAGTTCTCATTTTATGGAAAAAAAATTTGAGTCTTTCTGTTCCATCTGTGTATTATTTTGATTATGCTTTGCACTGGCACTGTTTCCTCAAGTTTAGCTCATGCTCTAAGTAGTGCAATCCTAGCCTGTGCCAAGGCATGGGAGTTAAAACACATTCAAAAGTTCAGCTGTGAACTGCCCTTGAGATTGATGCTTCTACTTTCAGTGCAACTTCCTATGGCATTTGCTTTAGCAATTTCCCAGCTACTGCTGAAAATTCTCCTCCTTCTCCACTGAAACAGTAATTCTCCATGTGCCACCATTTCAAGGGTCTTACCCTATTTTTAAATACAGATAGATTACATTAATCTTTTTTTTTTTTTAGACAATCAGTTACCACAGAAAGTTATCAGATGGGCCTGGCTTGACTTTGATACTGTAAATTCTGTGGTTTTTGTCCATTGCACCTGAAGTTATCTACATTTATCTAACCCTCACCCTCATTAACCTTTCCTGTCTATGAATCCCAGTGCTCACCATGATCACCTTTCTTGATAGATCTGACAAAAAGCATTTTGAAAGTACAATTTTTTAAACTCTTTTTCCCCACTACCTGATGGCTGTATGTCTTTCCTTATGCTGCTTTTTCTTAGGTGACTGGATGATATCTGTGTTTTGTTTTAAAATAATGAGGTTTTTTATTTTTAAGACTGAAGGCACATTTTAAAATTTTATGCTTCTCACTGCTAGTAAATACCTATTCCATTACTTAAATTGAAATGGGGTTCAATAGCTTCTGTGGAGAAAATAATGGGGCCCCTAACAGAAAGAGACATCTTTTGTTTCCGGACAGAGGGAAACTGTGACAATTAGTATATGGTTTGCATTTTCGTATCAGTTCCAATTAGTAGGAAAAAGACTGTGTTATCTTAAATTTTCTAACTTTTATTTTTTATGTTTAAACTATATTTTACTAGGACTGGTCTCTTTACATTTTCAAAAAAAAGCATGAAATGCCTTCAGCATACTCCAGCAGCCACAGTGGGCTGGCAGCAGCTGACTGGCAAAAAGAAATGAAGAGGCACAGGATGGGGCTACTCAGTGTCCATGAGATCTTACATGGGACATCACAGCTACTTGGCTGCTCTGGCTTTACAGGACAAAGCAGGTGCTACTGACCACCCTTGCAGGGGGGAACATCAGCTGCTTTCCTGCATTGGAAGACTCAGCTCCCTGCCCAGGAAAACCAGGGGAGAGCACGTGATACAGGTCTTCCCCATAGACTTGCAGAAGATCCCACATGCTTAAAATAGGGGAGACTAAGGCAAAATTTGCATTTGATCCAGACCATATGTCAGAGCTCACCCTCTGAGAAGTCATAGGAACACAAAGCACCTCAAGCCATTTTCTGAATTAGCCCCTCAGTACTCCCCCACTTTGTCATCTACCAAACCTTTCCACACTCTCATAAGACTAAGGGTAAAAGTCTGTCTACAAAAAGTCTGGGCTTGAGTTTGTCACCACAAGTTTATCTATACCCTACAGAAATGGGACAATTACTGTCTATTTTGGTCACAGAATGAGAGATACTGTGCTCACTACCCTCCATTACCTGGAAAAGAAACCTAGGATGGCAAGGTCAAATCTAGGTTTCTCTGGTGAACACATCCTAAAATTAGCTCAAGTGTGATGGCTGTCCCCTGCATTTATTTCCACAGTCCGCAAGGGAGATGGCTCTACTGCATCTAATTGCAAAGCCCATGCATTGCACTCCTCCCTCTCCACCCAGCCATCACAAGCCGTCCCACAGCACCGCTGGATGACCCTGGAGCTGCTGTCCCCCACTTCACATTACGTAGCCCTACGCAGAAGGACTGCAGGCAGACAAGGCATCGCAGCTTAGTCCGTGTCTTTACTCACTAGCTGTGGTGCAGAGCCAAAGTACACACAGCTCCACCCCTGGTCAGCCCAGCGGACAGCGGCCTCAAAGCTGGAGAACAAGTCCTAGCTGCTCCTCCCTCTGGGCTCCCTGGGAATGCTGCCAAACCACTTTAGAAGTATCTTTACGCTAAACAACATTTTATAATGGTTATTGGAAAGCCAACTATTGTAAGGCCAAACAGATGCCAAACAGTGTCTCAGAGCTGATGCAAACACTGCCTGGAAGACCAGCACAATGATGACATTCTAAACAGTGGGATGGGAGTAATTTTCCATACTACAGCCTCACTCAAAGTAGCAAAATGTCCTGCCACTAACAGCTGTACCTCGGGGAGGACGTGAACTCTGGGTACTTTAACACTGTTTTTCAGCCATTGGGTAAATACCATTTGCCATTGATAATTTTTGCAGGTTGAAGATTGTACCAGCTGTACCCACAAATTATTTCCATGCCGTACAGGATACAGAGATGAGCGTGGAGACTCTGCAGGCTCCAATCTCCACCCAGCTCTCCTGTTAGCACCATGAAGTCTGGCTCAAGAGCTGGTGGCCAATTGACACCAAAACAGATCGTTCTGTATGGGCCATATCCAGCCTTGGTTAGGCAGACTGGTGTCCCTTGCATGTTCTCCTGTGTCCTCAACCTGGAGACAAGCTGATAAAAAAATTACTTGCATATCTCCCAGACTACTCTTCAGTCAAACCATCCATTTCACAGTCAACATAACAAAAGACAATTTTTTTTCACTTAGAACAGTTATTTAACTGTATCTGAACTACCATGTTATGCTATAGTTGCAATAATGTACGTTTTTTTAGCATTTACATCCACAGTGACATTCCACCAGTGCAGAACTGCAGAGGTTTCACTGGCCACACTCCAGAATGACACCCACTGCCTGTATGTCTTCTGTACATATTCTAGTCTTTGAAGACTTTGAGACACAAAACTGATGCTCTGGGCTGGTGCTTTCCAAACCTATGCATAGTTACTGCACAAAGCAACAGTGAATTATTTGGGGGTGGGGTCGATAATTAATCTTATCAGAAACAAAACATGGGGACTGAGAATGTACTATTTTCTTACACTTGTAGGAGAATAATAATATAATATAAGAATCACACTACAACGGGTGTCCAACCCATCTCATTATCATTGAAGCAGTTCCAGAACAAGGTGCTTCAGAGAAAAATCTTCAGCTGCTTGCACCAGTCACTCAAAAATCTGGAACTGCTTTATTATGTAGCAAAAAAAATGGTCTCTGCCTGGCAGCTTGTCATTGCTACTGTTTCTGTTTTATGTCCAATGTCAGTGTTTGTGTCACAGCAAAATTCCCTCCCTGGCAGTTAACAGTTTATTTCGGTAAATTACTCCACATATTTCACATACCAATTAACTCCCTTGTCTCTGTATACCTCCCATCGTAATTTTTTTGCCCCTAGACACTTAAATAGCTCACTCAGGCATTTCTAAGTGATCTTGAGTCTACAAAATGCTAGGGTTCCACAAGTCTTTCCAGACCCTCCAGGTCCTTTCCCACATTGGGAACATGCTGCTCTAATGTATGTTGGACCCCTTATTTCTTGATCTCTTTGTAGTTCAGTCTTCCATACTCACTTCATTCCTAAAAACATATTCCCCAGGATAAGCCACTCAAAGTGAATAGTCCCACAGCAAAAAATGGAAAAGAGATTCAGGAATCACCAAGCTTAATGGCCTGCAACATTGTAGCAAGCTTCTAGCCCCAAATACTACACAATAATGTCTATTATATGCCCCCTCCTGGAGAAGTGAAGACTCCATTTATAGCACCTTCCAGTGCTTAAAAGGGCCTACAGGAAAGCTGGAGAGGGACTTTTCACAAGGGCATGTAGTGATTAGACAAGGGGGTATGGCTTTAACATGAAAGATGGAAGATTTAAATTAGATATTCAGAAGAAATTCAAAGGTGGTCAGGCACTGGAACAGATGGCCCAGAGAAGCTGTGGATGTCCCACTCCTTTGATAAAGGCCAGGCTAGGCAGAGCTTTGAGCAACCTAATCTAGCAGAAGGTGTCCCTTCCTGTTGTAGAAGCCTAGAAGATAAGATGAGGATCCTCTGATTTTCATCATTCATTTCAACCACGAGCATCTGTGAATCTTGGGTGTTCCCCTTAAGGGGGGGATGCCACATCATGGCAGGGAGGTCGAAACTAGATGATCTTTACAGTTCCTTCCAACACAAACCATCCTATAATTCCATTATTCTATGTTTGTGTCATTCTGAGCCAAAATGCCAATTCCAAGATGTTTAACGCAAGAAAAAACGCCAAATGCTCCAGATGTCATAGTGAGCCACAGGAATAAAGCAGGAAAAGCAAAGATATCATCATGATCCTAAACTTTTGCCACAGAAGGCAAATTATTTAGGTAAAATGCCTTAATGATCTTGGGAGGTTGGCCATGGCACAGAGAAAGGGAAAAGAGAGGCCTAACAAGAAACATCACTATTCCTTGACAATTTTAATTCTTTCCTGACCACCAGTCAAGAGCCCACAAAATGAGCTCCCACATGCCAGCATCAGTATCTAATGCAGACCAATGCTCACCCCTACTGGCTTCTACAAACCTACTCCAAGTTAACAGCAACACAGGAAACATTACTCTCCAGAAGAGTCCAGATTGGGTAAACTGAGATCTGACTGGTGTGGTTTAGGGTTCTCACCCTTCATGGCTTACTGTTACAATGCTCTTGCTATTACCATTTCACCACCAACCAATTTTGAAGTGGTCTCTGTTTTATTACCCTAAGCTGAGCTATGGAAAAAGGCTGTATCTGAACTTCTCTGTGCTACAGTTTGCTGGTTCTAATACTCAGAATCAAAATGACTGTGCCAATTTGATGCTGCTTTTATTAGATTTTTCTCCCTTTTAAGCAACTGCCTCCTTCAAGTATGACTTTTCTTTTTATCAGAAACAGGAAAGAGGAGCTGGATAAATGACTGAATAATTACAGTTTCACACAAAAGTGTCACAAGTAGCCCAGCTACAAATATGAGACATGGAGTAACCTCTACAGTGCAAGAATTCTGTCCTGACAGCTCTGTTTTATTTCTTTCATCAAAGAATAAAAAGCATCAATCTGCAGCTTCAATAAGTCAGTCATATTGCAGCAGGTTAAACAGCAATTCCACAAGGGTAAACTGACCCAATTTGAAGCAGTGGGCACTCATCCAAAGAAAGAATACAGAAGGCAGAGTGTGAAATGACTGACTGACTCACTATATCAAAGTGAAATTTTTCAGTAACACATTAAAATGGAAAACCAAGAATTTCCACAGCAAAATAAAATGATTGATATTTATTTCCCCTAGTTCTCAACTTTTTCTGGAAAACTGAAGTCTCTCAAATATTTTAATTTCAATGAATCAGCAAATTCCACTTTCAAAGGTTTTAGATCTTTCTGACTTGCTCTAATTACATTACTTTGTGAATCTGGGGGGTATTAGGAAGATTAGAAAGAGCTAGCTGATATGACAGGGGGGTATGAAGAAAAAGGGATTTTTTTTTTCCCACCAAGCATATAATTAAGATGCAAAACTGCATCTGAATCATATTCCTGCAGCTCTGTTCCCTGCTCTGCATGATATACCCCAACATTTTCTTCTCTCAAAACAAGAAATATGCTCATGGCTGGCAAAGGAAGAAGGATAATAAACTGAGTTCAAGAGCTCCTTCAGTGTATTTCCAAGGTCTTACATTTAATATGCAGAGATGCTGCTTGAATATTTTTCCTCAAGAGGAGTACATCTGTTCAATTTGCTAATTTACTTAACTGCTTGAAAGTGACAGGGTTCCCCAAAAAGCTATAGGGAAAATAAATTTACACCTTTTCCCTTAAGCTCCTTTGAGAAACCCAGACCTACTGTATCATCCCTCCTTTCTTTATCAGGCTACTCATGGTGTCCCCCACTCCCAGTGCTGGTGGCAATGTGGGGACAGCAAGTGGGCACTGTAAGCCAAAACACACTTCAAATTAGGCCCCATCTTTGTCAAGCACGGTCTGTAAATTCCTTAAATCACCAGTCAGCTTCCTCAAAATAATTCATATGACATTTATTTAAAAAAATGAAACCGGGAACAACTCATCCTTGAGGACTCCAGGCCAGCTCATTTCATGCTGAGTTTAATTTTTAATGCTAAATATACACATGAAAATGCAGTATTGCCTCATAAACTCACCTCCTGCATTCCCACTTTGGCCAGTCACCCCCACATCTCACCAAATCCTCACACATTATCTGTTTTCCCAATACTCCTCCTTCCTATCACCCCAAGTTTTGTTACAACTCTTTCTGGCCTGCATTTTGGCTCCTGAGGGCGTACATAACTGGCGATGGACATCTGTTGTGGTGGTCGCTCTCTCTGCAAGCATCATTTGTACCCAAGCTAACACTGTATTGGGGCAGGAAAAGAAAAGAGGAACTAAATAAGTGCATTACAAAGAGTGCATCATCACTGTGCAGCCAGATGTCAGCTGAACTTTCAAATATAAGGTCAACAATTGTTCAATTGATTTTTATGCAATATGTTATTACTTACAAAATAAATTCAAAAAAGAAACCACTGAGTTGACAATGCAGTATTTTCCCAACCTACCTTCTCAAAAGAAAAGACATGCTGCATAATTCTACCATTTCCATATAAATTTAAGGAACCATAATTAAAATAATTAATCAATAACTATGTTCAACAGTTCCATGCCTACAGCAAAAAAAATTATTTCATTGCTTAAAATGCTGAAAGTTAAACAAACAAATTGAGTAAACTTTGCCCTCAGCTCTAAAAAGCAACTGATCCAGTGGAGCTACTGCATATTCAAGAGACCAAGAAAAAAGCCGACTGAGAAAAGGCATTGGAAAATCACTGTGAACTCTTACCAGAAGGTGTGACCAGCAGCTACAAGTCTGTCCCCTTTCCCCACCCAACCATTCGAAGTCTTTTCTAGGAGCAGGGTCAAAACAGATGCTACTGTCTTCCCAACTGTAAAGCAAATATCTTGAATAATATAATCCCAGTGGTGTCAACACTTTCTAGCCCTTAATAAGAGCACTGAACTGATCAACCTACAAAAGGATTCCTGGGTTGACTTTTAGACTCACAAAATTGCAAGGCATTTCCATAGTATGGTCTCTTCCAGCCAATTTTGAACCATTCAGCTGTCTTTAGGTGTGTGACTAAAATCAAAAATCAAACCCCAGCTGTCCACATGAGACCTAATGTGCTAGTAACAAAATGATCATGTGCAGACTGAAGTGACAGTCCCCTGGCAATGTGCACGGCTCCCTGTCAGCTCCCCCCACTGCTGAAGAAAGTGTTGAAGGGTGTCTTGCAGCACATCCCAGCCTTTCAGCCCCCAGGCTGGCCAGATCCTGAGATGTGCAAAAGCCCCTGTGCTTCCCATCATGCAGATATCACAGAGATCCAGCTGTCTGGTGGCACCGGGACCACCTGTGGCCCCACTCCCTCAGTTCCCATACCAACTGCTGTAAACAGCATCTGTAAAGATTTCAGTAACTGGGAGAATTTCAAATATGAGTTGGGGCATCTTTCAGAATCAAAACAAAACTAAGCTTTAAACTTCTGTAATTCCTCGTAATATGTAACGCTATCTCTTGTGAAACACAGAATGATGAAGCAACACAAATGGGCTTCAATGTGGCCAAATCCAGACTTCTTACTTATTCTTACTCTAGCGTACATGTCAAAGGACCCTCTCTGACAAATTTCCAGGATGACACACCAAAAACTTAACAAGCCTGGCTTCTTATGAGTGTTTTGTCCTCTCAGATTAGAGGTGAAGCTACAGGCACAGATGTTGCCATCGCTGATAGACTAAAAAAACTGTTTACTGTTAATATAGATTGCATTTTGTTTTTTTCATTGAATGATGTTCTCAGACCATGTCTTCTATCATTCTGTTATGAATTTTCAGGCAAAGAGGAAGATTTCATTTCTACTGGTACTGGCACTGCCACTGCCACCAAATGCATCAAGTTTATTTTCCCAAACTGCTCGAGCTGTCTTAAAAGATTTTTGTTCCAACCATTAATACTGAAAGGCCATTCATGCAGCTTTCTTCCAAAGCTATCCATGACATCTTAGAGTCAATCTAACTGTATTGATATCCTTTTGTGTGTGTATGTATACAGTATTTAAACTCTGAATTTTCTTCCTGCCATTGATATTTATGTCCAGGAGTATTTACAGAGAACATCAGTGTGGCTCTAATTCCTTCCCTTCCTTGGTATCGTTCATCTTCTACTCATCCCATTTTATCAAAGCTTGCAGTCCCTTGCAATAGCCAGTATCATTTTCTCCTTTTGTACTTAGTTATTCTTCCTTCTTCACAGCTCACCTCTTTCTGCTGACATGTTTTCTCTCATGTGAAGTAATTCAGCTGTTCTCCAGAAGCCAGTCTCTTATTTCATGGTCATGTTCAATAAGTCACCTTCTCATTCAGAGATATGGCCAATCTTCATTTCAGTAATTTCCAAAAGATCCTGATATGTTGTCTACAACCATATTCTTCCATTCCATTCTTCTGATTTAATCTAAAATCAACATTCACAGTTTTACCTGTGACATTTTTCTATATGCCTTGGCAGGCAAATATGCAAGCATGAGTAGTTTTTATTTAATACTTAGAAGTGGTGACACATGTCCTAATATTGCTACAACCTGTCATAGAATCACATGGATTGGCTTGGAAGGGGCCTTAAAAGTCATCTAGCTCCAGCCCCACTGTCATGGGCAGGAGGGACACCTTACACTAGGCCATGCTGCTCAAAGCCCTGTTCAACCTGGCCTCATCCTTGCACACCCCCTCTATAGAGAGGTCACCCCCTCTATTTCTTTAGAAGTGTGTCTTCGTAATTTCCTCTTATTATTACCATCTTGGGAAAAAAAACAGAAGAAATTCTCCTGTGTACATTTCTTTACCTACAAGTCTATACAAGCGGACTCCTTTGATTGCTGGCTTCTTGGCTCTTTTTAAACTTTGCAAACATTAGCCTTGCACCTTCAGACTAAGTTCATCAGATCTGTTCATCAGCAACAACCAAACACACAAATCACACATGGTTGCAAGGATTAACAAACTGCCTTTAAACTCTACCAATTACTAACTGAAATCTGCAAGACTTCAGATTGAGCTAAGCGAAGTACAGATGTGTCTATATACACATTTCTGTTCTTTCCTGTTTCTCCCAAAGTAAGGATATGCATCACAGTAACCAAAATAATTAAAACAAAATGCCTCTAAATACCTACATCCTGCCTGCTCTTTATCTCTCTCCTCATGGTCACTGCTTGCCAACGTTGCCACCAGCTGTATTGACATATTCACGGCTTCAAACTAGTTGAAGAAATAGTGAATGATGGGAGTGGGGGGGAATGTTTTGTTCTTCAGAGTATACTGGGAAGGAGATGGCTGCTAGGGAAGAGTTAATAAATGTGAGGAACAAACCTAAAGTAAGCCAAATTTCAACCAAACCAAGAGAAATCAGAATCTGACCTTCTAGAAGATGGGAACACGCTGAGTGAAACAACCTTCTCTTACATGACAAAGTATTTCTCCCTTAGAGAAGACAACATTTTCAAAAGAAAGGATATTCTCTGCACTTCCAGCCTACTGATGGTTGTAGAACAGAGGTTTCTACTTGACCTATCAGAGGAAAAGCTCTACGAGCTCCTAGCTTTCAGACAAAAGGGAAAGGCAGGCACTAAAAAATGGTGGACTAACTACAATATATGTTTTACTAGCTTAATTTTCCAGGTCCCAAGTACTGGTAGGAATTATGTCCATTAACTGCCTTCAAGGACTGGAAACAGTCCGTAGAAACAAGGTGAAATGGAAAATGGAAAAGTTTGTAATACAAAGGAATAAACAGTAACGTGAGTTCTACCACATACTTCATTTTGGATTTCCCAAAGCTATAACAAATACAGGATCTCTTCTGCTTGAGGAAAGAGGTTGAAGGGGACAACAAAGAATATCTCACATTTTGTGAGGCTTTATTAATGCAAAATGAAACACTATCAAGGAGCTTTACACTCATGTATCCAGTGAGAATTTATCAGATGTGAATTCTATGTTGCCAATCTAAATGGCCCATCTGTATCAAACTGCTGTCAACCACTAGTCATGATCTTTCCAGCACTGAGCAGAGCCCTGCCCAACATGAATAACTGCTGTTTAAAAAGGTAGCATACTAGACTACCTTGGACAGGAACCAGAAACATCACCTAGGTACCTCCAGCAACAGCTACAAACAATTAGAAATCAGGTAAGTGGCACTTAAAACAAGACATGAAAATACAGATTTGGGGCTGCCAATAGAATTTACCAAGATTCACAGCTATACAGCCACAACTACCAAGCACTAAAAAATTCATAGTGAACAGACTCTTAAGAAATTCTCATCCTCATAATGAACAGCAAAAGAGTTGAGGAGGGACTTAACATACCTACAGGCTTGACCTGCTTTTCTTCTACACAGGAGGCACACAAATTCTGCTTCTATCCCACTTCAGTCACTTCAGTGTGGTCTTTCCAGGTCCTGCCTGTTGAGTTTTGCTAAGATTGCCTATAATCTTTAAAAGCTTTTCAAGTCGTGGAACCCCTACACTCGAGGAAGGTCCACTCTTACTCTTCCACAGTAACACTTTATTTTCCATGCAGTCCTGGGTATTTCTATGAGTAAAAATCACAGTACTCTGTAAAGGTAACAGATTCAAATTTTTGTTACAGTGGAATATTTGAAAACAACAATCCTTTTGCAAACAGGTATGGAATCAGGTAGGAATGGCAAAGTTGTGTATTCAACCTCTGGAGCTAATTTTAATAAAATGAGCATTCTTGAAACCAAAACTACTCTGTTTATCACATTTTAAAATTAAACTCAATGCATTTTTTTCTTTTAATGATTAAAGCTTGAAAATTGTTCGTTATAGCTTTTAATATGATTTGTGAACATAGTGTAACTTTTGGTAGCTACTGGCACAGGAAAATGCAGCATCAGACCTGAACTGCACTTCTTTGTCAAATCTGGTATTTGAAAGAAACCTGATTCAAATGATTAATGAGTAGAATAATCACTAGTGCAAAATATATACCACCCAACTGATACACAAACACAGGTAAGAATCAATTTCTTCTTTGTTCTTCTTTGAATTACACCTTAAGAAAGCAAGAACAGGAAAAAAACACTATTACTTAGAAGTATTTCTCCTTTTTTCTAAAAATTAGGTATGTCTTCACAACTATGATGAGCTGTGCTACTTTCAGGAAAATCCCAAACCATTCCATTTGCACTGAGTGAAAGTTTGAGGGCTGTCTGAATTTTGAAAGAAATAATAGGGACCAAGAAAAGACCCTTCTCCTGTGCTGTAATTACTGATACTTTATTAGGTTTAGCACTGAAGGTCAACAAAAGACTACTTACCTTTTGTTTTGGAAAGAGTTTTGGAACAGAAATCAGTCTGTTGCTATGTGACTGGTTTCCAGGCAGCAGTTCCACTCACTTCTTCAGGGAAACGATGTGTTCTTCTGTTTCTGCAAATGCTGTTTATATTGAGTAAACCCAAGTATGTTCAAGTCAGACAACATACTGTGAACCATTAATGAAAAAATGCATTTGCAAAAACCAGAACATAATACACTGACCTCTCTCAACTCCTATCTGGAGAAAGAGATGCATCATATACATGACAGATTGCTGGCATTACATTTTCTGGCTGTTGACTTGAGAGAATGCCAACTTTCATGAAATAAACTTGATCCATTCCATTTATTTCATGAATAAACATGAATAATTCCCTCCCTTTCTTACCACATTTGAAGGGCTTAGACACATCAAAAGCGACAAGTGTCAGTAGAAACACTCAAAAAGGGTGAAATTTTCACTGAATACAGATCAATATCCCTCAAGAATACACCAAGGATGCATTAATAAAAACATTTTTCTTACAAGTTTTTTACACTTTTTTATCTGGTCCTATCTATAAAAAAGTGTCTCTGTCAATTTAGCATCTGTTATGACTCACTTAAAGAAGTTCAGAAAAATGAGAGGTAATTAAAAAATTAGTACAATATGATGAAATCCATTCAAGCTGGATTCAAACATCATTACTTAAACTTCATTTCCCTGTTTTCACCAGCTCCAAATTGAACAACCTAAATTGAATCAAACTCTTATTTGATTATTTCTTCAGATAATAAATAAGTCGCTCAGAAAAACAAAGCCCAAAATCCACATTTATATCTGATGAATTTTAAAGAACTTGAAGGAAATTTATTTTGCCTTTTAACATAATTAGCATCCAATAAAATAAATTAGGATGAATCAGCTTCACTAGCTTTAGCTTTCCACTTATGTGAGACTTTGCTTTGAATTAATGCAGAGAGAAGACACTTAAAACTGCATATAGTAAATAAGGGGGAAAAAAGTCAGAAACCACGCATATTAAGAGCTAGTCTGCTCATTTGCAAAGAGCCAAATGACAATATTCTAACTTCATAAAAAAACAAATGTTCTGCAAGCTCTATTTCCCTGGAAATAAATACAATACAAGAATGACAAAGAGAAGGAAAGGATTAAGAAGAAACAAGGGATCAGACCTTAAGACATAAGCAGCAAAAGGTTATATAACTGAAAGGGGGTTTTCTTTGTGTGTGAGGATTCAGTCACATCTTTTCTAGGAAGTCTATGACGACTGTATCTCCCAGCAACACCGTCCAGTGCTGCACACCTCCTGCCGTTTATGCGATAAAGCACTACTGCTGTGCACCCTTCTGATACAAACCATGGCTGTGCATGCTCCCAAAAAGTGACCAAACTCACCTACAAAATTATACAACCCACAGACACACATTAAAGAACATTCAAGTTGCAAAGTCAATTACTCAAGAACCATGTAAGGCAATTTAATTTGCATGTGAAGTGTAATTCACTCTTTACCATATATGGTGGAACCTAATCTTTCCTTACACAATTGCACACACTTTCTCTACTGATATCAGGCTGTGAAGAAGCCATACCATGTAGCTTACTCCTACTTCACTGCTTGTACAAGTTGAAAGGTCTAATATCAATATGCTACAGAGATGTAAAAAGAAAAAGGAGGATCTCAGTGCTAAAGCTGTTCACTCCTCTGTGCTGAAGAGCTGGGCTCCACCTCTGCTCCACCTCTGCTCCACCTCCTCCTCCACGTCCCAAGAGGGCTGTGAGCATTTCTGCACTTATTGCATGTCTCTGATTTTCTCTGTAGGCGATTTGAGATTTGGGGATCATAATATAACTGTCCAGCATAGTACAAAGATCACATGCCAGGAAAAGGGCACTAACGACCACTGGACACTTGGGGTCTTAACTGCATCTGTTTAAGTTAACTGTTTCAGTTCCTCATTCATAAAACATGGGGAAAAAACCTAGTATCTTGCTGCCTTACACTGTGTATGAAAAGAAATGTCCCGTAATGTGAAAATTCTGACTGATAGTCACTGGGACAAAAATAAATACTAAGGTTCTGTCACTAAAGCAAGTATTGGTAGACCTTACTGGTTTAGTTATACTTTTTACATGGTGTGGGCAAGACTGTGCCTCAGTTTCTCATTGGTTAAATAGAAAAGCATCTTCCTTCACAGAGATTTTATGAGAACAAGCACATGCTTGAGATTATGAGGGACTCTGATACTATGGTGAAGCACGATATATTCAAGCATCAAACACGGCCAAGTACACACCATGGTAACTAAATGAAGAGCTTAAAGTTTTCAGGACAAGGAATGTAACCTGAAATTTTACCCACATTTTCCCCATCTATATTTTCCCTCTGACTTATTTGTAAAAACTTAAGAATGCTGAAGTAATACAGAAAGTGGAAAAAAGCCGAATAAGGCATGCACTGGATGTTTTCTTCATGCTCACATCTAAGGTACGATACTCATTAGGATATTACTCCTGCTTGTAAGTGTATGTTGAGCAGATGGACATTACTAGAATTTGTGAATATATATTACAGTACAAGAGATCATGCCTAAATGACCACCCCATTCCAATTAGGCTGAATCCTTTCTCCTCTCACTGGAAGGATCTGTACACACTTCTACTTAATTCTCTCTGAAAATCCATAAGGGTTGCTCTGAGCAAACATTACAATTACACCATACAGATATACTGAATAAAAATTATACATAGCAAACTACTTGTGCCACTTACAAGACTAACTAGGGAACTCAGGGTGTCTTTTCCCAAAAAGGGCTCACACTAAAAAACCCTCATCCTTTCTCAAGAAAATGTCTCTGTACAACATTTTGGCCACCTCTAGCATCTCCATTAACTCAGTAAGACTTTTTTATCAAATACATGAATTCCCTTTACCCTTGTATTAAGTGGTTAAACCTCAGAAAGTCAGCGCTGGATTGGCACAGTCCTGGGACTGCAGACCCTCACACACCCAGAATAGCAATTGAACGGCTGCAGGCAGAACTGGGCATTTCTGCAAAACACAGAGTTCTTTAACTCTCCACTTCTCCACCGACTCAATCGCAAAGTTCCTCCCTCACGCCTTGGGTTTCGCCTCCTTTGCCCATAGATCTGCTGCCCGCACTCTGTCGGGCACATGGATTTGTTTTCTACGCCAGGCTCCGACCAGGGGACGGGTGTGCCAACGGGGCGGGCTGGCACGGCCAAAGAGCCGTCGGGGCCCCTTCGCGCCAGCCGCCATTTACCTGGAGCAGGTGGTGGGCCGCCAGGTAGCCCAGGCGCGGGCCTCCCTGCACGCCGGGCGGCAGCCGCCCCGTGCCGTAGCCGTGCCAGGCCACCACGTACGGGTTGTCCATGGTCAGCCAGTAGCGCACCTGCCCGCCGAAGTGCCGGAAGCACAGCTCGGCGTAGTCGCGGAAGAGCTGGGGTAGGACGGGGCTGGCCCAGCCGCCGAAGACGTCCTGCAGGGCCTGCGGCAGGTCCCAGTGGTACAGGGTGACGACGGGCTCGACGCCCACCTCCCGCAAGCGGGCCAGCAGCCGCCCGTAGTGCGCCAGCCCGGCGGGGTTGGGCGGCGCCGTCCCGTTGGGCAGCAGCCGGGCCCAGGACAGCGAGAAGCGGTAGTGCGAGACCCCCAGGCGCCGCAGCCCCTCGACGTCGCGGAACAGGTTGTTGTAGCTGTCGCAGGCCACGTCGCCGCCCACGGGGCCCGGCGGGGCGGCCCCCGACGGCGTGGCCGGGCGGTGGGCGAAGGTGTCCCAGACGGACGCGCCCTTGCCGCCCTGGCGCCAGCCGCCCTCCGTCTGGTAGGCGGCGCTGCCCGCGCCCCAGAAGAAGCCGTCGGGGAAGGTGTCGTGGAGGAAGAGCTGGTCCTGCGGGTAGGGCAGCCGGGAGAAGCGGGACCAGGTGCCCGCGCCCTGCCCCGGCGCCCCCAGCCCCGGCTGTCCCAGCAGCAGTAGCAGCGGCAGCAGCAGCGGCGCGGCGAGGGCCATGCTCCCGGCGGGGCTCCGCGACGGCGACTCCCAGCTCCCCGCTCCCCGCCGCCCCATTTTATCTCACCTCGCGCCCCCCCCCGCTCCCGCCCCGGTGGGGACGGCCATTAATAATTACCTCGGAGCTGCCGCCTGCATCCCTCCCTGCCGGTTCCATCGGGGAGAGCTGCCGCCGGGGCCGGGAGCCCAGGGGTGAGACGGGGCGGGCGGGGAGGAGAGTGGGGAAGCGGGGCGTGGGCTTCTCGGGGTGAGGTGGACCCTCTCGCCGCCTCAGGGTGCCCGTGTGTATCCCCACTGCCCCTTGAGGGCGGAGATCCCGGTCCGCGGGCGGCAGACGGGGTCCCGCAGCCCTTCGCTCGCCCGGCCAGGCGTCCGTAAGTCGCTGAGACTCCGGTGCACCCTCGGAAGCGGGACCTTCGCCGCTGCCCTGCACCCTTTCCTCCCTTCGGAAGAGCCCGCGGAGAGACTCGACGGCCGGATCCGCCCCTCCCAGGGGTTGAGCGTAGCCCCATCCTGTCCCTCGCTGCAGTGCCGCCGTCGGGGAAGTCTGTGGGGCGGCGGACCCTGCGCCGGACCGAAAGGGGAGAGCGATCGCGGGGCTGGGGGGGAGGGAAGGCGAGGAAATAAAAACGCTTTTCCCTTCACTCAGTGTTTCTGTCGTGCTGCTTGAGTAAGACACATCGCACCTGCGAATTCTCATGTAGCAGCAGTTGCAGAGAAACTCGTTGTCCAAGGACAGCATATACTCACTCCTCTCCTCCCGCTCCCCGAGTATTCATGGGCGGTCACCTCCCAGTAACAACACTTTTCTTTCCTGGAGTAGGAGGTTGGTAAATTTGGTTGCTTGCTGCATACAAAACAAGTTCCAGTTAAAAATGCCTCACGGGTCTTTACAGAGAGGAAGAATATCAAGCTAAGTTTGATTACTGAGTTACATTTCGTAACCAACTGAGCAGGCGTGAAGCATGGACTGCTCTTTAAAGGCAGGTCTCAAACTGCCCTTTTTGTCTTCTTTGAACAGAGCAATTCACCCAAGACTGTCAAGCAAGAAACAGCCCAACACATTGCAGAACCCGCTGTATATTAACAGGATTTGGGACACCTAAGAATAAAACACATCTATTAGACAGGCTGTTAGGTACAGGGAGATGTTCCCAAGACATAAGGCAGTCGGTCAACTACAGAATGAAGGCATTTAGATAATTTCATTTTAGTTTTAGAAAATAAACGCCCTCAGGGGAAAATTACAGGTAATCACTAATAATGAGTCAATGGATTAAATGCCAGTTGTGAATTAATGAAGGTTTCCTTTATTCACAGGATGCAGGCAAGGCATTTGATGTGCCCATTTCTAGAACTTCCAACTTTCACCTTTTCTGCACTGATCCGGATCTGTTTGTGGGGTTGATTTGTGCTGTTTTTAAAGAGACCAAAGCTGTAGTGGACAGGATTTGAGTTAGTCTTCCATTGTTGGCAATTAATTAGTTGCTTGTTAGGTTATGGAGATCTGAACAGTCCAGGGGACCATCAACAGCCCTTCCCTAGGGGAGGAACTTTGTGGGGTGGGAAAAGGAGGTGGCAGGCCCAGAACCAAGGCTGGACATTGGCTTCCAGGAGTGAGTTTGGGATACAGTCTGACAAGGTGCTGAAATTCAATTACAGCCTGAGTAAATGACAACTTCAGGTACAACAACAGAAAAAGGTGTTAGCATCACCTGCTAGTTACTTGCAGAAACTGGAGATTAGTTAAGTGCACTGAGCCATTGCTGCTATTGTCCCTATGCAAGGAGTGAAACGCCCGGCTCCCACGCACCTGCAGACCTGATTTTAAGGGAAGTGTAATGCCTTCGCTGGATCTCTGTGACAAAGTATTTTAGAAAGCCGGGATGTACAGGCATGTCTCAGAAACACCACAACCTAAGACAGGGTATTAGTGATGCCAAGTCTATTGCTAATATTTAAGGGAAAAAAAAAAATCTTGGAGTATATAGGGACACAAGAGATTTTGAAATACATCATGGTACATTCTCTTTCAATTTGCTAATTATTAACTAAAACCTAGATCAATTATATTTGTACTTGGGCAGCACCAATAAGTAGTCACTAAACAGAAGCTCCTTCATTAGGAGCTTATTTCTTCCGGAGCCTGTCAACAGTCAAGGGAAAGAAATGGCCTCATGGCGTTACTCTAAGTCAACCTAGATGAGATCTTTGTCAACTTCTGAAGAAGGCTAAGTTATCCAAAAACTGTCCAGGAACCCTATAGTGACTGTACTCCTGAGGCAAGAAGCCCATTTTTGTGGGACAAAATCTGACCATAAGTTGGTGGCACAAAGCTATCACTTCAGCTGTCACTTTACCTGCATGTCTGTCAGGTGAAAGATTTATTCTTTTGTGTGTGTGTGTGTGTAAATTACATAAAATGTACAACACGGCCTCCAGTTCCTTAGTGTTGTTTTTGCTTTTTTTCTTAGAGAGAGAGCTTGTTTTCATGTCTTAGGACAACACAATCACCAACTGCTCTGAGCTAATTTTTTTTTTTTCCTAGCAGACAGCCTAACAAACTCTGTCCAATATTAACCATGCAGAAAGGTCAGCCAAACACTTGCAGACATCCAGGTCTCCCTCGTTGCTCCTTGAGTTCAAAGTGTGGCTCCATTGTGTCTGTGTTGCTGAGCAAGCACATTTTCAATTCTGCCCCAGGTAAGCAGATAGGATTTGACTTTCAGACTCTTTGTATTGGTGATTATGTAACATTCAACTTTTGATAATATGTATCATGTATAATACTGTGTTATTATCATCTTCCTTCAGGCTGTGCTGAGATTTTCTTTGCTAGGTGTGGAGTCAGTGCATGGAATCAAACTCAACAGCACTTCTGTTTATATCCCAAAGAGACTGAATCTTCTGGGATACTTAATTTTAGGTAACATAATTCTATTACTGCTTTAGATTATCATAACAGCTTTCCCTGAGGTAATACTGGGCTTCAATGCAGCAAACCCCCTCATCATTTTAAGATCTCCACAGAAGAGCTGGAAGCCATACACCAGTAGCCTTCATGGTGGAACAAGTAGTCTCAGTGGCTAAAAGCACCATCTCCTGTTTTAATGCCTTTTTTCTGTTCACAAACTGGCTGTATGGCATACAGCCAGTTGAAAATAGCCTTGTGTAATAGATTTGCAGTCTCAGCCTTGCATCTCAAGACACAAAAGTATTTGTTAACACTGGGAAAAACTGCTTTAAAAATCAACACCTAATTAAGACTTGAGCGTTTTCTCTGCTGCTGCTCTCACTGAATAATAGTACTAATTCTTTATTCTCTCTGTTAAATGCAAGCTGCTAAGATGTCAAATTTTACTTCTACTTCTTCATCAATAGCTGTTTCCAGTGGAAAGATGTCCAACAGCATTCTAGATTTACCTTCTTCATCCCTGCCAGAACTCCACAGACTACAAGGCAAATAAGCTCTTTCTCAGTTTTCTGAGAGAAGAAGTTGCAAGTCCAGTTTTCTTGAAAAAATGCAGCCTTCCATACCCGTTCCTTTTTTCTCACGTGATCACACTACTTGCATTCACTGTGCACTCAGAACTACTTTAGAGACAGCTAGTAACTGATTGTATTGAAATTAGAAACAGGGTGTTGTCAGGCTCAAAATACACCTGCTGATGTAATAAATGCAGTGCTGTGGAATGCTTGGGAAGATGTTGAATCCTTCTCTCTCTTATCTGTAAGTACCAAGTCACTCTCATCTCCACTTCTTTCCAATACCTTATTCTGAATCATGGGCACTCTAGTCATCTCCTGTTTCAAATTATTTTTTTCTCATAAAGAACTCTGAATTAGTACTCTTTTATTGTGTGGCAGGATCTAGCATGAGGTGGAAAATTAGAAACCTAAACTTTAATCATTTCCTCATTACACTTTTGTAACTGTGTCTCCAAGAAATGGGCAAATCCTGAACATCACTTTGTAGGAAAAGTGGAACTCCAAGTACCTTGGCCCTTCTTTCTTTTCATGGCAACAGGGAGTAAATTCAAGGCAGGCCTAGAAATTTATGTTTTATTCACTTGGGGCACAGATGAAAATGCCATTGTAACCTGGGAGGTGACATGTGGTGTCTGGATGCTTCCTTGTGCCTGCATGGCAGGAGTTACAAAGCTTTCCAAGTCTTGCAAACCATCCATCAGGAGACCCCATTTCAATCCCTGAGACATAAAAAGTGATGGGAAAGGGAAAAAATGTGAAATGCCATCTTGGAATGCCATTAGGAAATCACATCTTGGAAATGCTATCTCTCAATCATGGGAGGCTACAAACACTTGTAGACAGGTTGTAGATAATCTTCCTGTCTTCAAAAGTGCCTTCTGAATGGGTAAAAGAAGGGATGAACAAAGACACAAGGGAAAAGAAGCTGGCTCTCTCCTAAGAAGGGGGATAATGAAGAGATGGATACAGTCTCACTCTTCTAGTCCTGGGCAGCAGATATGGACTTGTCTGGCAAGAAGAGTCCAGAGCTGAGGGAGAAGTGAAAGGACAGAAGAGTGCTCCTTGCCAACTCCAGCCATGCAGCTCATGAGCCACAGGCTTCAGTCAGTTTTTAGATGGGCATGGAACCCTGACAGCAGTGGCTGAAGAAATAGACACGTTTCCATAGGGTCCGCTGAGCCTGTGTGAACAAGTGATGGTGGATGTCCAGGGAAATTACAGGCCAAACATGGAGTTGCCTAATGAATGTTGGCACTTTTAGGGTAAAAAATCCTGGAAAGCAGGTGACTGGATCACTCACAGGGGTGAAATAGATCTAAAAATTTAGATGAGATCTGGAGGAACTGGATCTCAATGCTAAGAGTTGCCCACCTGTGAAAATTGTGGTCTGTGGTCTCTGATGTAGCATAAAAGGACCAGAAAGATAATTTCATTCTTCTCACTCCTTCTTTAATTTCTATTTGTGATACGCTGTTATCATTTTGGAACCAATTTCATTCAGTCTTCACAGGATGGCTCAAAAACTTGAATCCTGTGTCTTAGTCTAGAGCTGACAGCACTCTGGAGACATGTATGGTGACTTTTCATACACAGTTATACTATCTCTTCAGTTCAGGCACAGCTGAAGCATTTCCCTTCACTCTTCAAATTCCTGCTATTTTAAAACTTCTGCCAAAATGCCACATCTTCTATGAAAAGAAAGATCCACAGGGAATTAAATTAATAAATAAAAAGCACTACTATTATAAAAATGAAAATGCAATGCTGAGTTTTATGTACATGAAAGTTGAAAATTTTATGCATTAAATTCAGTGAGGGAAGAATATGCTGCAAAATTGCTTCTATCATCATATCTTTAGATCACTTTCTGTAGGTAAATTGATAAGAATTGCTCCTGTACTTGCTAAATCTGTATTTCAATAAGCACTTGAATGACAACTCAGTTCAGATACTTATTTCTTGTTGGTTTCAGCTCATGAAAATATTGGTCTCATTTACTACAAGGCAAAGACTGACTCACAAAGAAATAGGATTGGTTTAAAGAACTACTGTAGTGTGTTAATTCTTTGTAAGATTTTCTGCCTAAATGACTCTTTTGCAGTTAAGAGTTATATCACATTAAACTGAACTGAGATGAAACTTTGTAAACTAGTAATTTAAAATATATTGCACTAAGCTGCTGCATCACTAAATGTACAGGCAACACTGGCTGCAAATGCATAAACATTTTTCAGGGCTACATTTATATGATGTTCTTTAATAAACACAACTATTATATTATACAAAATCAATTTCCACTGAAGAGCAAAAATTTAGTCTCGGTTTTGCGTGAAGTGTGTAGTACTGAAATGTGATTTATAGTCAACAGAGAAGTCATTTAGTCTTTTAGTGCTGATTTGTACTAACATAAATGTACTTGGGAGCCATTTCCAGTTACTCTACCAAGGCTTTACTCCTGTGTTTCCAAGACTGGGTCAAGACCATCAAGACATTTATTACCAAAACAGTAAATATGCGCAGTTACACAGGGTCTGCCTCTTCAAATGTTGTTGAGGAGTTGAACTAGATTAGGCCAACCAAGGCAGAGTATGCTGCAACAGTCCAGACTTGAAAAATAGACCCTTCTAATGAAAGAAAAAGAAAAATACCTTTACAATTATTGCAATGAATTTCACCTCTGAGATATGAAAGCATAGATGCATGGCCAGTAGCCATTTTGCATTAAGTATTTCTTCACAGCTGCTACCCAGAATTGGTGCAGTACTTCAATAACTGAAAGTCTGATAATTTCCATAGTAAGTAGGCTTCCAGCAATGAAATTTAAAGTTTGTACCTGGGCAGCCAAGTAATAAGAAGTTTGTGGTCAGTTCATCACACATTTTCTCTGCTGCTCTTTCCTCCTCAGGGAGAGGACTCCTCACGCACTTTCCCTAATCCAGCATGGGGTCCTGCCCATGGAAGACAGTCCTCTATGAACTTCTCCAGCATGAATCCTTCCCATGGGCTGTAGTTCTTCATGAACTGCTCTAATGTGGGTCCCTTCCATGGGGTGTAATCATTCAGGAACAGGTTGCTCCAGCATGGGCCTCCTCTGGGGTCCTGCCAAGAAACTTGCTCTGGATGAAGCCTCCCTGGGCTGCGGGTGGATCTCTGCTTCCCTGTGGACCTCCGTGGGCTGCAGGGGCACAGATGGCCTTCTGCATGGTCTTCACCACAGGCCACTGAGGAATGTCAGCGCTGCTGCCTGGAGAACATCCTCCCTCTCCTTCTCCACTGGCCCTGGTATCTGCGGGGCTGTTCCTCTCACATATTCTTACTCCCCTCTCCAGCTGCAATTACTCCTCCATATAATTTTTCTCCTTCATAAATCTGTTATCCAATGGGTTCTACATCCATCACTGATGGACTTAGCTTGGCCTGTACCAGGTCCATCTTGGAGCTATCTGCATTTGCTCTGTTGAACATGGGTAGCTTCTGGCAGTTTGCACAGGAACCACCCCTGCTACCAAAACCTTGCCACAAAAGCCCAGTACTTTGGTAATTCCACATTAATGTCCAGGGTCCTCAAGGCATCTCAAAAGATGCCTGTGTTCAGGTAACTGAATTGAGCCCTTGACAGTTCAAGGCAATCTAAGCAATGTAATATGTGCAGCCTAGAAAGTGATTCAGCTCAGCCTAAAGTAAGCACTAAGGAGATTCACCTGCCCAAACATGTGTGCCTGGTCCTGTGTCCAGCAGCCAGCCCATGGTCTCTGGTATGTCCACATCGGAGTTGCTGATATTGCGCAGAGGACTTGCTTTCATCTTCCTACCTATGGCTGAAATGACTTCTGGCTAAGTATCCTACCTGTCCAAAATAATACAAGTCACATGTAGATCTTGTGTTATATCCACCAGCTTTGGGTAGATGATATGGTGACTCTATGGCATGACACAATGGTTGTCGAACAACACCATCTACCTTCCTGTGGCCAAACAAATTTGGGAGACCCATGTCCACCCATAATGGCCATTGGAAGTCAAGCAGACTACCTTCATACAATTCAGAATGGTACCCAATGTCATGTGTAAGGATGGGAGTCTTGACCATAATGGTTGTTTGCCTCTCCAGTTACACAACCTGCTATGGCCAAACCTCAGTGAGTTCTGCATCATCCAGCTCTTTTTGAAGGCATATGGGTGTCTGAATCTCAAACAATATTACTCTGCAGGTACTTTGAGAGAAATTTTTATCTTAACACCATTAATAACATTCTTATACATCATACATCTACTACAATCGTTAATATACAGCTTGCTTTATCCTTATCTGAAATCACAGGAGGTCTATTCTTTTGAGCAAAAAGATGTCCATCTCTTCCTTAGAGTGAAATTAGACAAAGGATAATATTTAACAATGTCAGGATCTTAATATTTCTTCCTTAGCAGGAGGTAGTCTGTTTAGGTTATTGTCCCCCTTCAGTGATGGACTTAAAACCCCTTCTTTAGACAAAACCAAAAAGGGCAATACAGGAAGCTGTATGTACCGCCACTGCCTTCAGTTCTGTGAGATTGTTTGTGAGACTATTTTGAATATTCTCAAGGTCAGCGATTAGATTTCCACCAGCCTCTCTGATTCACCCCTACAGTGCATATCTGCGCCAAATCAAAGAAGGATGAGCAATCTAATAAGGAGGGATGAGCTATGCCACAATTATAATGTGGGTAGCTGAAGGCAGGAGTAACAAAAATCCCAGCAATTAAGCAACACGTGTTGGCACATCAATGTTTCAGTCCTTCTCATCCATCAGGTAACTTCAGAAACTATTAGTATCTGAGGAAATCTAAAGAAAAAAGTGTTTGGTATGTCTGCTTATTGGCTGCGAGGAAAGTATCGCAATTTGGCTCAAGGAGGTATTGATTAAGCTTTGGTATATTTGAGCTATATGTAAGGAAGTTAAGCAGGCTTATTCTCTAAAATTGTTGGGCCTCTAGGAAAGTTATCTACTGCTTGGAGCTGCATCTAAAGTAAGCATTTTCCAAGTGTAGATCTTTGATTTACAATGTTCTTTCATATGTGCACATTATGTAACCCATGCAAAAATTCAGCCTGAAAAAAAATGCTTTGCAGCCCCTGTAACTATGTTCAAATGCATTAATTTCTGGAAGAATGTACCCCGTTACCACTATGGTGCATGTATTCTTCATCCAAACCATTTTTTGTTTTTAAATTGCAAAAAAATTTCCTTGTAGGAAAAAATCTTTCATATATACACAGTGAGGCAGTCCACACACAGAGAAAAGCAGACCCCTGCCATTATGAAACATGCTTCATTGGAGACAGCAGTAAGTGAGTTTTAAATCTATTAGATATTTTTAAAAATGTACTTCAGTTAGGCATTATCAAGCGATTCCTCCTTTGGGCTGAAAGAGGGAATGGACTCTTTGCAAGGAAAGTGGGGGAGAAACAGTATTTATCAGACCAGTTTTTGTGTTAGGTACCAAGGGGTAACTATTGAGTGAGCTAAACTTCTTGGAGTATGCTGTCACAGCAGGTGTCATTTGGGCAATTTATAGTCACAAAGGCTGATATAGCACTTTTCTGTCTGAATTCTGCAGCTTAGTCATAGATACAAGTTAAGGAAAGTTAATTTTGTCATTTTTTAAATTAACTTAGCATTTAAATTCCTCTAGGCCTGTCTTTCAGCTGACAAACAGATGTTCACTGAAAGGAAGGTATCTGTGTCCATTTCTCTTTATAATTTCTTTCTTCAGTTCAAATCAGTTTTTAACTTAAAAAGCTGGTAAATTTGAGGAAGACAATCTACTAAATACAACCATTTATTTTTCATGCCTATTTTTCATTGCCACCTGAGAGTCTTTCTTGTGTATGCAAGGGCTTTTCTGGATCTTCCCTTACAGTGGATGTTTTGTAAGGGCAGAGCATCAATGCCTGCTGTGTGTGAGGCTTCTCTTAGGATGTTTGCTATTATTTCAGCAGGCCCACAGCAGTTTCCCAAGCATCACAAAAGAAAGCTGGAAAACATTATTTTTCAAAATGAGGCAGCTATCGCCAAAGAAAGCTCAGCAAAATTTCACACCATGGGAAGACCATGCTTCCCAAAGCTACAGGCATCCTCCCGATCCATCTCACAGCTGCCAGTGCAGTCAGCACTGTAAGACCTCAAGGTTGGTGGATCTGGTCTCCAGAGACTGCGGCACAACTTTTGCCTCCTAAAAATGCTGACAGGCTCGGTTTGGAGGCAAAGTATCAGCCTGGTTTGGTGGCTTTAAACCCTTACACACCCATGACCCACCTAAGTGGATGAAGCATTTCATGTTTGCCTGTAACAAGGTGTTCACACGGCTCTCTGTAGCTCCCTGGGACTAACACAATGGGTTTTGATTTCTAACTCCTCTTTTACAGTGCTCAGAACAGATCAGGTATCTCATTTCACACCTATCATTGCTCAGCTGCATCCTGTGCTGTTCCCATTCTTCACCTAAGTCCCAGACCATGCCATATATAATACAATCACTTATACTCCTGCCATGAAAGGACATCCCACTCCACAGCACCGTGTTCCTTATACTTTCACATTAGTGTTTTTACTTAGATTAAGGGTTTCCATTTTTGTTCTTAAATCACTGTCCACGTTTACTTTGGCCAGTGTTGTGTTGGACCTATATATGAGCAGTATTAAATGGGGCTGCAGAGTGAACTTTCTCAACAGCAAATATCAGCTAAATACCCATGAGGAAGTGGCCACTCCTTAAAGAAGAGGTAGGAAATCTCTTAACTGCAAAACATATGTAAAGTGGAAGGAGTGTTTTTGTCACCTTCACCTAAACCATGATATAATGGAGATGATCTTTAACGTCCCTTCCAAACCAAACATTCTATGATATTGTGATTCTAAGGCAGTGTATAAAGAGTGAAGCCTTTTAGCAAAATCTCTTTAATATACAATAGAATAGTAATATTAGTAAAAATTTTACTATGGATGTGGGTATAAAATTGTGTTAATTGTGGCTTAGCTTGTGCCTTTTCTAAAATTGTACTTCTCTTCACCAACAGAAGCAGTTTTATGCTTCTTTAGCAGAGGGCTTGGATGCATGAGAAGGTCTCTGGTTTGTGGCAAGTGATCTGCAGTAACAGTGCATCCAGGTGTGTTTGGTATATGCAACCGTGAAGTTATCATCCCTTAAATGAAAGGCTTCCCCTCCCCTTCTCCTCCAGCTGCTTGACCCCAATAGTCAGTACTGCAGCTACTCCAGGGACCAGGGAGGTCACACATAAGGGCTCGTGGAGCAAATTCATAGCTCCAGACTGTGGGACTTGCACTCGATAGGGAGAAGGCAAGGGAGAAGCTGTTCCATTGTATATCCAGAGCAAACCCTTCCCCCTCAACACCCAGCCCTTCTGCTTCAGCAGAGCAACCTTCTTTCAATCATAAGCAATAAAAATCATGTGACTAATAATCCAACCAGTTTTGTCCTTCCTCACATGCATCCTCTTTTTCCAGTAACCCCTCCCCTGATGCACTCAAATGGAGCCAGGGAGGGGGGCATGGAGGACAGGGGCAACATACCACCCATAAGCAGGAGATAAACTCGTTTTTGCATAGGATTTTAATTTCTATTCCTACTTGGAAATGGGAAACTCATTGGCCCACTGTTTGAGTAAAGTAATCCAGCAGCCATACAGGGCATGAAACAAAGATGGTCCTGCCAGAGCTACTCTGTCCTAAACTAACCTACAGGCCCAACTGTACTGGTAAATAAAAGAGAGCTGTGGTGTGCATGTATGCTCATCCCCTCATCTTTTTAATTGCCATTCTGTCTCTGCTTTTTCACAACTCTCTGCAAGACAAATCTGTTACAAAGGGAAGAAGCCATAGCCACTGCAAACCTGAGTCAAACGGTGCTACTTAGCCCTAGGCACAGTAATCAGTATCTTTTATTCACTTTCCTCCAGTAGCATGAAAATGGCTAAAAGTACAATGAGCCCTTTCTGTTTGGTACAAGGATTTAATTTTTTTTTAATTCTACACATGCAGCAATAACCAGCAAAACATCTCCATAGCTTATCTAGCCTACTTCACTACCAGCTCTCATTCAAAGGACACACCTGCACATGCACAAAATTCTGTGCAGATTTCTGATACTGTGTATAAACATCTATGTAAGTCCTTACAAACTTTTCTTTCCGGCTTTTAACCTGCTGTTGTACTTCATATTACCAGACAAAATGGCCTCAGGTTGTGTCAGGGGAGGTTTCCATTGGATGTTAAGAAAAATTTCTTTACTAAAAAGTTTGTCAAGCACTGGAACAGGCTGCCTGGGAAAATGGTAGAGTCACCATCCCTGGAGCTATTCAAAAAACATGTAGATGTGGCACTGAGGGACAGGGATTAGTGGTGGACTTGGCAGTGCTGATTAAGGGCTGGACTCAATGTTCTTAAAGACCTTTTCCAAATGAAATAGTTCTATGATTCTATGTTCATAGTGCAGCCTGAGGGATAACAGCCCCTACACAGACCTACAGTCGTTATTGCTGTGATGTGAAACACTTTACTCTTCTCTGCTCCTCTCCAAGACACTTTTGTGATGCTGACCTGCACACAGTGACCGAATTTCCCAAATTCCTGGTTCTGAGCATCAGAAACATCAAGAATAAAAATCTCAGGTCGTTCTTCTCAGGTGAGATAAGGATAGGTCTAGGTAAGGCCAAGGAGATTAATGGTTCCTGGAACTGCAAGGGAAGGAAGGTGTACGAAAAGTTTTTGTCAGGCCAGCTGGGCAACTGTGCATTGGTGAGTCCATGAAATGTTTGCTAGTGGGCTCAGGAAAGTAAATAAAAGCTCTGATTCACATATGTTAACAGAAGAAAAAAAAATTATAGCAGTTAATGTATATTTTATACATGGTCTAAATGAGTAGTATAGTTACCATGTCTCAGACAAGTTTACAAACATTCCTAATCCTCTCACTTCTGAGAAAGCTACATGACCATCAACAAGATAGGGAAGAAATTCAGTGTGTACACACATGTATGACATATTTCTAAACACTGGTGATAAAACTGGTGCTAAACAGGCATAACTTTAGATTAGTATTATAGAGCAGAGTACTGCTTTTTTTATTCCCATGACTTAGATTTGCAAAGTTTATCTACAGATTTTCTCACAAGAAAGAATTTGTTATTAAGCCTCCAAAACTTGACAGTATATAGCACACTGTCTATCATTAATATTGTTTAATTGCTTATTTTAAATCCCTAATCTATAACCATCTTGACTTTTACATAGAGTTAAAGCTTTTCTTGGCACTCTGGGGGAAGAAGGAAAAGTGAAGACGTCATCAATGTGAATGTGAAGTTTTGGAAAAGGATGAAAGGCACTACAATAATACAAGTTGTTGCAGTGGTTATAAGTGGCTTCCAACAGAGATTTGTCTCCAGAGCTCAAGACCCTAATGATGCCACAGAAAGAATCTCATTAAATATCCAAGTTCAGAAGATTACTTCAAAAACAAGTCAGATGAATGAGGCACAGTGTTCTTTAAATGACTGCTGAAATTTTTTGAAGATTAGACTTTCTTGCTGGTAAATGTATAGTAAACCCTAAGTTATTATTAAGGTAATTTTATCTTAGTGAGTGTGTCATCCAAATGGTATTTTACAGATATGTTGGGAATTTTCCAACAGAAATTATTTTTGGTAAGAAAATGCAGCTTTATCAAAACCACAGCCTTTTTATGGAAATGTACATGTCAGCTTTGATACAGATGGATTTTTCATATCAAAAAATCAAGGAACTAGAGAAGCCTAAGTCATAACAGCCTTCTGGCTTGGCTCATTTATCTGGCTGTGGGGAAGACTATGATTTCTGGATGTGCACGACTCTTCCTGAAGACTTGGCAATCTGTTGTCTACCATCAAGGTACTCCTTTCACCCAGCTGCACTGGGATGAGTTGTTTTTCATCTAGAAGCAAGAGAGTGAGAAAATGAGGTTTGCTTTGTAGCCCAGTGGTCTTAACTCACAAGTGCAGTGTCATTGCCACAGATGCAATGTGACAATAGCACAAACATACAAGAAAAGAAACCAAAGGTTGTTCATGTCTCTGCTCAGAAAACAGCAGGGAAGATTCAAACAGTGATCTGAGTTGTCCCATTTGAGTTCCAGTTGCATCTTGTGACTCCAACCAGACACAGTATGCATGGAAAATACACTTGATAGCAGAGATCCTCAGAACATGGTATTCCAACAATATAAAGGACTACAAATGGAGAAGAGACTCAAGAAGGGAAAAGTATTTCATCTTTCCAAGGGAGTGGCTGACTATGAAGCATAGACACATTCTAGAGAAACACTCTGTGATCTGTAAAAATAAGAGGCTTTTGCCTCCACATATCTTATCTCTTGACAGGAGTTCAACCATTTCAGATTTTCTCCAGGTATCCAGAATTGCTAGGTAAGCATGCCATTGCAATAAAAGAACATGCTGTAGCAAGATAATAAATGTGACTTGCTTAACAACTGTGTTATCTCATACAGCCAGGCACAAGAGTAGATAGCATAATCTAAGTATCCATGTGCCTTATGCAAAGGGTATAACGAACTGTAAGTCACACACTTTGACTTATCATCTATCCATTTGCAATATAGCCATCCCCCTTGAAAAATACATATAGAGAGTCAGAAATTAAATATGAAAATTGTCATGGAATTTATTACAAAAAATGAAGCCTTATACCTAGTGGAGAAGGGTCATCCACACTTTCTGTGCTGCAAGAATACCTTTTGCAATTATACTGCCATAAAGAGACTTCTGCCAATTTAATGCTTTGTTTCCCACTACAAACTGTCGTGACAGATGTGATTTTTGTACCTTGTATTGTGGGAACACCTGACCACATTAATGTCTTCATACTGATGCTAGCTGAAAACCTTCCCCACTGCAATACTTAAAATTCTTTTGTCTGCTTGTTTTTTGTCTGATTAATGTAGAAGGTCCAGAGTTCATTCTGAAGCAAAGCAAGAACACTTTTCAAATATTTCCAATCCAGCTTTCATTTCCTTACACAGGACAGTTGTTCTCAGACATACTATGTTGCTTGTACCAAATGAAGTCATAGATAATGATGTTAATCTTTTTTCTGGTTGTATTTTATATTTAAAATCCAGTTACAAATGGATTTAAGTAGATCAGAATTATTACTTTAGAGTCAAAATCCTACCATGACGTTGATAGGTTGCTTTGAAAACATTGTTTGCTGTCTCCCAGAATACAATATACCAATTTTCTGTAGCTATGTAACATGTTTATAGTATTCATTAATCATTAACTAGCCTGTTATAAATTTATTTTTATTTTTTATACTAAGTCTCTAAGACTCAGTGTAAAGAATGTAATTTCTCTATTTTTTACCATCCAATTTTTTCAAACAGACATCAGTCTTCTGTTTATTTTTAACTGGTGCATCTTCTTTATGAATGAAATGCACACCACCAATATAAAACACAAATTATGGATTTTTAATTCTTGCTTAGAGGAAGGAGTTAAATGATACATAAATCTTGAACTGAGCCTTGACCCAGGAATGTACGTTACCCCAGGGTCTTCATCACTAATGTAAACTCCCCAACCAATTACAGTCAGAGTGGCAGGAGATCATGTTAGGTGAAACCAGTTGTGTTTTAGCTACTGGGGCTGGAACATGGGGGATTGGTGGTGTTTTCTGAAACCACTTGTGCTTTGCCTTATCTTATGTTTGCAAGGTGTAGATGACCTCTTAGGTGACATGCATTTCAAACCGGGATTTCATCCTCAGTGTCATTTGCTAGATGGGATGAACTGGAACCAAATCTCAAGCTCAGTTTAAGTGCTGGTTCTGTACAGGTGTCCCATAATGTCCCACTCAGTGTATTGGTGTGGGATGTGTCCAGCAGCCGCTTCCTCTGGGACACTTCTTATCCTCTGCTGAACAATGACTACAACAGTAGTCTAACGTACAGTTCTAATTACTGGAATGAGAATATCAATTTCATTTCTATCTGGGGATTAATCACTGATGGTTAAAATCCCTGTTCTAAAAGGAAAACAAGATTTCTCTGCTTAGAGGCCATATGTATGCTATATTTGCTTCTCTTTACTTCATATTCTAAAAGAGTTCCAAGCAATATTTCACCAAAAGGAAGGAGTTGGGATTATATGTGATCTCATTTGCATGCACAGTGTGCTCTTCCTTGCAGGGATATATTTGACTTGCTTCTTTCCTTTGTTAATCTGTTTTACTAACATGGTATTAGAAATGATGGCTCATAAAAAGACTGGGGTTTTGTATTGCAGTCTTCAATGTGGACAACCTGAGAAACATATTCCTGAAATTTCTCTTTTCACCCTTCAAAAATTGTTTTGTTTTTTTATGTCAGCAAGCCTAGAAGAGTCATGTAACTACTATTGAATGGCACAACTGGGGAAACTATATTCTCCAGATGCAATAAAAGTTACTGTATTTTATTTCCTATTTTCTGGGGAGGAAATTACTTCTAAAAGTCTCCTGTGATTTTGCAAAAAATGAAAAAAAGAAGATAAATTTGTTCCTGCAAATTATACATTTCTACAGCATTCCTTTTAATGAAAATGTGCAGTTTTCAGAAGTAAAAGAGGCATTTTCTAATTGCAATGTTCTCCTTTAATTAGATTTAATCAGATATTTTGTAGCACACTGAATATATACATATGGGTGCTCAATAAAATTCTTATTACTCTCATCTCTTTTAAAGATAGATATAAACACAGAATAACAGACTACATTTCACCAAATTTATTATAATATTTTGAAATTAGAGGCAGATTTTAGCTCAGTCATGATAAAAAGCTCAGTTTTGCTTCTATGTAACTGTTCGGAAAATTTTGATATGGCCGTAAGAATTTAGAGGAATTCTCAAACTTTTAGTTTGGTTAACTCTATAGCCCATACTATTGATAGCAACAGTAAAAATTTCTTGTGTGATAAAACTAAACCTAAAGAGATAATGTAATTATTTAATAGCCCCAAATACATTGAAACATGTTTTAATTATTTGATGAAATATTCTGGTACTTTCTAGAAATGTGCCTTGCAATCCATGGCAATTGCTATTCTTTCAAAATTCTGTTAAAATATATTTTAGAAAATACTTATCTGAACTAATGCTTTGTCTGTGGGCCAGCCTCTTGCCTCTGATAATTATTTGGACTGTATGAAGAGGACGAGATTTAGCTTGGATCCATGATAACTCCTGAAAATCTAACTCTGTGTAGTACATATCACTTTTATGAGAATCAATAAATCTCTTCTCTTACTTTTCATAAATTGTAAAGTTGTCCAGTAATACAAAATAGGTATTATATCCCTTGAAAAGAGCTGTTTGAAAATCTTGTAAAAGAAAGCCCTTCCCCCATCCCCAAGCATTCATTTATTATACTTCTAAGGGGTAGATTTTCAAGGTATTGCTCTCCATCTGTATTTGAGGAATTAATCAACAGCTTTAGATGGATTTCATTTTCTTTGAATCATCAAGGAGAAAGTGTTTAAGGCCAGCTGTCAAATTAATTTTTCTTTTGCTTAGGCTGGTTAGAGAGAGCTTGTGATTTCTTGCTGGCCTTGCACAAAAGTGAATCTGCATATGCACATACTGAGGTTTTGGAAGAATTAGACTGTTTTCCACAGACTATGATATGCAAGTGGCATTTTGAGAGTTGTTGAATTTTGAGCTTGACAGTCTGTTGTGGAGTGAGTTCTCCTAAAGCTATTTAAGGTCAAGCCCCAGAAGAAGATGTCTTGATATTAGCTTGTGTCCATTTTTTACAGCACTAATACAGTATAAAAGACAATACATGTCATGCAATTTATTTTCAAGCTGGCATACCTTTATTTATAAGAAAATGTGTGGCATGGACATGCAATCATTTTCATGTTTTCCACATCTCCTTGTCTCCTTCTGGCCAGTAGAGAGGTGCTAACAACAACCCAGGTCTCTGGCTACTCTTTCCCACATGCCTCAGTTTCTGGCCTCATGTCATTAATCCAGTGCCAAATCAGGGAAAGGCTGAGGTAGATTTGGGAAGGCTCTTGGCGGTACATGTGCTCCCTGAAGTCCAACCTCTTGCCAAAAGGTAGGATCACATTCTCTACAATCTGGAGTCCTAATATCAGTTTGTCCTACCTATTATTAAAAACAACCAATAATAGAGACTCCATCACTTCATGGCCAGTGCTAGTTACCAGTGTTCACTACTCTTATCTTTAATCATCATGAGCTAATACAGTAAACTCCTTTGATTCTTCTTGTTTCTATTAATTTTGTATTATCTTTTCTGTTTTCTACACTACTTATTTTTTAAAAAACTTTAAAAAAAAATCATTGAATCTTTCTGTAATTACAAATTCAGGAACAGCTTTATACCAGCCAAGTTCTCTAAAGTGCCAAGTAGAACAGGGGGACTATTTTAACTGGCCTATATTTAAGATTCCTATTTATACATCCCCATATGATGTTTGCCTTTTTTGCACAATGCTGATTCATGTTCTTCTCATCCCCTGTGATTCTCAGAACGCTTTCCGCAGAGTTGCTGCCAAATCATTCATCTCCCTTCCTGCATTTGTTCCCAGTCAAATGTGCCTGCCTCTGTTGAACAGAGTTGGCATAGAAGGGAAAGGTCAGGTGGTTTCCACACAGTTGTCAGGACCCCTCTGAAACCTGAGCCACTTCACTGGGAGCCTTGCAGTCCATCCAAGCTTGTTATAATCTGGAAAATGAAAAATGTGGTTTCTGCTCAATTGCTCCATTGATTAGAGTGTCAGTTGCTGGGCAGCCCTTCTGCAGAGCAGTAGTCAGTACCTCCTCCTCCTCTGGCAGGGAAAAGCTGATCAGGACTTTGTGAATAAAATTTTACAAACACTTTTGCACTCATTTCACACGTTTCTTCTAGACCATTTCCCCCTCTTTGCTTGAAGCTATGAGAGTCTGAGCCAAATATTCTGTGTACACAAGACATATAATAACCACTGCTTCTCCTCTAGCTATAAGGGTTGTTGCCCTACCTCCAAATGGTTTTTACTTTTCTTTCAATTTTGAACAGCCAGCATATCACCAGACTGAGAAAAGTAAATCAAAATAAACAGGAGAGATCTTTTCTTCAAGCAGTATATTGCCTCCCAACATCTTAGTAATATGTTTAGAATGCCATGCACAGTCTAAGCTGACAATTTGCTACCCTTATCCAAAGGTGAGCAATCATTCATTGATTACTATAGAGAAATTTGGGGAAACACTCTGCATAAACTGCTGGGGATAAGACACTGACCAGCAGGCTGAGCTGCTGGAGCATACTTCACAGAGAAAAAATAACCTGAGTAACTGTGCCCAGTTAACAGGTGATAGCTGCTGGAGGTGGTAATAACAGGTCATGTTACAGCACCAGGAGACCCTAGAATACCTAATGAGGAAAAAGTCCAGTGGGCTGGGCTCCAACAGAGTGTCCAAAAATCTTCCTATCTTGTGGGAGCTCTCTGCTGTATTTGGCATTGCCACAATTGGTCCTAGAATATCAGTTATGACTGGTGTGTGAAGTCCAAGAAGGAAGCTGATGGCAAAAAGCTTGAGAAAATTAAAATGGGTGAGAAAACAAGAAATTTCAGTGAAAAGTCAAGCATTTCAAATCACATAACTAAAATAAAAGAGTGGTTATAAGGTGTTGAATCACAAAGTATCTGCACAAACAGCAAACCAGCAGAGATCTTGCAAAGAATAGTTTTATCAGTGTTGGAAGCTGAATCTCGACAAGTACACTTAATAAATAATGGAACGCCTATCCATTGAAAACATATTTGTGCTGGGGTTTCCATCAATGGCAATTGTGAAAACTAGACTAGTTTGTTTTTCTGCAAGTTGGGCTGTAGCTCAGTAGTCAGGTGAATCATGTCTTAACTTTAATTCTGTTCATGCACAGACATATCAAAAGTTTCAGTGTGGGTAGTAGTTGCTGCATTGCTTTCCTCTAAAATTTAAGAGAATAGGTTGGATAGCAGAACATCTTTATAGAGGGAATCTGGGCATGCCTGGAGACAATTCCTTTTGAAGTAAGATAGAGAGGAGGAAGAATCAGAGCAGCATGGGTTGAGTAGCATGTAGTAACACCCATCAGATCCAGAGGAGGAACACAGAAAAATGATCGGAGAGCTGGAATACCTGTCCTGTGAAGAAAAAACTATGAGAATTGTGGTTCTTCAGCCTAGAGTAGAGAAGTCACTGGCAAGACCTTACTGCAGCCTTTCGATTTATAAAGGTGGCTTATAAGACAGAGAAAAACATTTTGTAAGGGCCTGTACTGACAGGACAGGGGGCAATGGTTTTAAATTGAAAGAGGGTAGATTTAGGCTGGATATAAGGAAGAAATTTTTTGGAACAGGTTGCCCAGAGAAGTAGTGGATGCCAAATCCCTGGGAGTGCTCAAGGCTGGCTTTGACAGGCATTTATGATTCTGTGTAAGTGACAATGAAGTTCTGGGGAGCTGATGTCAGATAATAGTACAACATCCCCAGGAAGCTCATTTTTTCCTGTTTCTCCTGTTGTAATATTTTGAACATAGCACTTCAACTTTTACTATACACCATCATGCAAAACGAATAATAGGGACTGTGTAATTAAAAAGAGGACCTCTTTCAAACACAGAGCTGCTTGGCTGTCTTAAGAGCACTTTGCTAACAGCAACAGTGGAAAGTGGTACGGCTAAAGGATGATAAGCCCAGGGGGCAGTATCTAAGGAGCTTTTTAACCAGAAATACTGAGCAGTTTCTAAACAGCTTTTTATTGAATTTTCAGGAAAAAGGATGAGACTCACATTAAGACATCTTACATTGTTGAAACGGTAGCACTTTGATAAAACAGATTTCCATTTGCCAAAGCAGTAACTACAATGTAGCATACAACCTAGTTATTTATCACTCCCTGTGACTCAGTAAGACATATACCTAAAAGGAAAGATATGTGGGTTCCAAATCTTCAGCAGCTGTGAGTACCTGTTATAACCTATGGAATACCTCTGACAAGATGAGAGCAGCCCTCCTGGGGTATGCAATAGCATTGTGTTGGAGCTTCTAGGAGGGGAAGAACTAGAGAAAAGCTTTTAAATGCTGGAGAGCTTTGAAGGTGGGTTGATTTTTTGCATTAGACTCAGCCACTGGAACATTACAAAGGCCCACATTCCCTTCACCGTTGTGAATTGTTGGCCTCATTCCTTAGATTTTGTTACATATGACCCATTCTGTTAAGTGACAAAAGAATAAAGGTGGGGGAGGGGGAGGTGATGGATATAAACCAGTGACTCTTCTGTATCTTTTTAGCTCTGGACCAGCAAATTGCTTGATTTATGCAGTTTTGCCATTGGCAATTTCAAGACTACACACAGCTAGAGAAGTCTCTGCTGGAGCACAGTTTCTCACCCCCTAATGCCTCAGAGCAGACCCCACATCAAGAAGAAGCTTTAACAGTCAGGGACCTTCCTTTCATTCTTTGTATTACGTGACTGGGTTCCAAGTGCTCATTTACTCACACAAAATCATGGAAAAATGTTAAGTGCCTGCAGAAAATTGTCTTTTGCCACTTTCTGACTATCTCACCTTTTCCTCATTATACTCTTATTCCCTCCCTGCACCCCTCCTCCCCCACTAATTTTTGCAGCTTTATGTGGGACAGGATGCATTTTAGACTATGAGCAACTGTGAGAGCTGCACAGAGCACAAGGCTTAGGAAAGGGTTCATTTACCATCTTGTCCCGGGGAGCAAATAGCTAACTGCTGCCCTCCAGCCCATGAGGCATCCTCCTTTTCCAGCTACCAAAGCTCAGAGTGAGGTAACAGACACAACTTGCATTCAGTCCAATCCTGACCTGCCTGGATAAAAGGCAAGAGCGTGAAAATGAAAGCTGTGTTGTGCCAAACCTGAAAGGCAGACAGATCTTTCCTTGGTGCACTTCTGAGGAAGGGAGGCGCAATGTGTGTCTTAGATGAGCTAGAAAGCCAAAACACAGGTACCCAGCAACTGGGGACTCTGTAGTAAGCAACAGGAAAGAGATCAGGCTGTGTTGTATAACCATCTCTCTGTAATATTAAAGATATCCATTTTATCTAGCAATGGCCAAGACATTTTTCATATCCTTTCAAAATATCGAGTGAATTCATGAATGACTTTCAATAACCCATTTGTATTCATTTTCTTTTTCTAAAATAAACTTGTCTAGGAAAAATAATGAATACCACATTCATTACAATAGAAGCTTTTGGAAGACATAGTCTGCCTGATACATTTCCTTACACCCAAAGAGTATGATAAGATAAATTCCATTTCCAAGTTTCTGAATTGTATTAAAGTCCCATTAATTTCAATAGCTAAGCCACAGCAAGAAGCATTTCCTGTCAACTCTTCTAGTTATTTTGATGTACAATAGAGAAACTTACTGGAGATTAAAATGCAATCTGTGCATTTTTTAAAAGCTTTTCATTACGTTCTGCAGTTCTGCCTTTTTTCCATAATGCATCAAAGTATAAAAACCCTTGTGTCTGTGACAAACAATAGCAACCAAGTAGTTTTCGCAGAAAATTTGGATTCCACTCTAAGGCCACCCAACTTTGGCCACCTGTTTTGGAGCTGTGGGACCATAAAGTCCCTTCTATGTTGCATGAAATGCAGTAAACATATTTATTATCAGCATGAAACAAGAAATTAGGAGGAAAATGTTGAGAAACAGCAAAAACACAGCACTAAAAAAGTCTCATATTTGCAACTTCATAGCCTAACATAGTGAGAATATGAATTCTCCTTGGATGCAAAATGGGCATGAGGTATGCTGCTACACAACTGCACTAGGAACAGTGTGGAGCCTGTGGCTGTCAGTGACCTTGAGGAGCCGTAACATCACCCATCCCATCTGTACGTCTACTGGAGGCAGGGGAACACATAAGGGAGCTCTGGTCTCTCCAGTTAGTACTAGTGAACGGGTATAAGCTTCTGCATCTTCTGTTGCAACTGCTTGACTTGCAGACCCGCTTGAGAAAGGGGGAGCTCCCAGTTCTGCTCCACTAGAGAGAATTGCTATAAAGAATAACATTGCAGAGTGTTTCTTAACTTGCAACAATGTTTGAATAAACTGTTTGAATAAACTATTCATTTAAAAAACCAACCAAATAAAAAATTATAGTTGACACTAGAAAGTTGGATTTCTATTCCCCAAAGCAATGGAGAAAAATAATGGCAAAATCTGCTCTGGCAATCTAAAACAAAGTAAGTGTTTTCATTACTTTTTTTACACATTATTCTTGATTTCTGTTTCTTCCTCAACAGTCAAAGAAACCCGAAATTTCTGGTATTAACACAAAACTAACCTAATAGTCCTAAAGATATTTAGAGTGAAATTTTCTCCATGCATTGCGCAGTATTTTCTTGGCTGCATTTCAGCACAAAATATCTGCCAGGTATGGAAGGAGAACTAATACCATTGTTATCATATCTGGGAGATACAACAATTTTAAATCCAAGAGCATCCCCAATTATCTGATGTTTTTGTGGTCTTGCCACCCTGATCTTTTGAAGGGACTGCAAATAGAGCAAATCCTTAAAACTAGTGCAAACACAAAAAGCATCTGTGGGACACAACACAGCCTCATGACAGGAGAATCTTATCATACCTGAGGTCAAGGGCACATTTTTCTTCATCCTGATTTTATTTTGCTGGAAATTCATGTGGGCAGCAAACCTCACTTAAAAAAAAAAAAAAAAAAAAAAAAAAAATCCAAAACCCTAAACACACCAAAACAAAGAGTTTACAGCTGTGTTTAAGCCACAAATTGGAAAAAATTCCAGCTGCAGCTGAGAGGTGGTTGAGATAATTTTTGTTTTGGCTGGCTTGCTCTGTTTTTTGCACCTTAAGAAGTTTATTCTGTAGAAGTTCAGTCAGCCTGACTGGAACTGAGTTTGTGAAAGGAGTCAAGGAATATGACCAGTATCACTGAGTAAACAGAAAAAATTAGTTCTGCTATTCCCACACACCTCCAACACCTTTTGTACAACACAATACATTTTAAGTATCTTTTTATATGCCCTTGAGATTACAACAGAAGTGTATAATTATCTATAACTCAGAGTACAGAGTAGCATCACACAATATTTGTGTTGGAAAGGCCCTCTAGACCCATTGCTCAGGGCTTCAAACTGAGAGTGATTTTCACAGGGCCTTGTCCAGTTGAGTTTTGAATATTCCACGGAGGTACATTCCACTTTCAACAGAGCAATCTGTTTTCCTGTCCAAACAGATAAAGAAAATGTTTATATGAAAGGAACTAACTTTTTTCATGTGTTTGCACAGTATATTGCACAGGTACACTTCTAGTGTATGGATACTATTTCACTACAAGTAATCAAGACACAATAGAAATGCTACTGAAAGTGAATTCAAATGTATTAATTATTTATATACTATTGCATTGTCTCATGTTTACCACAGAGAAACTCAAGATTTAACTGGAAGCAATGATGAATTCTGCCTTGTGTACCTATGAGCTCTCTCTATTGTGGTATTACATCCACCACCTGCTCCCAGAGTTCATCCGCACAGCACTGAAAATCTCTTTTTTTCATACTAGCTAATAAGAAAGAAAAAATATATTTTAAGACAGTAATTTTCAAAGTAAGCCCTTCTGTGAAGGTCACACACCATTTTGCTGAATTGGCACTTGGTAAAATCCAAAAAGTGAACACAAGCAAGATTATCACACTACCAAAAACTTCTCATTCCTGGAAAATTCCATTAATAGCTTGACTCAGCTCTGAAAATAATTATGTCCCAAACATATCTCTGGAGCACAAGGCCTCATTTTTACAGCTACCTAATGTTTCACTGGGGGATGCTGAGTACCTCCAGCTAATGGTGAGCCAATGGAAAATGAATGTACTCAGTGCATGACCAGAAGTCTCCCAAACAGAATTCTGCTTGGAACAGTTCAAGATCCTTTGTTTCTAAAAGAAGTGTCCTTGTGTGTTTGCTGCAAGCCAAGCCTCTTAATGGTTTATCCCACTCTTAATTTCCCATTTAAATTAATGGAATAGTAGCAACATTTACTTTAATGGCTCCCATAATATGCAGTATCATTTCTTGCATAAGTTGCTTCCCACAGCTAATCCTCTACAGCACAAAATTATACCAAAAAACTATTTATTTTAATGATATTTAATGAAGGATATTTAGTTTTGCTCTGTACTTCTTGGGAAATCTGCCATTCTACTATCCAGGAAAGGGCCTGCCTTTAATGATATGCATCTTATATGGCAAAAGAAGAGAGTGGTTTTATAGAATTTGTGGAATTTTACTGCCTGTATTTTGTTTTGTTTGTTTGTTTTTTGTTAGTGTTCCTGCTGCCATGTATGATGCTCAGAAAAATGTTAGTATAAGGGAATATGTTGTTCACTAATCCTTCATTCGTGCTAAAGGGCCAAGACTAGAGGAAGTGCTGAAAATGTCTCTTTCAAAATAACAAAGATCTTCCAACCTCAGGGCAAACAGCTACAGCCACTAATCAATAGTGGTTGCTTTACTATGATAACTGGAACTTAACTGCTCATCACCCTGAGAGATGAGGAGTAAACTCAGTAAGCACAGATAAAATGTGAGACCACCAAAAAGCAGCCATTTCTGGGCAGGATTCCTTAATCAGAATACACATTACATGAGCATTCACATGGAAAAAGAACTAGAAAACACTGAAAGGAACCAAATTTATATGGTAAATTCCCCACGACTTTGAATGTCATCTTGAAATGCATCATTGCACACTTAAATGATTGTTATATCTGCAGGCTCCAGTCAAATGAAGGCCCATTTCTTTCAGGTTTTTACTCATTCAAGAAATCAGTATTCTGCTTGTAAATTCCTAATCCATCCATAATCTAGAGTCATTTGGTTTCAGGCTATTTGGCATGAAAGTGCTGTTTTATGTTACTGGTCTGCTCCCCCTTGAGCTGGAGTCAGTAAACAGATGGCCAAGGACTTCATGAGAACCAGAGCCAAGAAGCATATTCAATGAGGCTTATTCAATCTCTGATTTATTGATCTGGTGCATTGGAAGATGCAGGGACCCTACTGTGACCACTGAAATGAATGTGAATTGTAACATCAGAATCTCCCTCTATTCAAAGTGCATATTTTCTATGCAGCTAAATTAGCTACAAACATATACACAGCACAGTCTGCCTTTCTTCTGAATCTGACCTTCTTAGGGCATTCTTTATTAAACAGCTATTGTACGTGTAGGAACTATAATGGACAACATACCCTAACATAACCTACTCAAGGTTAGTGTTTGCAGAGCTAGAACATTATTCAGTTGGTTCTAATCTTCTCCCACATTTAGCCTTTAGTTCCCAGACATTCCAGATATAGAACCATTCATTAAAAAAAAACCAACCAAACAAAAACCACTTTTGTCATAGTAGTGTTCAATGAACCCTAGGCAGAGACTAAAACAGGCCTGAAAAATACTGGGTTTGTAAGTGGTTATCTCAGAGACTTGCAAATACGCATCCTCACTGCCCTGGGGAGCTCAGCTGTAGAAGGAGGGAACAGGTAAAGTACTTCATTCTCACAGCAGCCTCACTTATTTATACACTGAAGTTTTGCTGTGGAGTTTTAAGACATACCTTTGAGGCATCCACATGCTCCTAGGAACTTAAGGAAACTGGATGCAGTAATAATTCTCTGTTCTTTTAACTCCACCCAAGTCAACGGAATTAAGACAACAGAAGTTGCTGCCTATAGTTTTTAAGGTCAGGGAGATCCCAGTGTGCTGGTCTCTTATATGACACAGAGCATAGAATACCCTGCCTGCAGAAGAAATTTCTCTTTGTGCTAATCAAGCTACATCTGTCAGCCTGAGTAGCCCTGTGCATTTCAGAAGGCCATGTACTCCTGATTACAATTCCCAGGCAGTTTTGAATTTGCCATTTTCGTAAGTGAATTATTCTCCTGATTTATTAATCAATGTGATTGTTAACATGTTTCAGTTTACTGCCAATCTTAATTTTAATGGATTTAATAACTGCAGACTCACCTCTCAGAAACAGTGCTGGAAGGGACCAGTAATGATTCAAAGTTAAATAACAAGCAGTTACAGCACAAGCTTACATACAAAGACTTCATGGAGAATGTAGCAACTTATAGAGGGGAAATCATAGCACTCACCAGTTTACTATATACAGTTCTTATGAGGGCTCTGTGGAAAGTGAATTTACCTCATTACGAACAAGTAAGCCATAAAAAGTATGTGATGAAAAAAGTGGGTTTGCTGCAAATTGTTCATAAAATAATGACTGCTGTCATAAAGTGGAGCAATTGAAGGTCTTGACATGTGGTTATTGCTTATTATATTAAAATGAACATATTTAGTTAATAAAGAAAGTGCTATTATCATAAAAGATGGATGTTATTATATCTAACCATCAGTATTATTTCAACAACTCAATAAAAATTATAACATTTTTGTATTTCTCGGATTTTGTGTTAGACATGTTCAATATCCTGGCAACAACTTGTACAATTTCCTCCTGCTTCTGTACAAGTGTCATTTTAAATGGGAATTCTAATTAGGTCAAACATGTTGAAAAAAATCTGGAAAGGCTGAAATCCTGCCTAAATGAGGACAGCTCTTCTTTGATGTGGTAATTAAGTTTTGGTAGAACTATAGAAATAATTCAGAAGCCTGAAGAGCAGAGACAGAAAATGTTTGAATGGTCGAATGTTTTATTAACATACTGAGCAGAAAGGAAAAACAGGAGAGAATTTAGTGGTGGGAAAAAAATATAGAAGGTGAAAGACAAGAAATGAAGAGAGGACAAAATACTGTTAAGGAGAAGGAAAACAATATAAAGGAGGGAGACACAAGGAGAAAAAACAGAGGTGTGAGAAAACGCAAAAAAAGGGGAAAAGAGGAGATGAGATTTGGATGGCAAAATGGAAAGTAAAATGAGGTGGAAGCACATGACAAGAAAGAAAAAGTGAAAAATGAAGTTTGTTTTTAAAAGTGTGTATGTCAGCCATAGCAGCAGCTGGAAGGTGAGGAAATTCAAAGCAACAATAGCACAGGTGACAATTTTGTGTTAGAGCAAGGCTCTCAGTACCTCCTGTAGGAAAACTAATAAAATGTCCAGATAACCATCTGCGTATGCTCACAGCTTGACTGCAGGAACTTTTGCCATCCTTTGCAATAATACAGTCTAACAGCATCTGCTTGAGGTAGGCATTCTTTCTTGTCATTTCTCCACTGAACAGCCAGCGATATGGGAACACTGGATTTTTGCCATTCACATACCACCATGCAATATGTTTTGTTGTTGCTAAGATCAGAACTCTGATCCAATAATCCCCAGGCTTCCAGCTCATGTTCATGCTCTGTAAAAACTCACTTGGAATCATCACAGGACAATCAGAAGATTGCTAGTGGGCAATCTTATCAGCAAAACCATCTAACACAGACAATTTAAAGATTTCTTTCTATGGTACCAGCTTCAGTAATCATCTAAGGATGGTGCTGTGTGAAAAACACATAACAAATTAGCAGTATCAAAAGCTTAAAAAGATTGCCAGGCAACCATGCGTTTGCATCGTTCAGAGATCAGTTCATGCAAAGGCACTTTATTCTGACTTGGATGATTACAGCCTTTCTCCATCACCCATACACATCAGGAACTGAAGGTGGGGTTACCACCTGCCTGCTCCATTAGTAGCAAGACAATTCCTGCTTTTCATTCTTTGTTTTGCATACTCTGTGCTGTACCTGAGAGTGGGAGAAGAGAAAATTCAATAGTGAAGCCTAATTGCTATTTCTTTATGATTTGAGCTAGAAAAACTGTTGTATAAAAAGCACAGAAGTACTCAGTATCCCTGGGATGAGGATATTAGGGAACTAAACCTTTTAAACTAGGCTCTGTGTACATCTTTCTTCCATATCCTGGTTAGCTATTCTGAAAGAAATTCTGACATGAGAAAAACACAACATCTCTCCATACCAGAATTTACAACATTAGCTGAAATAACTTCCTGTTACTACTTTTGTTGCCACTTTCGTTACCATTTTTGGGGTGCTTTTGATTTCACTCAGTCTCATCATGTTAAATGCTTTTGAAAATTGGCTTGCAAGTTCTGAAAAACTTGAATTTCATGCAGGTGTAACCATGTTGTTGGTATGGTGAGACTGTCAACTTGTGTCTTCTGATGCATAAATCTACTGGGAAAACAGCAGTTATCAGCATGGACAATAAGACCAACCACATCTGGACTGTATCCAGATCTACTTTCTTGGGAGCATAAGATTCACAAGCAATTCTTTCTAAAAGAGCCAGTGAGCAACCCTCAAGAACAGAAAAAACATTTCAGTGCCCTCAGATAACTTTGACATCCAGAGCAAACAGTTATTAAATTTAATACCTTGGTTCTAATCTGGTGTTTTGATGTCTGAGAAGAAACAATAAAATTTATGTCATCTTAATTTTCTCTTTTTCCACCTTGCCCAGCAGCAGGTGGAAATTGGCCCACTGCACATCCAGCACTATCTAACTGGACAGTGGGAAAATGTAGCATTGAAAAAACTCTCAAGGCTGAGAGGGTGTCATATTTTTGTATACAGATGTTATATAACTGGAATTAAAATGACTGCATATTGAAGGGAAAAGAAGCATTCAGAATCACACTAGGGATATGACATCATTTGGACCATCTCAAGCCTCAAAGCACAGTCCATCGAGACACTTCAGCTGTGCAGGCTGCTTTCAAAGCTGTCAGTCTCGGGGGGTTTGCCTCTAACAGTGAGCTCTGGACATTTTCAAGGGTTAAGATGAGATTCACTGAGCTGATGATGATTTTTTTTTAAATCAATTTAGAGAATTGCTGTGCAGAAATTTTTAAGTGGAAACATAAGACAGGCCAAAGGGGCTGCCAGCAGAACTACTTCACATGTATGCCTCTGTACATAAACCAGGGAAATAATTTCCCTAATATACACTGAGGTAAAACACAGTTATAATGTTTAAAAATTGGGCTTCTGTAGTATAATTGTACTGTTCTTATGTTGTTTTCCTTCAAATACTTGTGTTTCTTAATATTTTTCAGTACCATATATATATATATCTACATCTATCTCTCTCTATATATATATCTTATATTTTTCTACACTGGCTGGTTACAATCAGCATACTTTTTCATCTGTTGAACTTAAATGGAAATACACTTCCTAAGAAGAAGGAACAAGAATCGCCATGGTAGTAAATTCACTGGATGAAATTCAGTACACAATTAGTAAATCAATACTAATAATGTTAGAAATGTAGAAAAACATTGTTCACAGTCACATTTTATCTTTTAGTGGAATAATATTTGCTGCACCAAAATAAAAGAAAGCAAAGAGTAAACTTACATAACAAATAGCACACAATAATTATTAACTATTGCATTACTGATTACAAGAAAACAAGACAGAGCCTTAGAGAATACATTAATTTTCACTTTCAGTTCATGCAGAAAACAATCAAATGCACTTGGATATTTTGTAGAAGAAAAGAGTACCCACAAAGCACTGATTCAAAAATATTTGTTCCTCATAGTATTGTATGAACTCATTGAGGACCCCAGTCCTATGTCCATCCATATCAGTGCAACATTGCAGTGGTGGCACTGCGAACAGACTGTCCATATGAGGCATCATGCACTCTACAACACAGATATTGTTCTCAGCCAAGGGACTTTCACAGGGATCTTGAATTGCACAGCCTCCAAAGCAAACCAGACAGTCCTTTGGTCATCGCTTGGACTATGCTGCCAGATCCCACCGTATATCTCTACACATCATATATGCATTTTAATATTTAGGGCATGTCCAAGAGGCCACTATAAGCATTCTAATTTTTTTTTTTTTAATTTTGAGGTAGCCTGAAGTGTATTTACCCAAGTTAGCAATTAATGGGATGACAGTGGTTCAGAGTTCCAGTAATCACTGAAGATAAACACCCTTTGTACACACTTTGTGTACAGGTCTTGGACTTGTTTTCTTAGTCTTGTCCTGGTTCACTGACTGCAATGCAAAAGGAACTTTATAGATATCTGGTTTTCAAATCACTTTTTGATAAGCCTGCTGGGTACTTTTTCAAGATATTACTTTGAAAAAATCACAGAAAACAATAAGTTATCTTCAAAATGTTGAACTTCAGTTGATCCTCAGAAAATTAAGCAATTACTCTACAGCACATCACTGCAAAGAGTAATGTATCTCTGCCATTTTAGTTTTGTGTTTTGTTGTATTTGTTATTATTTGGTATTTCTTTTTCTTCTTAAGAACACATGCTTTTTAAAGCTCACAAACTTTAATGGCATTTTCTTATTAGAAAAATCCTGTGAACTGTGATAGGAGTTTTACAAGAGCTGATAAACAAAATGGTTCTAGCAAATAGATTCAGCGTTTCCCATCATCACATCTAAAACTGGAAAAATTAAGTCTCAAAAACAGCAGAAAGAGAAGTATTGTTCTTTTGTATCATACAGTTTTAAATTAACAGAAAATGTTGGTCATACTTCATACACACAAATTAAATCACCACATTTATTTTAAAATAAATGCATCAGAAGTTATATATATGTTCTATTATTCCTATGGTCTTCAATAAATCTGAATCTGCCTTTAATGATTTTGTTCTATATATTTATGAGCTACATATTTAAGAGAATTAACTGCTTTGTATTATCCTCTGATTCTCTATGGATTGTTGTGGAAAAACACAGCCAAACAACAGACAAAATCACTGACCTCTGATGCCTCAAAAGTGAAAGATTTCAAGGAGCTGCTAAAAACTTGGGAAATGTTATTTACATTTCTTCAGTGTGAAAATAGTCATAGGAAGGTTCAAATGTTGGTTCACATTTGCACTACAATATAAAAACAGAACTGAAAAGAAAGCCAAGCAGAGTTTTTTCCCTTAAGCGTAACCCTTCTCACCTTCACTGCTCTTGTTAACATTTGATACCCCTACAGAGCTGGAATTATATTGGGATATTTACCATAATTATGAGCTACCAGATGCTTTAGACCAGAGGTTTGACATTTGTGCTGGGCACTGCCTTCATACAAGATCTGTCCAGCTCACCTTTTGTTTCAGAGAAAACCATCCTTTCCGCACACTAGCAATTTTACCCATTTTGCAGTGGGATGTCATTTGTGATCTGGTGCTGATCTGCAATGGGCAGTTGAGCTCCACTCATTTTTAAAAAATGGAAATAATGAGTTGATAATAACTGGACTGAAACCTGCTGCAATAGATATGGTATTACTCAGAGAAGGCAGGAGGCACACAATTCACGTGAGTAGCTCAGGACAAAGGTGTTGAGAGAGTAAAGTTTCTATTCCCACATCTGCCCCTAGAAAACTCTGTCACATGACTCCTCTGCATTTCAATTTCTATAAAAAAGAAACAGAGCATATGACAAAAAAATAATTTGTAAAGCACTCCAAGGCCTACTGATAAAGAGTATCCTGTGAGAGTTGAGTGTTACAAATATCCACACCTGCATGAAACAGAAAGGATTAAATCAGATTTGTCTCCGTGGTCACACAGCACCAACCCCTGAACTTTACTGAAGATGTCTGTCATGCTTAAATCCTATTATTTGATAGAATACTGACAGATATCCAATGCAAAAAGAAAAAGAAGGGGAAGGACTTCTTCCAAGTTTTTTACCACTGTAAAAAGCTGATTTCCTTCAGCCTAGCCAAAAATATCCCTTGCTGAATCTGGTAAGTGCAGCCCTTTGTCCTTTCCTCATGCTTCTTTCTGGAGCATTCCAGATTTTCAGATCTGCTAAAAATACTTCCAAGAGGATGCAGCCTTCCCATATCAGTCTCAATAATGCCGCATGCAAAATGAAAAACACCCCCTCATTTTTCCATTCCCATCCATTGCTCATTAACTGCTTTAGCCTTCTGCATGGCAGTGTTGTTCTTTATTTGTTGGTCTTCAGTGATTTCCACAATGTTTTCACTGACCCTATTCCTAGCTACAAAGCCTTGAATTCCCTGGAAGAAAACAGGTTTTAGAGTGATCCTTTCCTGCAGTCACCACGTACCTCACATTTCTAAAAGTGGCTGACCTGCTTTTGTTGCAAATCATCTAAATTTTATTTGTGGTTTACTTCCAGACAGCTGATAAAATTGCTGGCTAGATGCATGGCTGCTATTGATTCCTGAGGAACTTCATTAGAAAAAACATCATTTGATGGCTGACAACTGCTCTTTCTGTTATCTTTTCAGGTATTATAAAATATTCTTCTACAGTACATGAACTAGAGAGAAAAACATAATTGGGACATCTAGGGTACAGCTTTAGCTTTACTCACATCTGGAGATTCACACTTCTGTGTGAGATCAAAAGTCCTATTTTGAAAATATTTTCTCATCCAGATTTTATGGTGGAGATGACTTCAGTTATGTCCAGTAGGGAGCTGATGTCTACAGTTTGCTCTTCTCCTAAGAAATGGAGGAAGAAAATGGGGGAAATCTGTTTTAAAGCAGGTCTTGAAAAAATTCTTTGGGCTGCCAGGTTGAGGATCTACATTCCAGACGAATGAGGACATCTGATCATGATGATGATTTTTCAGAGCAGATTAGTCTCTATTTGAGTTTTCAACAGTGTTTGAATGCAGCAGGTTCAACCTGTTGAAAGTTTCAGAGTTTAGCCCTTAAAATTTTAATCCACATTGGATCCAAACTTTCTATGAGCTTAGATAAAACAAGACCAAAGCCATAGACCAGTGAGATTTTAATAATTAAAAAAGAAGAGTTTTCATATTTCCATGTCCAGATATATCATGGATTTCTCCTGAAAAACCCAGCCCAAATATGCATAGCTTTTCTGAGGCATGTTTTTACGGCAAATTTTCCAACAACTACATGTTGTCTCTCTCTTCTTACTGCTTTTCTCTTCACAGGGGACAGGTCTCTGGTCCTCTCAGAATTTCTCAGTTCTGAAACTTTCAGAAACATGGTATCTTTGATATACAGTAAGCAGGCATACTGAAAGAAAGCTGGTACAATTTTGTAAGTCTCAGTTCTTTAATAAAATCCAAGAATCGAGAATAAAGAAAAAATGGAAAATATTTGAGAACAAAGACACTGTGAGGATTATCTTAAAAATATTATCCTCATTGCTCTGCTTAGCTTTCTCTCCCCATATTTCATGCTAATAAAAAGAAGGTTCTCTGGGGCAAGAATGTATCTGCTTTGGTGCTTTACCAAGCTCAGTGGGGAGGAAAATCTGACAACTGAGTACTTTTTATAATAATTAATTACTTGCATCATCCATTGCTGAAGATTGTATGTCCCAGTGCACAAGCTCTCAGCAATATGTATGAAAATCTTGGAGGTCTGAGCCCACAGCTAAAGAATTTAAATTCTCAGGAGATATATTTTCAATTAAAGCTTTTTATGTTAATTCTTCAGATACTTCAACAATAATTTGCTGAGGCATGCAGGGTATCTCAGTTATAAAGAAAAGAGAGAGAAATAATTAATGTGCCCATTTTGATCTTCTAAGTTTCCCCAAATTTATTTTCCTTGTTTTTTCTAGAAAATTTAACTAGCAAACAAATCAACAATAAGTCAGCAGCCACTCTGAAGTTTCCTTAGTTACAAGAACAATCATGTAAAGCAAAATAATTCCACTCTGTACTGTTATGCAGGCTAGTACAAACAATTCAGCCAACTGATAGAAAGCTTTTCTTTCTCTAAATAGTCTTTGCCATGTTTCAGTGCATCTCCATGAAGGAATAACTATTGTCAATAGCTGGTAAATATTGGTAGGGCAGCAATGTCTCTCTAACCCAGATGAGACTCTAAGCCCTTTAAGAGAGTCCATGTACACACGAATTGCAAAGATGGTCCCAGGACAGAAGGCTTTCAATTTAAATCAGTAAAACAGACAAATGCCAGGAGAAAAGCAGTACTATTTTGTCCAGTACTACAATACTGTTTTGCATGTGGGGTACCAAAGACTATGAAATCTATAGAAATTCACAGAACCACTGAATAATTTGGGTTGGAAGGAATCTTAAAAATCATCTAGCTCCAACCCACCTGCCATGGGCAGGACGACCTTCCAGGGTGCTTAAAGTCCCGTCCAGCCTGGCCTTGAACATTTCCAGTGATGGGGCATTCACAATTTCTCTGGACAGCTTGTTCCTGTGTCTTATCACCCTCCAAGTAAGGAACTTCTTCCTGATATTTAATCTAAACCTTTTCTCTTTCAGTTTAAAGCAATTACACCTTATCCTATCATTACATGCCCTCATGAAAAGTCTTTCTCCAGCTTTCCTGTAGGTCTCTTTTGGTTCTGGAAGGTTAAATTAACTACCAATTGCAAATTACATAAAAAATTATCTGTGTTTTTACATGAAGACACTGCTGAAAAGGAGAAAACTCAACACTGACATACTGGAATGCACTGCCATTGCCATGACTGCATCCTTTCTCAGCAATTTTGGAAATTTACAGTTTCTTTGTGGAGCTACAGATAGCAGTCTGAGGTTGACCACACACTTTTCCATGATGTAGCTTGAGGTGTTTAGAAGACTTTATAAAGAACACAGAAGTCTCCTTACCTTCCCAGCCCCCTTTAGACACAGAGGAGACTAAGGCTGTACATGCTGAAACTGTCTTTTCACCAGCAGAGAGGAAAAAAATCCTTAGTAACTTCTTTAATTTCCACAGTATTTCAGTTCTGTTTTAAAGCTAGTACTGAAAGCAGTAATGCCAAGGACATAAATGCCAAGGCTGTTCTTGGTGTATGCTGCTAAACTTCATCTGCAAGAAGATGGGCACAAAATCCTTCGGGGCACACCACCACACTGAGACTTAAAGCCACAGTTGGGGCTAGATTCTGAGAAAGCAGTTAGACATTTGAAGTGTTCTCTAACCTCAAACAAATCTTAAGAGAGTTGCCCGTAATAAGCTGAATATGAAGGTAGGCATGGAAAATCACTGAGTATCTGCCCTTCTTGCACTGTTCAAAAATCTAACATAACACAGTGTCCCATAACACGGTGTCCCTTTCTTTAAGAGAAACGGCTGAATGCTTGCTGTGGAGGGCATAGTCTGACTACCAATATTGCATTGCTTATAAAGCAAACAGCAAGCTGAAATCTTGGGACTTTGTATTACTTTTTATCTGTTTTTTTAACAGAAAATATATAATAACTTCTACTTTTGAAGAAATGCAAAAATATCACATTTTCCATTAAGTATTTACTTTTAGATTACTAATGAAAGTACACTTTGGAGTTTTGCAGATTCATTTACATACTTATAAAATCATACAGGCATTTGCAATAAAAAACTGAATAAATGTTAAAAAATCTGGAATACACAATAGGTTTCTTTCCCACTAGCTTCTAGAAATGAAACAGCCTATACATGGCATGACCATAGACATCAGTTAGCTCCATGTGACCTAAGAACAGACTGGCTCCATCTGAAATTGAGGCCAAGGGAGAGAAGAACTGTGAATTCCCAATTCCTGTTTCCACAATGCGGCAATGGGAATTTAAAGCTCTCAGTGCAGCACAGCCAGTAGTTTATGACCACATGTGGGAGATTCAAATTACTCAAGAGACTTCCTCAGCTACTTTCCCCTTCCCTTTTTCACACCAAGTTTGTATACTTTCAGAACTAAAATAACTAAATATTCATATAATAAGCATTCAAATGTGACAGAGAGCAAATCATTCATAGCAACAGAGGCACACAGTTGGGAGAAAAATATGCCTTGCTCCTTTAGTCAAACCTTTCAGATGCATCAATGGAGGGCTCCTGTGTCCAATATTGGGGGAATCAATTACTGCCAGACCTTGACAGTTACCTTGAAACATGAGCTATTCTTGCATGACTGAACTGCCTTCTCCTGTTCTATGTTTGAGTGATTCGGGTTTTCCACCAGTTCATATAAGACATGATTTTAACTCTAGTCCTGATTTATTTTCCTTCGGTTGAGGGTGCAGACACAGTGATGAGACATTTACTGTACCAATACTAGCAAGTGCCAAATGTGCATCCAAGAGGGTATCCATGGAGGTTTTCCAGTGTCTTTAGCTTACAAATCTCCTATTACTCCAACTCTGGATCTTTACTAGGCAGTATTTGTCAGCTATTTTGTGGCACAAACAAATAGGGCCAGTGATGAAACCAAAGCAAGACTTAAATTCAGCCTGCCAGAGACATGGTTACCCCAGTTAACACTTAACACCATTCCTTGTCATGGATCCCTTTCAATTTTATTTTACTCTGATTCATGTTTCTTTCCTCTGTGTATCTGTTTTCTGTTGCAGTGGCCTATGGGATGAAATCTGAGTTCCAAGCAAGTACAGCTCAGCTTGGAAAGGCTGCCAAATTATTGGCTTGAATGTGAGAGACTGGACTGTTAAAGGATAATGACTCAAAACACTCCTCTATTTGTGGAGAGCCAGGATGCTTTGTTGAAATGGAGGTGAACTTCTGATCTGATAAAGTAGAGGGTGAATGATGGGCCATGAGTGAGATAGGAGACAGACCCTGTGGTTCCTCTTCTTATGCTGAGTTGCCCTCCCTTGCACAATACAGTGGGTTGTAGGGTTCACCCTCCTCCGCCCCAGCCCCAGGGAAGTACCAGGACACTTGGGGTGTGGCCTGAGGTGGTTCATCTCTGTTGATGACCACAATGGGCCTTAATGAGCTGGCGTGATGGGCACGTCTGTTGCATCAGAAGATTTCAGGGACATGATCCACAACATCACATCAACCAGTGTGAACCTTCCTGTTCCAGGTGAGGTACCTGGGCATTGCCACCTGAACCTGAGTGAATATGAGCTCAATGGATGTTGCGTTCCTCAGATTTTCCCAGGGATTTTTCCCCACCACTTCTCCGGTCTTCCTCAACCACCTGGCAGATCTGGTCTGTGACCACCACTTTGACCAAGACTGAACAGCAACCAAGTCTCATCATGGCAATTACCACGCATGTGGGGGTGGATTGTTGTCTACACACACACAAGACATGGTAAGTCATCCCTCCTGAGTGGTCATATCAAAAAGCCTTTTTACAGTTGTTCATGGATTAAAAAATTACCTGCTGTTCTAAGAAGAATATATTTTTGAATTTGTATACTTTTATGTTATCCTAATTGCAACTTTGCAAAATGTTATCAGCTACAGCCAACATCCTTGCTCTAACAGACCTCTGAATTCTTGGATGTTTCAATTAACTGCTTCTGTCTTCCAACTAATCTCCATTACCTATTAGTTCTTCTTAAAAATTAAATGAAAATGTATTTCCTAGCAATTGTAACAGTAAGGTGATACATATGAGAGGCAATTTAGTTTTCACAAAGATTTGAGCACAGGACAGAAAGCTTTGGGACTCTTTTGATTGACTTGCTCCTCCAGGATAAAGAATAACAACCACAAGCAAAAGCTGTAACTTTAAAGGTGTAAAAAGGGTTTTGAACTCACAAAAATACAAGAAGAAAGTTGAATTAAAATAGATACACTTACCTCGAAATATCTGCCATTCACAGTGATATATTTCACAGAAACCCTTTCGCAATTTAGCAATCCCAGCAGGAGCTTCTTTTGCACCTGGACAAGAAGTGCCCACTGGCAGCTTGGTGGCTGACCAACACCTCTAGCTCATTAATAGGTGACAGCAAAAACAATTTCAACATTGCAACCGCTATTGTCTTATTCATCAAGTAATGGTCCTTTGCTGATCTTCCCAATTTCTTCTACCTCCCTCCAAGTCTGAAATTGTTTGAACACAAGAAAATTTTTGCTCCAGGGTGAATTTAGGCACCAGTCTGTCCTAAAGTACATGCTGAGGGATTCATGCAGTTCTTTCTGCTGCTGAAAAAACAGAACATCTCTTTCTTTTTTGCTGTTACTTCTTAAACATTTTTCAATGCTTTGCAGTACAAAATGTCAGGAGAAGTGATAAAACTCTACTGACTGATTGTTTTTAACATATCCTAGGAACTTGTGCCCCTGGCCAGAAAGCTGTTTGCAGGAGAAACATTTTATTAAAACTTGCAAAAACAGTCCAAAAAGAAATAAAACCCTTTGTGTAAACCTATGCTGGAGAGTCTTCTAGAAATGAATTCTCCCATCAAGTCCAAGGAGCTTGGCAGATTGCTTGTCTTTCATGACAGCTGTTGTTGCATCTGGCTGGCTCAGGTCATCAAAGTGTTGCTCCCTCTTGGAAGATGGATGGTGGTCAACAATATTCAGTGTGTAAGACCCAGCAAATGTAAACGTGCTTGCAATCAATGTTAATGACACTGGTGATTACATCAAATATGCAAATTTTTCCAAGAAAGCAGGTGTGCTTCCAACACCATAACTGCATCAGTTCCAGCAAGTTAAACATTCGTGGGACTTTTCCTTGGCCCTGGAACAGCCCATAGCCACTTTACCACTCCCTTGGCCTCCACAATGATGGGGTATCAGACAGGCAGCCTACTGAAAAACACCCCCAGCCCACACTAAATCTAGACCTGGCTAAGACAGTGCACATCAGCCCTGGCCAAAATGGTGGTAATGACTGTGCCCAGCAGGATGGGTGATTACAGGTGCTGGAGCCTGTGGCCTAAGACTAATTTAATATTATCAAGTTAGACAGCAAGCCTCAGAATTGCACCTAGAATTTTCTTCTCGCTTCCCAAGTGTGGTATTGGTAGGTCATGACCTGGCAGCATTCTCCATCAGTCAGACATCTACAGAACTGTATTACAGCTGACATGGCTGCTTCTGCATTTCTGTTCCTCTTCTAGAACAAACCCTACTATTTTACAATGGCTATGTACTCTCAATCTCATCCAATCCAATCACACCCAGTCCAGTCTAGTCCAATTCCATCCAGTCCAATTCAAACCCTTCTGAGCTATTGCAGGTGCAAAGTCTGGATTCTCTGCCCTCTCTCCCTGAGATGTATATTCTGAACTCTAGAGATGGATATAGAAATGAATCCATGATGGAATAACTTAGAGCTTCCTACCACATATAAAAAATACATCCGTTTACACCACATTAATTACAATAGTTTATACTTCCTTGAAGACTCTTGAAATTAGTATGCTAAATTAAGAAGGGATAGGTATAGAACACAGAACCTTGGCAAATGGAGCCAAACAGAGCCTTCTAAGGAGTCTAAAAATGAGTTTTAAAACATGGGCCTTAAAATTACTCAGGATTTCACTTTTCGTCATTTGAAAAGCAGAGAAGGTGGATAAAGCAAGAAGGAGACTGTACAAGTCAAGCATTATTGCACTTGATTTCCCCTCTGATCCATGGGAAAAGATGGGTACCCTCAGATTTATAACACTTCGTATAGAAAGGCTTCTGTACCCAATACATTTATTTTCTTTTTTATTTTCAGAGACGTATGGTGCAGTTAACATGATCTTCTAAAAGACAGAAGACACAACAAGCAATTCCGTATTGATAGTGTTTTTTCAGGGAGGGGATACATAAAAAGAGGTGCCTCGGTGCCTCCCCACAAGAAGCTCTTTGCTTGTGCTGCAGTGAACAAGCCAAATCCTAATGAGCTATCCTGAAATGTTGTTGTGGGGTATGAGGAAGGACTGGGAAGCAGTGACTGCCCTGGGACCATGTGGAAAGTGCTGCCACACTGTGATGTTTGACACATTCACAACACTGTTCCCTGCAAGATGACATCAACTCTCTTGCAATTATTAACTTTTTCAGCCCAGGGTCAGTGAGGCTGCAGGGCAAGTTTGCCATCCATCAGAGGTGGTGGCGCTTCTTGCCTGATCCTTGCTGCTCCCCCCACTCCTGCCCAAAGTTACAGTCAGGGCAGTTGCCATCATCTCTCGCCTTCATAGCTTGCAGTAGGGGACCCGGATGCAGGAGGTGAGGGAGATGTGACAAAGGCACAGCAGACTCACTTTACCTGGATCAGCTTCACACAGCAGCACACATGAGCATGCAAGATAAGCAGTGTAGACCACAGCATTGAAATCATGTTGGCAGCACTAATACAAATAGACTGCCTATGGCCCACACAGATGGCACCATTTGAAATGTGAAATTGCCCTGCTTTCAAGTGAATTTTTCTGTCTTCTTTTAGGAGAGCTGATTCTATTTCTAAGCAGGCAGGGGCTGCCTGATTTGTTACTCCTTTAGGTGACATTTATGTTCCAATAATGCTCAGAAAGCCTGACCAGAAGCAAGACTGCACCACACTGAAACTATGCAAGCAAAGACTGGGAGGGTGCCAGCTTAGTTAATGGTTACTCCTGCCCTTCAAAACTTTTACTAATTTTTTTTTTTCTTACTGGAAGGCAGCAATTCTATTTTTAGCAACATCCCTATTCTATGCATGGTTCATCATCATGTCACCTGGAATTAATATTTACCTTATTCTTAACCTCAGTTAAGATGAGCCAGTGTCTTCTGGCCAAGTGGCCTAAGAGGACCCCAGACATGAAACATTCATTTTTGTTTCTCAACTTTTCCTTAAAATATAGGACATAAAGCCAAGGGGGCTCCATGAAATCCACAAGCCAGGAAGGGGAGGTGAGTCACCATGCTGGTCTCGGTCCACCACAGAAAACCAGGACTTCTGTCATCCTGATGCTCAGGATGGCACAGAGGAAGGCAGAGGCAGACAACTGGAGATTTCTGAGCAAGTTAGAGCTTTATTAGCTTTCCTACCAAATAATTCACGTTTTCAAAAGGTTTCAAGCCAACTGATGGCTCTGCATTGGAGTCACTGAAATGGTTAATGGCATAATCATTGTTAAGGTCACCAAAAGACTTCTGTCCACTGTAGTAAACTGCAAAGAAACAGCTGCTAATCTACTGAAGCCCGCCCCTTCCTGAATATGCCTCCTAATTTGGATGGCAAAAGAACCTTGAGATAAGATAAGGTGGTACTATTGTCCAAGTATTCCACACCAAAAGAGAGGAATGTACCCACAAGTGTAAGAGGTTGAACTGCTAACTGATACCACCTGCAGTAACCACCCAGGTGCTGTAAGAGACTGGTGCTAATGGACCAGTACAGGAGTTTTGTGGACTCTTGCCCTCCACCACTCAATGGATTCAGTCTGCAACCACCAAGACCACAAGCAGAGGAGCAACCAGATGTCATCAGAATCTACGCATCTACACACAGCATTGCAGCCAGGCAAGTGAGGGGATTGTCCCCTCTGCTCTGCACGGGGGTGGCCTCACCTCAAGTCCTGTGTGCAGCTTTGGGTGACACAATATAAGAAAGATATTAAACTATTGGAGAGTGTCCAAAGGTGGGCAACAAAGGTAGTGAAGGGCCTTGAGTGGAAGCCGTATGAGGAGCGGCTGAGGTCACTTGGTCTGTTCAGCCTGGAGGAGACTGAGGGGAGACCTCATTGCAGTTACAACTTCCTTGTGAGGGGAAGAGAAGAAAACACTGATTTCTTCTGTGTGGTGACCAGTGACAGGACCCAAGGGAATAGCCTGAAGTTGTGTCAGGGGAGGTCTAGGTTGGATACCAGGAAAAGGTTTTTCACCCAGAGGGTTGTTGGGCACTGGAACAGGCACTGGAAGAGGTTCCCCATGGAAGTGGTCACAGCACCAAGCCTGACAGAGTTCAAGAAGAGTTTGGACAATGCTCCCAGTTACATGGTGTGACTCTTGGGTATGGTCCTGTGTAGGACCAGGGGCTGGACTTAATAATTCTTGTGGCTCCCTCCCAACTCAGCTTATTCTATGCTTCTGCGATGCTATGTTTAGCTACCTGCATCTTCTGGTTGACTAGTTCCTTTTGAGTCTGGGTCATACGAAAATACAGCTATTTCTATCTAATAAACCACGGCCCAAGCTAAAAATACCTTTGTCATTTGATAAGTGAATTGACAGAGTGAATGACTCTCACTGCCTAGTATAAGTGACGAGAGCTAGAAGGGCATAAAACCTAACATGATAAAAAAGACAGTATTTTTATTTTCACTTAGCTGTAACTCGCTGTCTTGGGTTGATGTTATGA
>VZTX01018067.1:308706-321206 GCA_013400915.1 Pardalotus punctatus | reverse complement strand
CTTCTACCAGCCCCCTTCCAAACCCAAATTAGCACGCTGCTGCAGCAGCAGAAATTGGAGAGGAAAGGCTGCAGTTTTATTTTACAACTCAATTAGCAAGTTTATACAGAAAAAAACACCCACATAACTGAGGGAGATTTTATGTCTGTTCGGCTTCACCAGCAAATAGACTTGCTCCTCCTGAGGGCACTCCCCACTGCTGTGGGCGCAGCGATGTCCTCCTGCCCATGGGGCCCCTCAACCAACGTGGTGATCCTGGCTCCAACCCTGCTCACTTGCTCCATCTCTCTTTGCTCTTACACTTATAAATCCTCTGGGTATCTCCATCACAGGCTGAAAAACACAGTTTTGAGACTGTCCTGACACCTTGTTCACCGAATATTAAATCAGAAGTGTGCCAAAACCTAAGATGAAGATAAAGGGCCCCATATCCCTCTATTTTTCCTCTAAGAACTGGTCCCAAATAACATGAAACCAATGGCTGTTTGTTATGATCCTGACTCCTGAAACAGCTTGCACCATGTCCCACTACAGTCTCTCCCTTCCTAGACCAATAGACCCTTCCGGTCAGGTTTTTGGAAAGAAGGGGACAGTCATCTCACTAAGCCTGTTTTCTTACTGGGAACAGTTTTTGGATGCTGACTGCTTCAGGATCAGGAAGGAATCATTCCTGCCTGGCTGACACTTGGGCTTGTCCCCTCTGTTGCAGTCCCCCTTCCTCTGCTCCATATTTTTATGCTCAGCACTGCCCGGCTTGCCCTACTGCATTGTCCATTGCAGTTGAGGACCTTTGCGTGTGAAACTCTGAATCATCTCCATTAACAGGGGTTGAGTCCTGGTCAGGGTGAATCACCCCACCACAGCTACCTCCTCTTGTGCACCTGTAGGCAAGGTCCCAGCCTGGCAGAGGGGCTGTCCTACTGATGCTCTTCAGCACAGGAATGAATTTGATTTAACTAGAACCCCACCAGGCATGGAAGACCACTCCTCAAAGGAGGAAACTGAGGCAGAAGGGAAATCCTCAAGGAATAACCATGTGCCTCATGTTGCAGTCACATTCCCACAGCCCTGCACCTCCACTTCAACTTCCCTGTCATCAGCCCTTTCTGATAGAATAGAAATAAGCTGCAGTGACAAGCCCTCTCCACACTTCAGAGCTGGAGGTGTTTGTGGCTGTTTCTGTTAGTTGAGCCAGTGGGGCTCCACCAACTTTTCAAGTGTTGAGCAAGTTCAGAGTGATCAGACTATTGATGCCAGTGGCTATTTGGAAGAGTGCATTTTCATGTAGTGGCCACACAAGAAGCTTCTCAGGGCTTCACTTAACAAATGTCTTCTAGCGAGATGGCTACAAGTGACGGCAGGGCCAGCTCAGCAAGTAGCTAAGCAACAGCATCATTTTCTTTCCAAATCTTCCAGCAACTCCTTCCAAAACTTACTTAAACTGAAGCCAAGCTGAATTCTTTCTGATTGTCTGCACAGGGATAGCCAGGGAAGATAAGACAAATCAAGGTACAAACTCCATGCATGAAACATCAGATGGATTTGAGGACCCTGTAGGCTGCCTTGCTTCAGGCCCAGAGACCTGACGTCAGTGCAGTCTGGCTGCCTAAAGCTGTGCTTGTCTCACATCACTTTCTATTTGAGCACTATGCTCTAGCTAGGGGACAGGAGACTTATGGAAACACTTTGCTGAGAGTTCAATCCTTCTGGAAACAAAAAAGCTTCTTGAAAAAGGCTTTCCAATATCCCCTCAGGGAAAATTGTCCTATTCAGCATCTGGTCGACAGGGTCTGGCATAAACCACCTGAAAAAAGTGAGTCAAAACATAGTTGAGCACTCAGTCAATTAAAAAAAAAAAAAAAAAAGCCCATTTGCTTTTTGAAAAGCGCAGAGTCAGCACGTAATTTGTGAATGCACCAAGCACAGATGCTGGGTCATGGTGGTGACTCACCCCAAGTGTCCTCACGGTGGTAGCCTAGGCCAGCGTCTAGCTGGAAGGGGTGGGATTCACTTCCCTTCATTCTGGCTCTCTTCTCAGCCTAACTAATCACCTTCTTCCCGTTACTAGTTCCTGGAGGGAGAGCAGTACCTCCAGAAAGCAGTTCCTACAGCATTAATACAGAGTCCAGATGAGACAGATGTTACAGAGGTGAAGAAAGCCCTCAGCCCTCCTCCCCACCCCTGGCTGTCTATTTGAGATGTCACCAGAGGAAGCACTCTCCTACACATCTCCTCAAGCTCTGTTCCATGATTCCTTATTTTTACGTCTTAAATCCTTTGATTTAATTCTCAGTCTTTTTCTCTCTCATCGGTTTCCCATATCATTGTGTTCCCCTCCAACTTCTTGTCCTCCAGCTCCCAGCCCCTTTGCAAAGGCTCCTCAGATTTGGGGGTATCAGGACCTGAAGGAGAGACCTGGCTGGGAGAGTATTTGCTAGCAGGCACCCAAGGGAACACCAGAAAAGGAACATTGCTCAGAGTATGTAATCCCAATCTTTCCAGTTCCCAGCTATCCCTAGCAGATTCCTTCTCTGCCCTCTCCCCATCCCTTCTCAGCCAGTGCTGCTCACAACTGTTGTGTCAGGCTCATTTCTCTGCCACTTGAGACAGAATTTCTCCATAACAAAACCAAGTCCTTTCCTTTCTATCCCAATGCAAACTCTTACCAATAACTCCAGTTTTTGGTAACAACTCCAATAAAAACTCCAGTTATCTCACTCATAACTTTCTGGATGCAGGTGTTCACCTCTATGAGCATGAAAGGAAGGTGTTTGGGGTTTTTTTCCCTTTTAGTTATCTTCCCATCCTTTGGGTATTGTTGTTACCTTTTCTCTCTTATTCACTTCAATGCTACAATCACATGCTTTTATTTTCTGCCATAGACCTGACAAATAGAACTAAATTCTGTCAAATTTTGGTTCCTGGACAGTTATTCTGGGGACACCACCAAGCCCTGGGGGTCAGCTGAGGTGTGCAGAGGGACAGAGAAGACCTGTCACCCCTCAGCTCCAGCCTAGTCCTCCTCCCTTCACTCCTCTGTGCCTGCAGCTGTGCTGAGCTGTGAGGAGGAAGAGGAGAAGGAATGGAGGAAGGTGGGTGTGTGGATGGGGGAAAAGATGTGGTGCAAAGTCCTGTTTGATTACAGCTTTGCATGGTCTGCATCACTTCTGTCAAAGATTGTCCCTCACCTTCATGCCAGGGCAGCACATCCTTCCATGACAGATGTGGGGGGGTTGGGCCCATAGGAGAGATGGCTCTCACCTGAAAGGCCCCACAGAAACCAGCACAGGCCATGGGGCAAACTGAGCAGTTCACAAACTAATTCTTACCATTGATACCTTCTCGTCTCCTATCCAGTTCTGCATTTTAACCCCACAATTTCTTCTTTCCTTTTCCATCTTGCCTTTTCCAACTTTTTGTTTTGTAAACATTTCATGCCGTGGGCCTCTTTCTCCTTCAGCTGCTGAGCACATGAGAAGCTCAGAGAAGAACCCATCCCACAGGGTCACCCCGTCCCAGCTCAGCAGCCGGGTGGCTGCGGTGGGACCAAGCATCATCTGGAAGCATGCGGGCAGGGCTCTTCCAGGGCAGGAGCACCATCTCCTGGAAAAGGGATTTATAGCACCGAAGCTCCACGTCAGGTGTTTCCCACGGCACAGATGGAATGTGGAAGGCACTAGCGGTTTGGAAGGTGCTCACTCTGATTTCTCTCCCTGTAGGCTGTGAAACACACGTGAAGCAACCCAGTACAAGAGTGTCCTGTGTACAAAGGAGGGAGATGGAAAACTGGCTGCCAATGGGAATACATTATGTGGGCACATCCCTTTTACTCTGTGCTGTGCATTAGTTGGACTTCAGTGTGAGCTGCAGGAACAGGAGCTACAGAGGTTTTTGCTATGGGTGTATCAGGTGAAGTTCCATCTTATTTCGCATTTGAGACTCTGTCTCAAAGAGTCATCGACTTAATACAAAGAGCAAATGACATCTTGCTTAAGGCAGGGTCTTCTGCATAGTTTTGAGGCATTACTCAGAACATGCTTTCTGCCTATATATCTTTCCATTGGTAAATGCATTAAAAGGAGATATATGCAATGTATTACATCCTGCAGGTCCTGCACATTTATTTAGTTCTCCCACTAAAGTTAAAGGCATGCCTCTGGGCAGGGACAGCTGCATGGATGGAGCCACTGACACATATCAGTGTGGGATGCCAAATGCCCTATTAGGGATGGCCTTGATTTCCTAGTGGTGTGTGTTCACAACTGCCTATCTCAGCTTTTCACAAACAAGCTGGTGTGGGCTCTGCTGACATCAGTATTTAGGTAACATCTGTTTCTGCCTTAACAAGAAAGACATGGACCTGTTATTTAGAGAAGGACACAAAGATGATCACAGGGGTGGAGCACCTCTCCTATGGAGACTGGCTGAGAGAGCTGGGGCTGTTCAGCTTGGAGAAGAGAAGGCTCCAGGGAGACCTCCCTGCAGTGTTACAGTACTTAAAGGGGCTTATAAAAAAGAGGCAGAGCAATATTTTTACACAGGTAGGTAGTGATAGGACAAGGGGGAACAGTTTTAAACTAAAAGAGGAGAGATTTAGATTGGATATTAGGAAGAAATTATTTACTGTGAGGGTGGTGAGGCCCTAGAACATGTTACCCAGAGAAGCTGTGGATATCTATTCCTGGAAGTGTACAAGGTCAGGTTGGTTGGGGCCCTAAGCAACTTGACCTAGAGGAAGGTGTCCCTGTCCATGACAGTGGGGAGGCGGAACAAGATGATATCTAAGGTCCCTTCCAACCCAGGCATTTCTATGATTCTGTTTTATATTTAATGCAGGCAACATGCTCACTTTGTCTTGCCCGCTTGTCTGTCCTTACACACCAAAACACGCATATGCTGGTTCAGGCAGCTGAGACAATCTCAGATTCTTTAATATGAATATTTGGTGCCACCTGAGACATGCAGACCTCCAGCTGCTGCCTCAGAAAAGAAAGGGACATTCTAACCTTCTGCCTTATTGACCAGCACCATGTCTATAGATCTTTTCCAAACGAAATGATTCTGTGAGTGTACAGGGGTGTCCTGGGTATCCTGCAGAGAAACCCCTGGTACCTATTTTAGCACTTGAGCATGTGACCTTATGAGAAGGTAATTAGAATTTAGTAGGAAAAAAATAAATAAGATGGGACTTTCTGGTACTGAAGAAATCCTTGAAGAGCACAGCACTGCTGTGGGTCACTTCAGCAGCGTACAGGGAGCTCTGCCTGTTTCTGTGGTTCACACATTGATCTCACCAGGTTAATAAGCCAAAATATGCCATTTTGGGCTCCTTCATCTGTGTCCAGAAGAAAAGTGCAACTAACAATGATTTAATATGACTGGGTCCTGTATGAAATGAAATGAAATGAAATGAAATGAAATGAAATGAAATGAAATGAAATGAAATGAAATGATTGTCAGGAGGGCAGCTGCTGATACGTTAACAAGCACTTCACACTTGGAACAAGGAGGTGTTGCATTCTGCATCTGTCCTTTCTACAAGGCCTTACCCTGCACACAGATTCAGTCTGGGCTGACAGTTTTTATAAGAGTCAAAGGCACAGGGACAGTTAAAGGTTGTCCTGGGCCTTGATGAATTACCAGTGTGGAAACTGCAAGTGAACCCAGACCTGAATCTTCTCCATAGTTTTTTCCTCTGTAAAGTGATGGCTTGTGGATACAGCATTTACAAGACAGGTTGTGAATATAAAGGCTTATGAGCTCTTCAGATAGACATAATTGTGCAAGTAGAGGTAGCCACTTGGGCTACATCTATACAGGTAAAATAAATGTTTGCAGGAACACTCATTAGTACCAAGGCCAAGTGCTGTGGACCAGCCCATGTCCACATGGATAAACTCCCATCATCCCCAGGGCTGATGGCCATGTACAGGCTGGCATCTGAGAAAGGTCTCTGGCCTGTGTTAACCACTGAACTGCCCCAGGAACTCTTCATCAGGGTCTGAGTCTGAAAACACACCAGAGACCCACTTAACTCTGTGGCAATGCTGACCTGGCTCCCTGGCACTATTTAATTTACTTGTGTAAATGAAATGCTGGAGACCCTGGAGATCAGGGCAGGGTACCTGGCAGGCTTGTGTGTAGAAAACCTAAGTAATTTTCAGGATGGTCTGTGGCCTTGCCTTCATTCCTTCAAAAGCTTATTCCAGCATGGTTAGGTTGAACCTTAGCCAGCCAAGAAACAGTGGCTTTTTTTGAAGAAAAAAAAGGTCCAGGCCTTTGGTATTTGAGGGGAGGGAGCTGAGAATTTGACAGCAAGAGCAATGAAGAACATTACCCTCGGGGGGGACCTCAGCCACCACTGGCTGGGACACTGGACAGCCACACTCCTCTACATTTTAGTTTTTCCCTTTCTGTTTAACAGGTCCCTGACTGCTCTTGTGGGTAGCTTGGGAAAAGAATTAAGGAAGTACTTAAGGCATATTTCCAACCTTGCACAGGGTTGATATGTATGTTCCTGCTGGAGCATCAGGAAGGAAGAGCACCTTCCATGCAATCAGTTTTTCCTCAATTCCTGTGTTTCCCTTTTTACTCCCCAACTCAGTACATCCCAGACCAATTCCCCTGACTGTGTAATACTCGGGTAGCAATTACCATTCTGGTTTTGTAATTGTAGCCCTGAACGCCTGATTCCAGCTTAGGCTCCAGTCATATGAAGTGGGAATGGATACAGCTGGTTGTAGGACCAGCTTGAACAATGTGGTCTCCCAAGGAGACTTCATTTCCATTCTCCTCAGGCTGATTGTTTCTCTCACCAGGTGGTGGTTGCTTCTTCTTGTGCTACAGAAAGCTGAAAACTTGACTCATGAGAAAAATATCCGAAGTGTTTGCTACACCATTGTGCCATAAATGGCTACATCTCTCTCTGGGGATATTTATTCTTCTGTCTTTTTGAAAGATAATCACTCATTTCTCTAAAACCTCCAACACCCGTACAGTGACACTTTAGTATTTACTGTTTTGGAGGAATATGATAAAGAAGCATTTAGGGTAGATTCATTTCACTTGGTCTACAGCATTGGATTTGTTAGACACATCAGCTGCGCCACTCTTTGGGCCAGAATTTTTCCTTTTGTCCACTGACTACAAAGCAAGTCTACCAGATCAGCACAGACCAAGATACTGAGCAGGTCAAAATCTAATTTTAAGCAAGAATAATCTCACTGTGTAAAACTGGATAGGCAAGTTGTTACTGTTTCATAACACCTTTACAATCACAACCACAAATATCTTCATTAAAAAACATGAATTTAAATACCCATGTCCATGACCTGGTGAAACCCAGAATCTGTCAGCTACTTTCTAGGTAAGAGTCAGAGCATGCTTATTGTAAAACATCTGTGAGCAAAACTCAGCTCCTGGAAGAAACAGCAATGACCTGGAAAGATATTCACCTTCCTTCCACAGCTGTGTATGGATGACTGGTTGATGAGATGGGTTGTACTGGTTGTGCTGTGAGACAGAGGCACCTTAAAGATCTCCTTGGACAAACGGATCACTCTATCCTGGCTTGCTGTCACCTGGAAAAGGTTGGGCCTGTGAAATCTCTCTCATGACATCTGCCAAATTAGCATTCTGCTGCACTCTTTTCAATCTTGGATTGAAAAGAGTGCAGCAGAACCAATGCAACTCAGTTTACCAAAAAGCCTGCATTTTACTTCCCTTTTATTTCCATCACACACTGGAGGTACAGCAGAAGTGACTGGTGAGCCAAATCAAACATGTATCTGCTGAGTTTATGCCTCAGCTTTTCCCTTGGAGGGACACAAATCCTGGCCTCTCACCTATTGAGCTGCCAGGTTTTTACAATTGTTGGAGGAGCTGAAAGTTGTCCAGCCATTTCCTCCTCCGTTGTGTTTGGTTAAAATGGGTCATTGGGTTACTGCAGTGTTTTTCAGTGGGGAGCAGACAGTGACAGATGAATGGAGCAACAGACAGAGCAATTGCACACACCTTCTTTTTAGGAAGAGGTGTTGAAGAATAACATACAAATACCCCCTCACCTCCCAGCCCTTTTTCTTGCTAATTCCGAAAGTTGAAATTTTTCCTTTTGGGAGAATTTCAGTCAGGTCCAGAATCACTCATAAAATGGAGGAATTGTTCCACCAATATCCCTGCAATGTTTCCTGATTTTAAAAGGAAATCCAGGAACAAAACCTGGCCAGCTCTAACCTGAATGGTTCACACAGTGCTCTGGTGGGTAGTTCAGCAAAGAAGCCTGAGTCTCCATCAGTCTCAGCCTTCACTCATGCAGGCAGGAATCTCAATAAAGGGAGCCACTTCCACACTTCACACAGGTGATGAGCAACCAGGAGCCAGCACCAAAACCAAGCAGACCTTGGGCTCTTGCTCATCTCCAACCAAATAACTTAGCATGGACATAAACACCTCCAGAGCTTATTTGCTGTGAGTGAGGGAAATCACAGTAAAGTCCTTGGGCACCAACTCCATTCAGGTGTGCGGTGAAGATGGACTTGAAAAACTTGGCAACATATTTAGAAGCCTACCTGGAAACTCATTCAATTATTGACTGTTCCTTCACCTTTCCTGGACTGGGGAACTACTTTTCATTGCTGCTATGTAAAGACTCAGCTACCCAAAAAGTATGGTTTATTTGGGGGGAAAAAAGTAAAAATTACTGTATCTATCTACTGTGGATGTGTTTTTTTAATAACATTGACAATTTTCTGTGTTTTAAGCCTTGGTTTTATTAAAATGGGTCAAACCAGGAAATCTCATCTTTTCTTCTTCACTGGCTATCATGAAACTTATCCATGATTTACCTAGGACCCTCAAACTTAAGAGAGGTGGAATTTTAATTCCAGGGCTGCAGCAGGTCAAGCACCAGTCTTATCTTTCAGCAGGGATTACCTATGGTTTCTACTAGATTATTCCTGACATGTGGCTCATCATATTACAGGTTAAATGTTTAAAGTGGGGAAAAAAGCATGAGGCATAATGAGTAACAGCTCTATAACTCTGCTCCCTTCTGTCCAGAATAAACCTATACTGAGTTTAGGAGGTGTGTAGATTAAAAGACTGCCATGACAGGCTATCAGCAAGCTTACCACATCATATAACAAGAATGAACTTTAAATCTACCTTTTTGGCTACCTTTGAAACACACTGAGAAGCCCAGTTCTAATATAAAATCTCCTAGTGGCTCACATCTGGGTTTTTTAATTGTGATCTGAAAACAAATAGTGTTAGCAGTGATAAGTGAGTGATCATCTCACTGGAATCTTAGCACAGCCTTTTTCACTAATGAAATTATATTGTATATCTCCCAAATCAAGGCTGAAAAAAAGTTTCATGTTCATCTTTTAAACTGTGTTTCCATAGCCGATTTATTTTGTTTTTAAATATGTTCCTCTGCCCTTGCTTTCCCCTCCAACATTTTATTTACTATACCCTAGTAGGGCTCTGATTTCCCCTTATCCTGCCATGATTACAGCTAGAGTCCTCTGCCAGGGATTCAAAACTTGGTGAACAATTCCCCCTGGGCTTATAAACCCACTGTTGTTCTCCTGCTGCTTTGGGGGAGTTGAAAAGCAAATCCATGAGCTGCCAAGAATCACACCCAGGCAGGGATGCAGTGCTGCGAGAGCTGGTCCCTGTTCAGTGTACAGGAGACAGACACGACCCTGGGATGAGTTCATGGGGTCACACCTTGACCCCGATGGAGACCCCTCATCCCCCTGTGCCCCTGTGAAGAACAGAGAGGGATTAAACTGTAGGGCTGCAGTCCGTTTGCATCGAACAGAATGAACAGACCCCAGCCACAAATCACTCAATATTTTAACAGGCTCTGAGAGGTTTTTCTTCTTTGCTTTAACCCTTTGTGGGACCTCAGTGCCTGCAGGAGATGACTCTTGAGCAGTCCTCGAGCACGGGTGGCAATTATTCGCCTTTTTCATACCACTCAGCCCCCTACATCCATGCTGAGGCAGGTGGCTGACAAAACTCCTCTGGGCTACGTGTCAGTGAAAGCTTAGCTAACTGGGAGTAAACTGTGTATCAAAAGTAAATGCAAACATCAGTCCTAACTGCAAATGTATCAATGCCTGACTTCAGCTCTAGAAAATCCCAGTGTAGCTGGTCCCAGAGTCAGGTTTTGAGCATGAGCTGAGGGCTACACTGGAACTGGTGGGATTATGTGTTGTGAGTGAATGGTGCCAGACAGGAATGGGGCAGCGGCTCCCAAAGGGTGAGTGTCATGGTCTACCAGATACTATGAAGAAAATTAACCTTACTTCAGAGAAAACCAGCACGATAAGACGCAGCTGGGGATTGCAGTCAGCACCAGTGGCCCATCCCGGGTCTATTGGTTGTATTTGAGTGCTCTCTAGTGGACAGAAAAAGGAGTCCAGAAGCGAACAACCCTGATGTGCTGTCCCTGAGACTAAGTCAGCCTCAGCTGAGTGCCTGAGGCATTGGTCTGTAATACCCACACACCATGGACCTGTGCTGAGTGTCTGGGAGTAGGGATTGAGAGGGAGGCTCAAAGCTGTGTCTTCCTGATCTGTGAAGCTGCAGGACAGAGGTTTGACATGAGAGCAGCGCAGGGTGGCAGGAGATGCCCACCTCACGTGGTGTGAGCAGACTCAGGAGCACAAGTACCACCTCAACCCCTTTACACTATTTTTCAGTGCTTTTCCTTGTGTTGAAGAAAAAACCTGCAGTTCCTGCTCCTGTGTGTACAGTCAGTGGGTAGAAGAGCAGAGAGGTACTGTGGAAGGAGAGTAGAAACACTGGTCATGGAAAGGAAGAAAGAGGGGAAAAAATACATCAACTCATTTACCAGCTGCTGCTGAGCTTCCAGGAGCCCTCTGCTCCGAGAGCCCTGCCAGTGCTGGATGTAGTAGCTCTTAGGAAAAACATTGTTTCATAGCACAAAGTGATAAGCCACTGGATAAAGTGGAAACCTAGACTGTCAGTGTAAAAAGAAGGCTATTATGGAAGTCAGCTCAGGACACAGGACATAAAATGGTTATGTAGTGGGTACTCTCAGATCAGCAGAACCATACAACTGAACCCAAATGCTCAAAAGGTGTCTCAAAAAAATTTATAAGGATATTGTATTGCAGTTGGGATTTACTTATAGTAGGTATCTGAGTTTTGAGTTCTGAGAATAACTCATCTCATTTTCCTTTTATTTCTGTGAAATGACAGCTAAAAGATTTTTTATGATGGCGACAGTAAAACCAGAAACAGTCACTTGACTCATGAAACAGCTACACCTCTAGTTATAGGGTTATATGCATCTCTCCATAAACTCTTAGTTTAAAACCTGGCTTCGCTATTACCTCTATGTTGGGAGGGCTGTTATCTTAGGCTTCCATTATGATACTGTTTTTCAGCATGAGTTCCTCTTACATAGACACCTCCTGTCCAATGCTCAGACATCCTGAACACAAATGAAACTCCTTCAACGTCCTATTGAGTTTAATTACTTGTCTCCCACTCATTCTTTTCCTTCATTTTCTAGAGGCTTTTGACTGAAATCAGACCAACCTCCTTTTCTTCAAGCATCCTCTCTCACTTGGAGCAGTCATTTTTGGCCTTGCATCATCTATGCAGAAACCACTGAAGCTCTAACACAGTACCACACACACCTGCAGTAAAAGAACATGGGTTTGTATTTAGGCAGTTATGCTATGCAAATTAATTATTAGTTTTATTACAGAGGCTATGCATAAATTAGGCTAGTAAATACTGACTGCATGAATATGCTGATTCAGTTCGCTGAGGGTACAGAAAGAATGTGGGGAGAAAAATAGAAAAAGAATGGATAAAAATAAGCAACCTACCATACCAGTCAGTACTGCAGAGTTAAGAGGCAGGGGAAAAAAGTAAAAAATCCCAAAGAAAATAGCTCTGAAACTTATGAGAATTTCTTTGTATTTCTTTCACTCAATTGAACTGAGGCAAGGAAGACCATGGAGGAGAGAGGAACAGCTGAGGGTAACCCAAGCAGTAGGTAGGAAAACATATGTTTATAAGTGATGACTGTCACTGGTATTGGTTCTCAGATTCTTTGCACATTCTCCCATAGGCTTTCCCCTGCAGGTTTCCAGTGGATAATTGAGTCAAAAAATTGGTTTAGTGGAAGAAATTTTCTCTGTAGCATCCAAAGCACCATGGGAGTCAAACTCCAAGTATTATGGGAGGTGACTTCTGAAAGAGGCAGGCTGATGCTTAGCTCCTACAGACAGCTCCACTGGCATATTAGTTTTCTCCGGACAGGTTTGATTTGTGTGCACCTTTTATGCAGAGTTTCACTCTTCACAGTCACCACCTGATGAAAGACCCTGTCCTAACCTCACAGGAAAATCAGCTGATTATTTCCACAACTTCAGAGATTAGCACCACTGAGACACTTGTTTCACTCATTTGTTCTGATGACACGGGCTGTGGAGTTATAAAAATGCCATATATAA